>OZ018330.1:94574256-95109256 GCA_963969495.1 Ceratothoa steindachneri
TGCTGCTTCCCCATAGAAAGAGGTCTCGGCCGCTCGAATGTTGATGGAGCACTACCTATCTCAATTGTGTTCTTCACCGAGTTCGGCAAAGATTTGGCTGGATAAGCGGGAGCAGGCTGTACAAAGCCTCATATTTCTCCAATATATCTTTGCAATGTGGCGGTAGCTGCTGTATGTCATTAATAATTAAAGCTACCGCAGGCTCTCCTGATAGTTTCACTTCTGATACGACTTTGGTTTGTTCGTCGATAAGTATGCTTCGCTCACAGTCTAAAAAGAGATTAAAATCCTTTAGAAAGTCAATTCCTAATAAGGGTGAAGTGGCATCCACGACCACAAATGACCACCTGAATGATCGGTGAAGACTAGGGGTAACTATATCAGTGGGTACCTCGCCGTGCAGTTTTATTTTACCAACATCAGCCATCATAATACTTACATTTCACTCGCACAATTCACCCGAATTCACAAAATTAGCCAGAATTATCGACACACTCGCCCCCGTATCAATTATAAACTCACATTTATTTTTATTCGTTTTAGCGGCGACGATGAAACCAGCTGGCATACCAGCAGCTGCGTTTGCAATGGCATGCCCTGCTAACTTCCCGCTGTGGCTGGAGAAAATGGCCTGGAGGAAGGTCGCATTTGCACGTGTTCTCCTCTCTTTGGCTACCTGCACCAGTGTTTGCAGATATCGCATTCTCACCAAATTACAAATGGGAACGGCAGACTACAGGTCTTTGGTTCCTGCAAAAAGGTCGTAATCCTACTGGTATAGTATAAGCACTGTGATCATTATTTCGCCGCACAAAATTGGGACGGTTCCCATTAAGCAACGCACCCATAGGCACTGACCGCACATTTCTTGCCGAATTCACATTATCTATATAATCATCACTTGTACTTTTATTAACATTAGGCATATACACATTTGACACGGAAGCGGAACCGGATTTTATTGACTCCCTTCTGGTATTAATATTAAGGCACTGCGCTCTATAGAATTTCATTAGTTCATCTGCCAATCTTCCTAATTGTGCCAAGTTGAGTTCCTTTTGTGTGGCAATATAGGCGCGAGCTTGACCGGCAGGGATTGAATAAACTTGTGTCTCACAAGCTTCTCACCAACCCCTACCTGTATGGCACTCCTTCTTAGTTCTTATAAATTGGTAGAGGGTCGACCTGTGAGAGTCGAGGATCAAATGACCTTCTCGAAGTTCTCGGGTTTAGTCTTCTCGGAGATCCCAATCATTTCAGTCCTTAAAAGCTTGTAATTATGGGTAGATATGATGGCCGCCGAAAGATGCTCGACGGTCTCGGGAGGAAGTGCAGCCAATACATGAAATAATTTAGTTTCCTCCTTATTTATTCCTGAAATATGATAATGGGCCTCCACAATCTGGAACCAACCTACAACTGCTGTCTCATTAAATATGGGTGGCTTGATGGTGATGACGATTGCAAACTTCATCTCTTCTTGTCCTGCCTCTCGATGACTTGATGCGTCCATTTCTTAGTGACCTTCACGTCCAACCGAAAAGAGGGTCACCAGTTCATAGGTAGAGGGAAGGTCCTGTTTTTTGTTTGGGCAAAGGGAACCAATTTATGGGTGTGTGCTCGGTAATTATATAGGGGTGTAATGAAGAGTCCTCGTCGCTGATGCATTGCTTAAAATCATCTCTCTAAAGCAGTGTGTGAGAGAAGGTTTCGATGGAATTGAATCGACGGGTAACGAGGACCTTAAGTAGTAAGCCTACTTTATGTCCCTGTTGAATTGGTTCTGACTCCTTATAGTTTCTCACGAGGAAATATCCGTTAGGCTGGGATTACCGAGGGTGTCTTCTTGATCGGGATAAGAAAAGGACTTCAAAAGGACGTAGCAAAAGAAAGTAACTTTATTCTTAAATTGGCCTACTAAAATGGGCAAACATAAACGTTTCGAATTCTTTGCGGTCAGTGAGTAGGCTTCTGTTTTCCGCGAAATAACGAGTCTAAAGGAGGCAGGGTTTAAGCGAGTTAACAGGACTTTGTAACCCTACTAAGGGACTGATTGATTCTCTGAATATCCGATTCTGATTGACTGATCTTGACTACTTAATGATCGAATGAATTAACTGTCAAATTGAATGTCTGTCTCCCGGTTTCTCTCTATATAGTGAGCCGTCTCCAAGAGGCGTGACCATGAGTTATCAGTGTTGGAGGACCCAGTGATCTAATTTGTTCGTTACTTCCACCCCTTGGGCGAAGATCCGAAAGCTATGTGTACCTGTTTGTACCTACATATTCCCCATATCTCAGATTTATTTTAATTATAGGGAATCGCATGTATCTTACACTTCTTGGTGAAATATTGCTGGCCAAATCCTGTATTTGTTCAGCTTGCCTGTTATTGGCCGTTGTGACATTTTTGCCTATATTCTCAGCACGCGTATGTTTGTGATAGCTATGCGTAAGTTAATGTGTTTCTGCGTGACTCAGACGAACTGCTTGCTTTATATCTATTTAAGAGATTTACAATTTGAAATATATATTTTGTTTCTTCTTCTAATTCTCTCTGGTTCTTTGTTTAATACACGTGGAATATTATTTCCTCAATTTACACAAATAGCCATTTTTAGGATTTGATAGATTCACCGAGCGTCCATTTGTGAAGTTCCTCGCTGGGCCTATTTAATACTGGTATTTGGGTTCCACAGCCCTACCTATTTTACAACATGAGCCCCGCAACTTCACTCCAAGATTATCAAACTAACCCCTCCAAAGTGAACAATACTGCGTTGGTAACATAATTGGTTTTTGACGGAATCAATAAAGACTAACTAAGGACAGGACAAACCTCAACGCAAAGAGACGCATGTGCAGAGGTGTAGGCATCTGTGTTACGATCACCATCATAGTCACTGCGATAATGGTCTACCGAGCTACGAATCACAATAGCCACAATGGTAATACATATGATAAAGGATCTCGTTTTGAAATTACTTAGGCCAACATTGGTCAACGAACTGAGCAATAACGAGATCGCTAAAAAAGGTGTGACATGTGGACGATTTCATAATGCGTTTTCTACAAGCCCACAACATGGAAACGTTTTTCTCCGATGACCCTGCAATTGACCGGAGTGGCCGAATTAGGAATATTCCTTTTTGGAGCAAAGAAAATCCGTATTTTTACGAAGAACTGGAGCACAACCCCCAGCAAGTAATGATTTGGCCCGCTATATCGAGTGAGAACTTTATAGACCCTATTTCTTTGGTAGCTCTGTTAACCAACTCTCTACTTTGCCGTGTTAAGGAAGTGGTTTGTTCCACAGCTCCAGAGGTTGAATGTGGATTTATATGATCGTGGTTCCAACTAGATGGTGCCCATTCTCACTATGCCATCAATGTCATGGAATAGCTAAATGAAGTTTTCCGGGATAGATGGATGGGGCAAAAATCACAACAACTTCCAGAACCTCTCGATTGGCCTCCCAGAAGCCCAGACCTAACGTCATGTGACAAAGCTCTGTGGGTTATTATTAAGGAGTGAGTTTCATAAGAGTGATACCAGGATGCCCAGCAGTTAAATGACGCTGTTCGGGTAGCCTTTGCAACAATCACCAAAGCACAGTTTCGTAAAATATTACACAGGATATGGCACCGAATCATTTTCTGCCACGAAAATGTGTTGTTCATACAAACCTTCTCGATATGTGACAGTGTCGATGAAATTAAAGACACAAAAACCAGCACATGTGTTTAATATTTTTATATTGTTCCTCTATTGTTCTTATTACTTTACGGAAGGGGTCGACAAGTCTTTCAGACCACCCTGTACTGTCATTTAGTTTGATATACTATGTGCTCTAATATCCCTTTTATGTTAACTAATCCTTGTGCCAATGTCTCGTCCTGACTTTCCATAATTCCTATGATCGCACGCGATACAAAAGCTATTTGGTAGATAATACCTTTATTATTTTTAACTGGGGAATTCCTATGCTTTATCATCTCTCCATTTCTGATCCTCGCAAAGTTCGCTATTTTTATACCGGCTTTTCTATTTGATTTATCGTCATCGAGTGCAGTGAGGCCACCTACTCGATAACTCATAATCCCTTACTTCCTGGCTCATTGGCTTCGCCCGAATCTGCGAGCAACGCTGTCCTATTTGTATCTGCTATTTTCATTGTTTTACTATGTATTTTTTATTCTGGATTCTTCAGAGTAAGGAAAGTAAGTTCGAAGGTTGGTGAAAAGATTTGTGGCAAAAGTAGGGGATAAAAAGGAGTCAGAATTAAGATTTTTTTTTAATTAGGATTAGAAATTAAAATTCTACAATGTATGGAATATAACTAGTTGAATGGGGAACACTCATTTATGAAAAAAAACTTTACCCCTCCTTAGGCTAATTCTACGTGGGACCAAATCGGGCATTTAGTAAATGCTATGTATTCCCGATGTACTTCCCCTGATTACATCCGGAGCAATTGAATCCATATATGATGGGGTACTTTGTTTTAGGCAGGATTGTATTGTTACAATTGGAGTAGATTTATAAAATATTAGTTTAAAATCGATTTTTTAGACAAACTTATTTCAAACCAAAATAATAAATATCCTGGTTAAATTTATCTTAAAAAAACATATTTGAAACAAAAACGTAGCGTACATCCCTTGATGACAGTTGGGATTTTTAACTCGGTGTCGTAATTTGCTGTAGGACTTATCGACGGCCCATTTATTTAACTGGGTGATCCTGGATCTAAAGTCCATCCTGTTAGTGCATAGGAAATTGTTGGTCTCTCTTTTTCTCAACCAAATCCTACCTATAATATAAATTCAAGGTGTTGCAGTGTGGCCAGATATTGGGAGTGGTGTCGTCGATGAAATTGTCTGACATACAAGACTGGGTCCTCCTGCTTGTGTGGTATAGAGTAGAGTCCTTATGCCATACGTTCGGCCTTCCAGCTGCCAACTCCTGGATCTAGGGCAATACCACTTATATTGTCCATCGGGAAGATAAACTGGGGCATAACATGGCCTTGCTACTGACCACCATAATAAGAAAGATATGCACTAGCAACTTGGTATTCATAACTCTCGCCACGTCTTTGGGGAGATACCACAAGCGAGTGTTTGTTTTTGCGAGTTCACCACCTGGTCCTGCCAGAAATTCATACCGTCTGAGAGCCAAACCATGCCAGGCATGAGTGGACGTGTCAGTTTGTTCATCTTGATCCTATGCACCGTCCTTAGATTGACACCCAAGCACTCAGAGATCTTCGTATTGCAGCTACAGCTGTAGCTTGAATCTTCAGCAGCACAGCTAGCCTTCCAAACTTTTGGACGATTGAATTCCTTTGACAACAATACTTATAGCCTGAAAAAGCCAATTGGACAAGCAACAACGTAAAGTAGATTCTTCTCTCCTTCTGTACGAACTGTGTAAAAAGGAGCTTAAATTGCGTTCTTGAAAGTGGCAATACTATCAAGCACTCTCTGCTGAAGACTTCGACATTCGTATTAAGTTTGGGGAATTGATGCTGGCTTGGTATGAAGATTGCTCTGATCTCTTTAAAAATATCCTCTGAAGTGATGAAGCAGTATTCGATATCGGTGCCTTTATGAACCGTCAAAACTGCCACTACTTGGTGTGACAAGACCATCGTACTACCTCTGGAAAAAATCAGAATTGGCCCAGGGTAACGGTATGGTGTTGAAGGACTTCCAACAGAATTGTATGTCCTTTTATCTTTCGCGATACCATGAATGCCGAAAGTACATCACCATGCTACAAGATGAAACCTGACAAGGTATCAGTAGTTGGGAGAATATTAAGGATTCGATTTTCCTGCAAGATGGCTGTCGTAGAATTCTTTATGATAAAAACCCTACTTACCTGACACCACTTTTATTTAGTGTCGTAGAATGCCCCCCCCTTTTTTTGTTCTATTCTAAGAGTGCTAAAAGTGTCTAATATATATTGATATTATAAGAATATCTTAAAGAACAGAGTCGTTACCAAACACGTAAGGATATAAAAGAAACGCCCACTAATTCACAAAATATACTTATATTTTATCTTTAGCCATTGAATACACAACCTTTATACATTAACTACAGCCATACTCTAAATATTATTATAAACAAGAATTCCTTAAATTAGTTTACCCTCCAAAAATTTGGTTAACGTTTTCTCTACACAAAACAATAATATAAGAATTAGGCTTACGGACTCATGTTGGAGTTTAAAGGGCCTCAGAAATGTTATTGACTCACGACGCGAGCCGTGTATCCAGTTGTAGATGGGCGAAATTCCACGGTCATTTTGGCGAGGGTAGCAGCTGGGGGGTCCACACGTTCTTCCGGGGGGGAAGGGTTCTTTAAGGACGAGAACCAAGACGGTGCTTTATGCAACACCTAGGCAGTCGTGGTCTCTCTGGCGAGAGTGAGTCGAACTAGTTTCTTAAATCAAGTTAACTTGGAGTGCGGTGTGATCACCGAGTAACGAGCTCGAGGAGGAGCTTTTCTCCTTCGTTACTTATTTCCTTATGGACGAGGACTGAACTCGGGGAGGGTCTTCTTCACGGGCGAGGATAACGGAGGAAGATTTCTCTGGCTAGAATAAGTTACTTAAAGTTTGGTGTGGCCACCGAATAACGGGCTCGAGGGGGAGCCTTTTCCTTCTTCTTTTCTTAATTCCTCAAGGACGAGGAATACCCCTGGTGTTTAAGGTGCACCAGGATATGAGGAGTCTCTCTGGCGAGAGTAAGTTGAACTTACCAAAGTTAACTTATCGTTTGGTTTGATAACCAGGGACTTAGCTCAAGGATAAGCTTCTTCTTAGCCCCTTAAGGTAGTTAGCCCTGCCTCTCTTGCAGGGTACTTCTTGGTCTGGCAAGCCAAGTACTCTACCTCTCCAGTCTCGGTAGCTCGGTTGTGGATCCGAGGACTTCGTCACCTAGAGACTGACGTATACTACCCCGATTTTTCTCAGAGTTCCTCATTTATACCTCGCACCCCCACTGGGGGAGTGGTAAGGGGGAGAGGGGCTTGAGGACGGCCCCAGGAGAGTTCTTTTTCCAAACGGTCTTTCCCACGAAGTCAAACATCGGCTCCTCGTTAGCTATCGAGATTGGGAGAAACCCGTCTCCAATTTCTTGTTCAACGTGAAACTGGATCTCACTCTCCTGGGGGAGATCTTACCTTTTGACCTTCAGGGTCTTTCATGGCAGCGAGTTGTGCCACGTTGTGGTTACGCTTTTGACTCGCCGATGCCTGGGGCGGATGTCCTTGCGGTAACCGCCTTGGGACTGCATCACGAGTGAACGGGGGGGCGGGGGGGAGTGACCATTCCCCTACAATGGCGATCCTCCACATTTTGCTATTATTGTTAGTGAATGACTGAATGCTATCTTCTTTGGAAGATGGATCGGTCGTCGTGGTCCGCATGAGTGGCCAGCCAGAATACCTCACTTAACATCCTGCGAATTTTTTCTTTGGGGTTGGTTAAAGGGGCAAGTCTACTCTACCAAACAAACACCTTTGGAAGAACTTGAATGGCGAATACGAGAAATTATGTCTTTCATCCAACAAGAGTTCCCTATGAGAAGAATTGATGTGGTTCCTGGGTGGCTTGAGAAGATGGTAGTGAATGCTGGCGCTTATATCGAATTTTAACTAAAATTCAATGCTATACACTTCTCATATTCATTTCTTGTGGGAATTATAGTTCAGAAATACATTACAAGAATTTTAAAATAGGGAATAACTTTTCAATCACTATTTAAATATGTATATATATATATATATATATATATATATATATATATATATATATATATATATATATATATATATATATATATCAAAAATTATTTTCAATAGCACAATCCTAATTATGCGGCTAAAAAGACAATTTTGGGGCTAATTAGATCTTCATCGAAGCCCTCGGAAGGAGCTCTTCTCACATACACGAGAAGATAACGCAAAAAATAAGCTTTCCTAAGACAACCAAAAAACTGTCTTTCGACCGGCCTTTTAATTTCATTTAAAAATTTTCGGGTGTAATTGGGAATATATGCCGTATATTTGTATATGAATACCAATTAAACAGACTTATTAAACTCACATAAATTTATAATCCACTTATACATTGGCGAGTTAAAAAGTTATGGATTAGTCTCCTTTTTTCCCAACGAATTAAAATGTAAATTCATTGATAAGAACAGAAGAGGTTGAAGGCAACACAATTTCAAGGCTTTTTCTCCTCCACATTTATCTCCTTATACGAGGTGTAATTGGTAAGAGGTAAAACGCATCATGTGCTATAAATATGTTCCAGCCAACTTGGGACGGCTTAAGTGGAAACCAGAGTCTGGTACAACCGTCAACTGCTGAACAATTAATTGGATCAAGGATATATGTGTGTGTATATATATATATATATATATATATATATATATATATATATATATATATATATATTTATATAGCTAAACATAGTAGTAGTTTAAAATAACTGAAGTTATGGGAAACCAACTAATAGAACATTTTTAACTATCGGGTCATTGAGTGGATTATTAATCAATTTTAGAAAAAAATTAATTATAAATCAAAGTAAAATTAAAATATTTGAATTAATAAATGTAAAGTGGTGTGGAAGACTTAGTATAATTTAATTCTGGATTTAACATTTGAATAAATATTGATAACAAAATGTTGACATTGACGGATTTATCCGCATAACCCAAAACCTTGAAATTTGAAGGGGACAATGACGAGGTGCAAGAATCCAATTGATTCCTTATTGAAGAAAATTCCAGTTTAGCAATGTGTGTGTCTGTGTAGTGGGAAACCCCCTTAGGCTTGGAAATCCTAAGCTTCAGTTGTAGCATAGTTTTACCTACGTAAAGAGTTTGGCAACTTGCACGCATAAATATATAAACAAGCGAGGACCTGAGTAGCAAGGGTAGTCTCTCCTTATGATATATGTAGGTTTTAAGAGAGACAGTATTAATTGGGATACTATAGAATTTGATTTGTGGATAAACTATACATAACAATTGTTGTAAGTCTAAGATGAGTTTGTTGGTTAGCGAGCCTATGTAGGGTATTTTGAGATACATTTTCTGTTTTGGTTCATTAAATTTAACGAGAGGAATAACGTGTATTTTAGTTAGAAATCTTTTAATTAATTTGTCGAGTAATGATGTTGGGAATAAAATAAATTTACAAAATTGTTTGAGATAAGATGAAAATAGTTCCATCAGAGAATATTCTAAAAACACGGTTTACTCTGCAGCTTACTGATGATATTTTGAAGCAGTTTGGTAAACAAGAGAAATAATTAGTGCGAAGCAGAGTGTAGATGAGTTTTCTATATACTGAAGTGGAAATTTTGGGCGCCATGAGTTGTACGCACAAAACAAGCTTTAGCGTACTCAAGGTGTCTGACGAGAATATTTTGCCAGGTTGCAAAATGCTGTAAAGAGCGCTTAGGCTGACTTCATTTATTCTTTCCACTTATAACCATAATGGATGATCTTTAGGGACACCTTGGTAATGGAAAGAGTTTAATGGCCATAATTAATGTAGGGAAGTGGTGATAAGAATACAGGACTCACCAATCACACTAGAGGAAAATACAAACATAACAACTACATAATACATCATTGCCAGTGAGTCCAGGGAGGTAACATATTATGGTCGAAAGACGTCTATGATTAATGAAGTAAATGAATCTAAACGTTCTTTTTCTGCCCCTAGTAAACACATGCAATATAGTCGTAGGACGTTTAGAGACCGTTCTCCAAATTTAATAATTCATAACCTGCTGTGAATTTAAATATCTGTTGTATTAAACATCGCCTCATATAGCGGTGTTATTTAATGTATGCATAGATAACCACTTGCTGGGTGGTTTTATTCTTTAAAGGAAGGATTATAGAATGCTCTCCACAAAATATAAATAATATTTTGAATCTTTATAATTATTCGAACTAGGAGTATATCGAAGTGTTTCAGCGGAGAAAATCATAAATACCTTGTTTACTGTTGGGTTTTGTTTACTTTATTAACACATAAAATGTCTTCTTTGTTTTGAATTTTTCCCTACAATTTTTTCATTACCCATATATTTGTTTATTTTTATTAAGTATTTAAACAAAAAGTTCAATTAAGAAATTAACCAAATTAATGGGAAAAGGGAGAAAAATGAGTACGCAGTATTTTTTTAATTTGTATATTTACATTTTTTGTATAATATATATATATATATATATATATATATATATATATATATATATATATATATATTTGACAGAAGTATTTCCTCAGCAATATGTGTAATTTTCGGCTGAGGACTTTATTGTGAATACCCAGCTCTGGCATTATTAATTAATATTGCTGAGGAAATAGTTCTGTCAAATAAAGTTTCAAATTGCTTTTGTCAACAAAATAAATATAAAATCTTTCTTTACAATAAAGGATCCGGTTCCAAAGAGTCTTCGGAGTTCGATTATATACTTATTTAAATGTCCTGGGTGTTCCCAAGGCAAATATATCGGAAGCTCCGTGAGAACTCTGAAGGCAAGATTCTCTTCCCATATGGGTATAAGTAATAGAACCGGCAAGATACTTGAAACCAAAGAAAATTCAGCGATAAGAGATCACGTAATAAAGTGAAAAGTGATATCTCCTTAGAAAACTTTGAAATTCTAAATTCGCACAAATGTCCTATTACCCTTCGAATCCTAGAAACACTTTATATAAAACAGCTCTTCCCTAATTTAAATAATGGTCTTTCGTCGGTTCCCCCCCTTGTTACCTGAATTCGTTTGGATATGGGTTGCGGAGAGCAATTTGGGGTTTTGGGTCGGCGGGAGCACGTAACCTGCTCGTTGGCAAGGTTTGTAATTTTGTATATTAGGTTTGGCCAATTTTTGCTTTAATTATTCGTTTAAAATTTATTTTAAAATAGTTTTATATAATCATTAGATTCATAAATCAAAGCGCCCCTACCTTAATAGATTTTAGCAATTATATACTCGCTAACTAATTTAAATATTTTAAAATTCTTCCGTAGTCTCCCTATTGTAAATTTGAGCTACATTTCTAAATATTCCCTTTAACTCTAAATTTGCAATTCAAAGCTAATACTAGCTAGTAAAGTTCTAGATGTACATTTAGCAGTGTGATCTCTTAACAGAGTGCAAAATATTTTGTTCGTTTATTTGTATTTTAGGCCTAAGAAGATGACCATATTGTGGTTGAAACGTCACCGGTAAATAAAAAGGATGATGCCAGCTATTTTCCTCGCCTTGAGATTTCTGTTAAACATAATATATATATATATGTATATATATATATATATATATATATATATATATATATATATATATATATATATATATATATATATATATATATATATAACTAGCAGAGATACCCGTAAAAGTCCTGTCGCAAATAAATACAAAACAGATGACCATTGTTTGAAATTCTTATATTGTGTCATAAAAAGAACTTTACTTGCTGATTATTATTATTTATAGGTCTAAGACAGATTCAGGAGAGGTGCGCACTCTACCTATCATATAATATACTTAAGATGAGTAGACGTTTCACCTCGCGTGCACGGCAGTTTACGCTTACGCGTGCCTGACCTTTAGTTATGAACAAACAACGAACGTTGTAGCCACAAAAAGATCGAGCGTCTTATCTTCTTCTATAACTCTATATTTTAAGAACAGGATTTTTTTTCTTGAGTTGACTGTCCTTTTGTAGTGGGGGAGGGGGATAGATATTAGGGAAGAGGGGAGGTAGAAGGTTAAAGGCGAATGGAGAGAATTTTTTCTCTTGTTTTGGATATCCTTTTGAAAGGCGGAAGAAGTCGGGTGGGAGTAGGGGTGGGAATAGATGTGGATGGGGGAGATATAGGAAAAAGATGAGGGAGGGAGATAGAAGGGGAGGGGAGGGCGAGAGTGGTATAGAAGGGGAAGAGAGAGGGAGGGGGGTGAGAGAGAGGAGGGGTAGGGGCAAAGAAAGGGGGAGAGAAAGAAGGGAGAGGGGAAGAGAGGAGGTGAGAGATAGTGAAGAAGGGGGAGGAGAGAGAGGGGAAGAGATAGGGAAGATACGAGGGAGGGGAGGAAATGGGAAAGAGAGGAGAGATGGGAAAGAGTGGGGGAGATGGGGATAAAGAGGGGAGGGTTAGAACATGATTTTTGATTCCTATAAATGGATAGACAGACACACACACACACAGACAGACATACTTCACTTTTATATATACAAGGGGTTGGACAAAATAATGGAAACATTAACTAATGCACCCATTCACACCATAAAAGTTTTAAAAACTTATTTAAAATGCCTAAAAATGACGTTGAACAAGTATTGGTCTCCATAATTCACACATCTTGCCATAATCAAGTTTTTTTGTGTGTAAATTGGAGTAAAAACTAGGAGGTAAATTCCCTCTAAAAAGCATCTACGAAGGAGCTGAGCAGGCTTCATTCGATAACAGCTAAATGCGTATAGATACAGCACAAAACTGTATGAATCTATTGGTCAGCGTATTGAATCTATTTATACTGCTAAGGGGGAGGGGACTCAAATCAGTAATTTAATTAATGTTACCATTATTTTGTCCAACCCCTATATATATATATATATATATATATATATATATATATATATATATATATATATATATATATATATATATATATATATATATATATATATATATATATATATATATATATATATATATATATATATATATATATATATATATATATATATATATATATATATATATATATATATATATATATATATCGTAGAATAGGCTCTCGACGATATACCATATATAACTATTCGTTGAAGGAATTATTCTAATATTTCGAGTGCGTGGTAATCTGATTGACCGAGGTTAGTCCAAAAGGGGGAAGGGGGCCTGGGGAGGCTTATTTATCTTCAATATGCTTAAGAAGTGGAACGGCGCACAAGGATAAATAATATGGCTACCATTAATAAAATTGTGTTTTATTAATTAAACTATCAACAACACACAAAAAAAATGTTTACATAAACGGAGAATGAAAAGAGTCGTGGGAATATCTGACTAATGCGAGGATTAAGATTTGGAGAGATTTAAAAAGGTAAACAAATAAAAATTAAAGGGGGGGAATGGTTCGCTAAACCATTTAAAGCACAGGGTTGCGTTGGCAAAAGGTTAAATGATAAAAGGTAATGCTCAGCTTACGTAATTACAAAGTTGTTGTGCAGAGGGAGACGATGCGAAGGAATCCTCGGTCCACTGGCGATTTCCAGCAGAAGGGTTCTTCGGGGGGTTGTCCTTAACGGAGGGAAAGGACTGTCTTCGAAGAGTAAGAGCGAAGTGGGGCTCGGAAGTGCGAGCGATCTTTGTGACAGCAAATCGGAGATGTTCTAGATGAGCAATGGAGGTTATTGTTGAAACCAAGCGTTCTCTTGAAGAACGTTAAAAAAGGGGGAATTAAATGATCCTGACTTGATGTCTTGGGAACGAGAACCGTTTCTTGACGAAGGAGCTTGAAGAACAATGGCTGTTCTAACGTTGTTCTCTTTCTGAACAACATGGGGGTGAGAACCGTCTCTTGCCAAACGGGCTCAAAGAACAATGGCTGTTCTAACGTTGTTCTCTTTCTGAACAACAGGGGGGCCTTGTTGACTTGGCGTCTCGAAGGCCCGAACCTTGGCACTCAAGAGATATTGTCATCTTCTGGACAATAATGGGGTTCTCGAGGTAGAGAGTTCCTAGGTGCACAAGAGAGACCGGATTGGCGTGATGCCTTGCGAAGAACATCTGGATCTGATCTGCTTCAATCGGGAAAGGCTATGATATAAATAGTCGAAACCATCTCCTTGGCGTAGGGGACAATTGAGTGGGAAGCTTCAGGGGAATTTCCCGCTCGCGCCTGAGACAATATCTTATCTGCCCATAAGCCTAACTCAATCTGGCGAGATCGACGTATGGAGGCAAAATGAGGGAGTGAACCTCCTTGATTAAACATTTGCTATGGTGGGCGATAACGCGCCCTGCTTCCTCTCACAGATGCACGTGGGTAGCATGTGTTTCTAACATGTGATAGCGGCTGAATTTAAGAAGGGGGATTTTTTTAGCATTTAAATAATAATTTCCTCTTAGTTTGGTTAAGACATGTTTTTTTATCAAAGTTATTTCTAATAATTCTTTTATAATATCAAAAAACAAAATGGTGAAGTTCAGTAAATTTATTTTTATATATATTCTTCTATAACTATATTTTAGCAACGTGATATTTTGAAAGGGGGAATTTAGCTTAGGTTCCTTTTTTAAATTATTATAATTCGCGAAGTTCAGAAAATTTATAAAAAATTAACCATGGCTACTTTTTTTTAGATTTTAAAGTTTATCTTAGTAGTGAAGCGAAACCCCCCCTTCCCGTAGGGGGCAGTAGAGAAGCCATTGCCTCAATGAAACGGAATCTGGTCCTTATTTTTGAAATTGCAGCTAATATTATATATATATATATATATATATATATATATATATATATATATATATATATATATATATATATATGTTGGTAATATCATCTTTACTCAACTGTATATGGACATTTGACTAACTAGACTCATCATCGGTACTAGAAACAAAAGGGTTTAAGGTTTAAATTTCTAATTAAATATTATAAAGGGTGTTCCAATAACTTGGACCGATTTTATATGTTAGTTAAGTTTAAGCGTCAAAGGTTTTTTCTTTTTCTTTCAGATTTAACAACTACAGTCTTTTTCAATTTCAACCATAGACAGATTAACAATCGATCAACGTGTTAAAGTTATCGAAGCCTATTACAAAAAATGGACGTTCAAACAGAAACGCATTTCGGGCACTTCGCGATTTTTTGGTCAAAATAATCGACTAACCGAGAGTGCAATTGGGAAAATTTGTTCGAAAATTCAAACAAACGGGGTCGGTGGCAGATATGAAAACGCCATTGCGTGCTCCTTTTCGCCGTTCAGCTGAAAACATTGCTGCAGTGCGTGAGAATGTAGCCGAAGATCCAGACACCTCTATTCGTCAGGAATTGAACCTCTCCACAACAACGTTACATCAAATTTTGACAAAAGATTTGTCTCTACACGCTTAAAAAATTCAATTGCCCCCAGAACTGAGGACTGCTGACCATTTGAAGCGCCGTACATTGGTCAATTGATTGCACAGGCAGAGACAAGCCGATGAGGATTTTTTCGCAAAAAATCATCTTTAGTGATGAAGCCCATTTTCATCTTGGTGGATTTGTTAATAAGCAGAATTGTCGCATTTGGGCTGATAAAAATCCCAGGAAGATAGTTGAAAAGCCACTGCATTAACAAAAGGTCACTGTTTGGTGTGCATTTTTTGCTAGTGGAATCATTGGGCCGTATTTCTTCGAAAATGATGCCAGAAATTCTGCTACGGTGACAGGCGACCGATACCGTGCCATGATAACCGACCTTTTATGGACTGAATTGAATTCTATGGATGTCGAAGATTTGTGCTTTCAACAGGATGGCGCCACATGCCACACAGCCAATGCAACAATGGCTTTATTGAATAAGAAGTTTCCAGGTCACATCATCTCTCGAAAAAGCGAGGTCAATTGGCCACCACGATCGTGTGACTTGACGCTTTTAGATTTTTTTCCTTTGGGACCATCTCAACAGTAAGATCTATGCCAACAAGCCAACAACAACTCAACAGCTGAATGATGAGATAATATGGCATATTGGTGAGATCGAGGAGCAACTTGGTGGACATTTAGGCGATATTATTTTTCACACATAATTGCCATGACTCAAATAACATGATTCAATAGTGAAATCAATAAATTTTCACGAATGACCCTGTTTTATTTACTGCTAATTTCGATCCGTCTTAATGGAACACCCTTTACAAATAGAGAACCGTTCAATTCAGGATGTTTCTTGATTCAAGATGAATAAATTCCATTTATTTAGAATCCAATGTAGACATTGACTGCTGTTCGGATTATATTTGAATTATTTTTTTATTTTAGGATGAATAGAGATTCTAATAAAGTTAGTTCGCTGGGATGTAGGGTATTGCTGTATATTTTAAAGTTTTCAAAACTAATTTAAGAATTACATATTTTATGTGATATTATATGGGCGAGTGGTTTGGTTGGTTTAGAACAAGCCACGTGAGGGTCGACCTTTCCCGATATTCTCGATGCGACAGTGATTTGATCTAATGGTTGAGCCAATATAGAATGAATCTCAAGATTCAAAACTATATTGATAAATTATAGACGAGCCTCAATGAAACGGAATCTGGTCCTTATTTTTGAAATTGCAGCTAATATTATACCCACTTTATAACAAATTTGGGGTCGAGATATGTGTAGAATTTATTTATTCTTCTTTAGCTTTTTAATAAAGTCGTTAGTTTTCCTACTAAAATATGGATGACTAATGAAAGTGTAGAATTTGTCTACTGCATTTTCTGTTGGATTTCCATGATGGAGAGAATCAAGAAACTCTTAAATGTGTTTCTCTTTTCTTGAGTTAGGATAATCATTGTTTTTTAAAATTATTAAAGAATGATGAATTCTATATGAAGAACATATCCGTTAGGATCAATGAATTAGGGTTTGTTTTGAGGATAAACTAAGATTTCCTATCATGAAACTAAAAAAGCTTATGCTCAAACCTGTACATATAGCTTTATATTTATATCGAAAAATAAAAGCCTACCAATTTTCTTGACCTCCATTGTTTAATTTATACTTTCCGGTCTAGAATATAAGTATTTGAGGTAATATTCTGCCTGTTCTCGTGATTTTCTTAAGACAAATGTATCATCCACATAGCGTCTGTACTAGATAGGTTCATATCGAATAGGAGAGGTATTCAACCAAAGTTGTACATAATGGCTTAAGAAGATGTTCGAGAAGGTAATGCCCGGTATCATGTTAATTGTAGATCTCATGAGACCCTCAAGAATGACTGCGTGCAGTGTGTGTTCAAGTTAGAGAAGGCTCTGTGATGTAATGGTTGTTTTTTTGATTATAGGGAAATTGGTCCTTTGGTTTAGGTGAAAAACACTCTGGACCAGTATGCTTACTTAGAGATGCTAGATGTGCAGGCTTTGCCGTTTGCCCTTCATCTTAACACATAACGTAATATTCCAACCAAGATCTTTCATGATGACAACATCCGAGTTCACCTCGCTAGAAATGTGACTGACAGGCATGATAAGCATTCAGAAACAATCACACAACAATTTTTCCCGCAGATACATCGGATCTGATCCCTATCGAAAATCTATGGGACTACCTTGAACAAGGTACCAAACGTTAGGGACTGCATCTACACCATCTGACCGAATTACACAACAATTTGATCCAAGAGTCTCTGAACATTTACCTCTCATATATTCTGAAACTTATCAACCTAATTCTACCTGATATCGTAACTGTTTTCCAGACACGTGTATGTATTTCATGCTATTAGGTAGGCTCCATCTCCAAGTGGAGTTCCATAGTTTTAATAATCATATATTACTCAGTCCATAAGAGAGCATATACGAAAACTCTGAGTTTACAACTGGGTTTTATTATAGAATTAAACGGTTCAGTAGGTCAATATTGTGGCTTGGTAAGCCCTTGGCAGGTTGCACGAAATCGTTCTGAGTTCAATGGAGGCACACGTATCCCACCTCGTGACACTGGGTTTGGTGAGGCAAGGGAGTCGTGGCAAAGTCGCTCTGCACACGTTGGCGAGCCAGTGTCGCGTACGAGGCGAGATTCTGAATTAGATATTTCTACATCAAAATGTAGTAAGTTTAAATAAGATAAAATAAATTCTCTTAGTCCGATTTTTATGTTTAATTCTGGACATAATTTGCAAATATCAAATCTGGGTCATTTTTCCTGCGGCTAAGTTCCACCAATGGGAAGGAGAAGATCATTATGTGAAAGGAAATAGACATTGGGATGTGTTCACTCTTTAGTGTTAGATAGCCATCTAAAATCTTATTCTTCGTATATTGATGCGTGTGGAAATAATTTCTATAATCGAATCAGTTTAAATATGCAATTTGATCACTGGGATTTGTAAGGTAAATGCTGTATGAAATCTCTGATTGAGATTACATGTGTATTTACTTTTCCAAGAGCCTATATAATAGTAAAATTCTTCAGCTATTTGTGCCCCACCTAGGGCTACCTTGTGTAGCCTGTTACGCCTGGTGCTTGGAGGAGCGTCATTTCTTTCCGGCTCAAATTCAAATAGTGGAGGCCTCACACAAGGTTGACTCCAACTCCAGGAAGAGGGCTGAAAGGTATGCGTCCTTCTCCGCCTTCTAGCACCCACTCCTTACATCAAATATCACCCTACCTTTTACAATAAGGCAGCTACATACTTGCTGGTAACAGAATAAAAAACATCTAACTTGGATTAAGGAGCTGTGGGATATTCCAATACCCGAGTATAAAAAAAGGTGATCCCCCATACTCCTTACTGGGTAGACATACCCTTGTCTACCACTTTAAATAATTGTTCTTATTATCCACAGGAAATCTGGCGGCTATGCGCGCTTTCGCCCTTCTACTCCACCCTAGCCCAGTGGCAGAATACACCGCGGGCTCTCTTCCTGCTGCAATGAACGAAAGATTGCCGGCTACAGGAGCTATTAGATACGCGGTGTCCCTGGTATTTGACTCTATTAACCGGTTAAGTGCATATATCTATATAGTGGATAGCCCCGGCACGATCAATTCTTGTTCAAAGGACCATCTTAGCTCGAATTGGCAGGCTAAGTATATATAAATGATCATATTCAGGAATTTTTTGACTTTCATTAACATTCTCAGGAATTGGGAGGTCAGAGTATGTATTTTATATGCACTTTTTACCCTTTTTTATCTCTATATATGTTCACAATAACGAGTAATAGTGGGAGTCCGTTGGCGCATGGAAACCCACTGCCAAGCTATATAATTTCAACTATATAATTTAGGTAAAGTGGTTTTCCTTTTACAATCTTCTTAGCGGCCCTCGGGCAGCTCAACCTCTAAAACGGAAACGGGCCCTCTCATTCCATCTCATGGGGCTCTCCAACACTAGTAACGAGGATTGAGATTTCTCCTCTTTCCCTCCGTTAGAGACTTCCACGGACTACTCTGTTACAATACTTGCGGAAGAATCCCCTTTCCTTTCTTAAAGGTCCGCAAAGACAAAAGAAATTGCGCCAACAGTGTCGCAGAGAGTCACACAGCCGGTAGGCACATTTAAATCTGGAAAAACTCACTTAGAGGGGCAGAATGGATGTGGTCACCAGGAGCATGTCCCGACTTTTATTAGACCCTAGAATAGTGAGCTTGCTGCAGACTATTATGCCTTACCCCAACTACTTCACGACGAAGGTCGGCAATTCCGGCCTCAACGAAAAATCTCTACCAGATACGCCTTAGGCATGTTAAGTCCGTGGTCCTAACAACTCAATGAGTTGTTACATAGTACCTTCGAGCCTCCTAGTTTCAAGCCATTCCTTGTTATTCAATTTACTGGTGGAAAGGTGTTGTCTAAAGAACATAGTTTCTGTCAGCATCAGACTCTTTTCTCTAAGATATATAGTAGAGAATCGGTCACCCATTTCTCGGAAGGGACGCTTCTAGTAAATGCTGCTGATTGTGGACGATGACTATGAGAAGTGTCCCCTGGACACTTAATGGCACGCCAGTGCAGGTCGTTTCGAATTCTATCATGAATTTGTTAATGGCAGCAGTTGATGCGAAGGGAATCGTGGACTGAGCCCTATGGGGGGAATCAGAGAAGACCTAGCTGATCAGAGAGTGGACAAGGTCAAACAGGTGATGAGGTAACTGTGGTGAAAGCTTAAGATATACCTTCTAAAATCTTCGTCGCGTTCGACCGTAACAGGCTTTCCGAGTTGGTGCGAATTGTGTCGTATATATCCCGCTTCAATTATAATTACCTAGACGTCGAAGGTAATTACTGTCAATGCTTTGCTATTAGTATACAAATCGCTCGGTGTATATACCAAGTTAGGTCTACCCCAAATCTCTGCAAACTGCGCAAGGACCAGACATGACAAGTCTCTTTCATGGACGCCCAAAATGTGTGAATTGCGGTGAGTCACACCTTGATTCTTCCAAGCAATATGGTTTGTATCTTCTAAAGAAAGAGGTCCTGGATTCTCAAGTTGCGTACGGAATCTCGTTTTTTCTAGGCCAAAAAATTGCTATAGTTGCGCTTTATGCAATCAGAGAATTCCTAGGCCTTTCAAGTAAAGAAAACACCCTCTGCTCCTGGTCCCATCTTTCCCACGAACATGGTTGCCACAACGCCCATGTGGAACCCTTCTGCAGATTCTACCTCTCTTGAGAGCTATGCTGGTAGAAATGGCGGCTTTATGAGCTAATGCTCTGCCCCGGCTAAACTCAAGGATACTCCTCCCATACGTATCCAGGTCCAGTAAGACGAAGAGGACATGCATCTCCAATGAGTAATCCAACTGTGAGCAAGCACCACCGCCCCTCGGTGAGGAAGACCTCACTAAGTTGTCCACGGTTTCCTCGTTCCTATGTAAGGCCGAACACGACACTTCTTTGAGTCGGAACCTTCCAAACGACGAGGGACTCCCGAACTCGAGGAAGCCCCGCTAACCGAATAATTCAAGGCAAACGTAGGAAAAGACGCTCGGCAAGCCGCATCTCCCTCAATAAGTCATCCAATGCGGCGGCGCTTTCTTCAAGAAAGGATGAGGCCATCCATCCAAGGTTATTCTCTTCAAAGAAGAGCTCCGGGAATCCTTGAAATTAGGCCAGGTGGGCAGTTCCCATCAATGGATTACCATCGACTCTGGGCTAACTGGGAGGAGGGGTGGTCTCTTGTCTCCTCGACTCCGCCATTAGTTATTAGGGTGGATCGAAAAAGGGGTGTTTTGCCAAAGTTTTGAAACTGATTTTCCTTCCCCGATTTTTTGATGGACCCAACATCAAAAAGTATTGTGTTGAAATTTAAGACTTTTAAATTAATATGTTCATGTTCCTCAATGCAATTGAAATTTTGAAAAAAAAGCAAAAATACGGAAAATTCTATCTATTTGTTTTTAAACTTCATGTTGTTACATCAACATTTATGTCCTATACTGAGTATATTATTTCCATAAAACTTTACAATCAATACCTCTACTTCCATTTTATTGAATAAAATACTCTATTAACTAGTCGATAAGTTTTCCTTCCTTCTCTTCCTTTTGTTTCCATGCTACCTGTAGATTTTTATCATCATCACTCTGAAATAGAAGAAATTGAACAATCAACAGTCAAATATTTAAATTTTCACTATTATTCAATTTCAATTTATTTAATTCAGTTAGATTTTTGTAGTGTTATTACCTTTCATTACGAAGTCCTTGTAATTAAATGAGGGTATTTTTTTTCCTGACTCAATTCTACTCCAGTTTGTCTTCTCCACACCCCCCGTAAGGGGCGCGGCAATTTGCCATCCTGGCCACCGTGCTGACGGGATCCAACGCTCCGTCCGGCCCCAGCTTAGCCTCTCTTCCTTCCTTCAGATAGCCTGTATTTCTCCCCTACTTCGTCGCTTTTCATACAACCTCTCCCACAACTTTCAATGGTTAGCCTCTAATTTCACAGGGTAGATGCTGACCTTCTTCTCAAGCCAACCATCCCGGATCGGGGCTGAGGGGGAGGGAGGACAAAGTTCCCTAACCTCTGAGCTCCGGTTCAGAATGTTGTTTTTTTAACAACCTGCTTAATCCCCACCCATACCTTCCTCACATCCCTTTTCCTTTCTTCTTCACACTCAGTTTTACGCCGCGTCTAAGGTGGAGCCGCCATGCCGATTGACTGCCAGGCCACCAGGCAGGAGAGTTGGTCCCAAATGACGGCACCTGGCTCTGCCAGGCCTGTAAGCACCTCTTGCAGTGCGGGCAACTGCGAGAGGTGGTGAACTTTTACGTCCTGTATAAAAAAGAGGGTCACCATGCCCATGTATGAACACCTAAAAAAAAAACAACCCTCAACTTCCCCTGTAACAACAACGCAGCCGCCCTCGGGCAGCTCCACCGAAAAGATGGAGGCATCCCCCCTGTGCTTGCACAGGGGACTCTCCATATTTCTTTAACCGGAGAGGAGGCTTACTCCTCTCCTACGCCTACGGATGAAGGGGACTCCCCCTCACCCCCTTCTCTAAAGGTGCTTTTGAGCACCTCCCTATTTCCAGCGGCAGTCCCTCCTTTTCTTTCTAAGGGGACTGCCAAGAAAGCCAAGATCGGAACATCCATCCCCTCTGCCCCCCCGGGTGCGGAGCACGTTCCTATGACAAAGAGGTTACCTGGCATTTTCGAGCTTACTGGCTTCAAACGCTTCCTCATCATTCGCTCCACTGATGGCCCGTGCCTCCGAACCCGCAATGCCTGCCTAAGGTTTCGAGGCGGAGGGAGGAATTGACTCGCATGGTGAGCCGAACCTCCCCCAATAAGTCCTCGAAAGTGACAGCGCCTTCAGCGCTTTGTCCGGCCAACAGCGCCTGGGGTTCTGCCTCCGGAAAACGTACGGCCATTCCCGTGAGAGTCTTCTGTTCGAGGAGGGTTCCCGCGTCTCCTCCGAGCTAGGCCTGGAGGGCATATTCCTTCAATGGAATTGCCGTGGACTCCTGGTCAATTGGGAGGAGCTGCGGAGGCTCGTCTCGTCCCGTTTCCCCATTAGCTATCTTTTTGCAGGAGACCATCCTTGGCCCTCCCTCCCGAGGTATAAGTGTCTTGCGACCCCACCACCACGGGATGGCCGGGCTGGGGGATGCGCGGTTTACACCCAGCCTGATGTCTCCGTTCTTCCTTTCTCTTAAGATACCTCCTTTCAGGCAGTGGCTGTGCAGCTGCACCTGGATAGGAGGTATACTTTCATTTCTGCGTACATTCCACCGTCAGCTGACTTCGACGCGGGGGACTTCCGCGCATCGGGACACGTTTGCCGAGGCTCTTTCTCTTGCTTGGAGATCTGAACGGCAGGCATCCTCTCTGGGGAGATTACTCCATAAATCCCGGGGAACAGGTCATTGCCGATCTGATCGAAGAGCTTGAGATAGGTGTCCTAAACGTGGATGAGTTTACGCATCACTGTCCGAGAACCGCTTTATTTTCTTGCACTGATCTATCTTTGTGCTCTTCGGATGCACAGCCTGATTTTGATTGGGGGGTGGTCGATGACCTCCATGGTAGTGATCACTTTCCCATTCAAATATCATTTTCAAGGCAACTGCCACCTGAGAGCCCACCTCGGTGGTGCTTGGCGCGGGCACGTTGGCCTTCATTTCAGGAAATGACTGAATTCTCTATCTCAGTCGAGGAGTTTAGGTCGGTAGATGAGGCCGTTGAGTTCTTCTCCAGCAACCTCATCGCCGTGGGCCTGACTACTATTCCTAGGACGTCTGGCCGCCGCCGCTCTTCTTCCGCATTCTCCAGACGGGATGCTGCTTCGCCAGGATTCAATGTACGCCGTGATGTCGCGGAAGGCCGCCGGCTGGACTTTACCTCCAGGGGCGGAGAACCCTTCAACTACAAGTTTACAGTGAGTGAGTTGCGCTCCGCTCTCGCTTCGTGCGCGGACACCGCCCATGTTCCGGACGATGTCCCGTACGCCATGCTTCGACACCTGAGTGAGCGAGGTATTGCCTTTCTCTTAGATTTGTTCAACAGGATCTGGGTGGAAGGTCTTCTCCCAGACTCCTGGCGAATCGCTACTGTGCTGGCCTTTCGCAAACCGGGGAGAGATCACTCTACTGCGACCGGTTTTCGCCCAATCTCTCTAACCTCTTGCGTG
This sequence comes from Ceratothoa steindachneri, assembly GCA_963969495.1. Lineage (NCBI taxonomy): Eukaryota > Metazoa > Arthropoda > Malacostraca > Isopoda > Cymothoidae > Ceratothoa > Ceratothoa steindachneri. Next base: position 94,598,147 of record OZ018330.1, read on the forward strand.
TGCAAGTTGATGGAAAAATTGGTGAATGTTAGATTAGCCTTTTTCCATGACAGCGAAGGCCATCTGTCTTCTGCACAGTGCGGCTTCCACAAGTTCCACTCCACGTCGGATGCTCTGCTCCGACTGGAAAATGCCGTCTGCGAGGCTTTCCTTCGTAGACAGCACTACGCCACGGTCTTTTTCGATCTAGAGAAGGCCTATGATACCGCATGGCGATACGGTATCATGGAGACTCTCCACACGATGGGGGCGAGGGTAAGCCTCCCAATCTATATATCTGATTTTTTGCGAGATCGTCGATTCCGCGTATTGGTGGGGGGAGCCCTCTCCGGCCCAAAGGAGCAGGGAGAGGGTGTCCCGCAGGAAAGTATCCTCAGTGTCACACTCTTTGCCCTTAGCATCAACGGCATCACCTCGGTGCTGCCGGAAGATGTTCTTGCTACGCTCTACGTGGACGACCTTTCGATCTCCTTTGTCGCAGCCTAGATGCCAACTCTGGAGCGTCGACTCCAACAGGCATGAACCGCGTCTCTCGCTATGCCGAAGCGCACAGGTTTTGGTTTTCTTTGGCCATGACTAAGGTAGTGCAATTCTGCCGCCATCCACGGCCTTACTGCGACCCATATTTGTTTTTAATGGGGTGCGCCTGGATGTGGTGGAATCGCACCGTTTCCTCGGTCTTGTATTCGACCGACGCCTCACCTGGGAGGCTCATATTCGCAGCCCTAGGGTCTCTTGTACCCGCGCCTTGGATATTCTCCGTTCCGTTACGTTCAGCGCTTGGGGTGCTGATAGGGCTACTGCCCTACTTTTTTATCGATCCTTTGTTCGTTCGAAGCTAGACTACGGATGCGAGTTTTATGCATCCGCAGCCGAGCGTTTATTGCGAAAGGTGGATTCGATCCACCAAACCGGCCTTCGCCTTGCGACCGGTGCCTTCCACACTTCCCCCATTAAGAGCCTGTTGGTCGATGCTGGGGAGATGCCACTTGCTCTGCGCCGCGTGCAGTGCATCACTTGCCTGTACGCGCGAGCCTGGCGCCTCCCTCAGTCGCCAACAGCTCTTACTGCATCCACAGCTGATCTCGATGGTGCCTATGCCGCCGAGAGACGCCAGTCATACCCGGCCTCCTCCCTTGTATTTAACTTGTGTTTTTGTTATTGTTGTTTTTGTTTTTTTGTAGGTCGCAGGCTCCTGCGCCGAGGGGATTGGGACCTCCTCCCGACGCCGGAGCTTGCCTTCTGATTGATATCCCCTTTTTATTGTTGTTTCTGTTAAAAAAATTATTTTAAATTAGCCTAGAACTGGGCTGTTTGTTTGCGGCGACTTATGCCCAAGTGGGCAGTCGCCAGATAGCCCCTTGAAAAAAAAAAAATGTCTTCTCCACAAACTGCTAGTGACGCTTTAGTGACCAGTTTGATGCATCTCTCAACCGCCTGTGTGTGACACGGAAATTTCGGAATATCCAAGTAGGTTGTTGACGGATGAATTCTTCAAATTGGTGGCGTAGAATTGCTCATAGTTTGGTCCAATAATTATTCTAGTCCTTGATCTGGACACACCGCTTTTGTTTAAGTCGGTGGTATTCACCCTATGACTTAATACTACGATCATATATATACATATATATATATATATATATATATATATATATATATATATATATATATATATATATATATATATATATATATATATATATATATATATATATTGGTAGGCTTTAATTCCTACTGAACGTGCCAAAGCTGGTTAGAGGCGGGTTGTGCCGTAGCCAGGATTCTCACTATAAAAGTCCTACTTGTTACTGGGGAGAAGTTTGTGATTGTTGAATTCTAAGAGTGCAAAATACAGGTTGAATGAATTAGCCAAAGGGATGCTTAATTAAAGTCTTTCCAAGGGTACGTCAAAAGGAAGGAGCCACAAATAAACACACGTACTCAAAATAAACTTTACTTTACACAAATATAATAATTAAAATAGATAACAGTCAAAATTAAGGATTAAATATTAAACACTGACGTTAAACGTCTAGATTTATATTGACTCAATAGGAGTATCAATCACGGTTAATTAAATAGGTAATTTAAGAATAGAGGGACACTGGGTTTACAGATTACCATTAATTGATGGATTGAAGAGACGACTACTCAGGTCCAGACGGGGAGGTTTGGGTGGCGTTAACACGAGTTCTTGGGGAGAAAGGGGATAATACGACGGGTTCGGGGCTGCTGGCTGCAGTTCCGGTTAGTTCACTCCTAACTGGATGTGACACTAACAAATAGTAACTTCCAGTAACTATTTGGATGTTCCTTTTCTTAGTCAAGTTCCGTTGAGCAACAGAGCGTACTCTTCTAGTCACAGGCTCTGCGGGGTGGGATTTCCTCCCAGGAACAATTTGAGACAGCGACCAGGTTGACCCGACGGCACATTGGTAGTCGATATGTTACGGCAACAACTCTCGTTCAACGTGAGAATTACGCGATTAGATTTGGGACACTGCTCTGGAGAGGTAAACGGCGAGTTTATTTATATCGCGGATTGTGGGAAATCGAGAGAGAGATCCCATTCACGACAATTCGCTTATAGTAGCGCCTTTCGGACAATCTCCATGCTATTATAAAGAAGGCAAATAAGATTTAAGCTTCTTTGAGAAATTGGCGTTCTTTCGTCTGACTTCCTGTCGCCAGTTATGGGAAGGGTCGGGGAGAGAGAGGAGACGAAGGTCAACTCAAACGACAAATTTCTTTCGTTCCCACGATTGTCTGGCGGCATGTGAGTATGTACGTTCCATACCCTCACATTGATCATCAGAGAGGTTTGGTCACAACGATCTGCTGCCAATTTAATTAGGTGGATGTATTCATTAGCTTCAAAGTTTATGTCTGGGATCTTGAAAGTGCGTTTGATTTCCCTTTATAATCTTTTCGTGCTTTCATAATTCTTCTCCATGCGACTTCCCGGATATGATTTCTTTTATCCTCAGCATGCACAGAAAAATGTTTTCCGCATTTGCAAAATAATCATTCCTTTGAATCACTGGGGCAGCTATATTTTTAATCTGTTTGTTCATCCCTTGCAGTAACTGCACTGTCTTGTATAGGTTGAGTGCTCTATCTTACGAAGACGAGTTATCTTTTTTTCAAAAAAGCAAGGTACATACACCTTCATGATGAACAAGACAATGCATTCAGCGTGTCAGAAGGGTCTTAAGTCTAAACATATAATCGAAGTATCCGATTTGCAATGTAAGCTATTTTGCATGCGACATTTTTCCATGACTCCTACAAGCCATTTCAGCAGAAGATTTACTTTGTGAGATAGATAGAAGGATATGATCGGTACTCAGATTTTGTCTGTCAAAAGAAGGCAACTTAGTCGGAATTTGCTCGAATTTAACAACACTTAGAATCTCACATTTATCCAGTTGTTTCCCTATACGTCCGAAAAATCCCGAGTCACCGTTATTTTCCCATCCAAATTGTTGATGAGATCGCGCAATGGGAGATATTTGCAAGGAGCTGGCAAATAAACCAATGTAGTGGTCTATTAAATTTTTCTTCTAGCATTTTGATCACACCTCCTTTTGTTGTTGTATTCACTGCCGTTCTATCACATTCCACACCAACGAGTTCATCAGGTGCGATGTTATTTGCTTCTAGATACTAGAATATTGCATCGCATATAGCTTTTGCAGAACCTGTCATCATTGTCAGTTGTCCAAGGTATTCTGAACCAGGTTATTATATAATAGAGATGTGCTCTTCCATTATCTTCTTTTGTGATGAGTTCCCTCCATCGTCTCAACAACTAATGTGCTATCTTTTCTACCATCAAAATAAATAGAATATAATGGCTTATCCGATCTAATTGCTTGCTGGAGTGTAGTGTGTCCTTTGACACGCTCTCTTCTAACTTTTGACCTGTCAATTACTAGGGAAGTTTTTTTGCCTTCAATTGGCGATAAGTCCTTAAGGATTGAATTTGTTATTAAAGCTGCAGATCGATTGGACACACCAGTGCAGTCACATGCCAACGCAAATTCTGATAATTTTATTCTTTTAGATGGAGTCTTCGATGCAAATTTTTTGTTTACTTCTGTGTGTTTCACGGATGAAGGAAGCTCATAGTCGGTAGCTTCGTCAATAGATTATATTCCTGTGCTGAATGAAGGAAAAATCACTTCGATATTATCTGTCGAAGTAGATGGTTAATTTAAGAAAGAATCCTCACGATTCTTCCTAACTGCACTCTGAATATTCTTCTTTGATTGAATTTGATCGATATTACCTATTGCCATTTTCCTAGTTGTTCGTTGTTCTTCCAGAAACGTTTGCTCCAATGGTCGCACCTTCTTTTCTTTGCTACGAGAACAGTTTTCAATACTATCGTATTTGCAACACGAAATATCAAACCATTGTTCTGCATTCTTTTTAAAATGGTTACATTTATGTTTGAATTATGTCACATTTTTCCTGCTAATATTTTTCATTAAAGCCTGATATTTTGAATAATAATTTAAAATTCTTTTTCTAACTGATCTATTGACGCACAAGGAAATGATGCCGTTTACCAAAGAGAAATAAACTTCTCAGCTACTCCCAGAACCAATGGAAAAAAGAGGGTATAAAAACTTACCTAGCCGGAAAACCCGGGCAAGGACCTTACTTGCCAGGAGGAGTCGTTCGCGTTGGCTCAAATTAAGAAGTCTTCTCTCCGTCCAAGTCCCAGCGTTGGGAGAGAGTTTTGATTGTAGACGGTTCCTTCTTCCTCTTAGCTTCGCAACGGCTCTGCCCAGAGACCAGGAGTTTGGGTAGATAGGGGTTTAAGAGAGTTGTTTCTTCCTCCAGCTTGTAATGAATAGTGGCCGTTTGTCCTTCCTGCAAGGGGTTTTACAAACAAAGGAAAAGGAGGGAGTTGTGCCATAAACCAGCGTGTCCACTGTGCCGATCGCCGAGGGGGTGGAGAAGGGTAATATTCATCTATCTGTCCAGGACGGTCCTAAGCTTACAACACCTTCTCCAACCATAAATACTCATAAACCATATGGTCAGTCTTCGATCGCTAAAAGTTGGACATAGAGAGAAAGAGGAGGGGGGGCGTAATACAGGAGGAAATCCAAACTATCTTCTTTGGACTTTCATGCGTTCAAGCACGCCCACACAGACAAACATGCAAGACTGTACAATAACCCTGCAATCCTAACAACCTCCCTGCCAGAGAAGTTTAACAACTACATAAGGTTGTGAAGTTTAATCAATAACTCCTGAAATTTAGTTAGGGGCAAAACTCAAAAAACAGAACAGAGTATTTGTGATGAGACATTTGAAGTAGGTACTTAAATAAGTATTCAAGGAGAGGTATTTGAAGGGGGAACATTAGAGAGGAATTTGAAGTTTTGAATGTAGTTTGAGGTGATCAAGTGTCAGACTTGATCACGAGTTTTAAGTTTTGAAACGATAAAGTATTAGACCTGATCATGAGTTTTAAGTTTTGAAATTATCAAGTATTAGGCTTGATCATGGGTTTAATGAAGTTTGAATGATTTTTGATCCGTTTTGAGGTGATTAAGTATCATACTTGATCACGAGTTGGAAGTTTTGAATGAAGTTTGAGGTGATCAAGTGTCAGACTTGATCACGAGTTCGATTACGTTTTGAAATAATGTTTGATTAGTTTTGAGATGATCAGGTTTCAGAATTGATCTTGAATGATGAGGTTTTGAAATGATCAAGTGTTTGACTCGATCATTTGAGGTGAAGTTTTGAAATGATGTTTGACATGTTTTGAGGTGATCAAGTGTCATACCTGATCACGAGTTTGAAGTTTTGAATGAAGTTTGAGGTGATCAAGTGTCAGACTTGATCACGAGTTCGATGACGTTTTGAAACGATCAAGTATTAAACTTGATCATGATTGATGAGGTTTTGAGACGATCAAGAATTAAACTTGATCGTGAATGATGATGTTTTGAAGTGATCAAGCATTAGGCTTGATCATGGGTTTGAAGTTTTAAAATGATCAAGTGTCTGACTCGATCATGAATGGTTAAGTGTTGAAGCGATCAAGGATTCGATTTGATCATGCGTTGATGAAGTTTTGAAATGATGTTTGATAAGTTTTGAGGTGATGAATGGTCATACTTCATCACGAGTTTGAAGTTTTGAATGAAGTTTGAAGTGATCAAGTGTCACGAGTTTGATGATGTTTGAGCCTTCGGGAAATTGGTCATCATATGGTGCTTAAAAGCAAAGGAACTGAACCTTCTGCAGATAACCAATCGCTAAGAACTTTTTTAACAGTTTGACGGGGGGAGGTAACCCAAAATCCTTCGCCCCTGAGGCGTGTGAGAGTGGAGTCAAGTCCAAGATGTTTGCATTTCAAATCAAAGTTTTGAATGATTGAACGATCAATTTTTGGAAGCAATATATCGAAATTTGTATTGGGATTTTCACATCGAGTAACGTCACCAGATCGGTGCGAAGTTTTTCCCAAGACACGACATCGGGGCCAGAAATTGGAGTATCCCAATCCAACCTCTTAGACCACAGCTTACCCAAGAGCAGTCTGCTACGAATAAGAAACGGGTGATATAATTCGAGGGGGAAGGGGAGCAAACAATTTAAAAATCATCGATGGGACTTAACGGTTAGTTTTAACGATTTCATCGGATTTAGAGGCAATTAATTATTTAAAACTTGAAGGAGACAATCTTCAGGAAAACTCTCGAAATGATGTTTTAATATGAAATTTAACACAAAGGAGGAGCAATTTAGACCAAAGACGAGCGACTTGTATCTCTAAGAAACGAGTTTGCCTTCTTTAAGCCAAAAGAGGCAGAAACGATCATTGAGGCTCTTTGACTTCAATTGAATTTGAACGAAGGCTTGTTTAATGTCGGAAAGTAGAACAAATTTATTTCTTAGAGCGAAATGGACAGAGAAGGGAAAACAGAAAAACAAGTAAATTTACTCCTCCGAAGGAAACCTCGTTTAGAAAAGGCACCTGGCAACATTTCAGAGAGCAATTAAACACAGGTCGTACTTTCGTAGTAGTCTGATAAACTGTTTTCTAGAGAAAACAGATACTCTAAGCCAAAAGCTAATTCAATTTCCGATTTTGTGAAATTCAAGGGTGGAAATAAGAAGACGACGGACTTAGGACACAGTTGACTACATGTTAGAAAAATTCATCAGCCTCCGGTTCCAAATTTGGCCCTTGGGGCAATTAATTTATTTCCCACTCCGTTCCCCACCTCGTTCTCGTTCTAGAAGGAAATTACCATTATTCGTGTACAAGTCTTTTAAGTGTTGTAGGGGATGTTTTTGGTTATTTGGAGTGAAGTACTCCCCAACTGGCCAGCCCACCCGTGAATTAGTAATTGCAACCAAGTGAGAATCAATGGCTGTTTTGTGAATCATAGCGGCCTGGGGCTAGGGGTACCGCGAGCGCCCCCCTATTATCGAGGTATCGCTTATTTGGTAGATACTTCCGTAAGGTATCAGGCCCTTCTGTCTCCAGAGAGGCTCTCCGCATGCAACGATTACATGAGAACTTCATATTTTAGACGGCGTCCACCCCCAGCAGACACCCTTTTCTCGGTATTCTATCCATTTAACCAAAGGGTTGGGAAAACGCCTCGTCTGCCAGTGGGATGTCCTTTTCCTTCAGGACCCGAATTGCTCAGAGACATAATTGCACCTTCGACTCCTTTTACCGTCAAATCCAAGTTTAAATTGGAATCGACCGAGAATTTGATCGATATTTGGAGGGATCCGAAGCGAAAGACTGCCTCCAATTCGCATATGCGTGTGATTTTGAACCCGATGAATGTTTTGATCGTACACGAATGCGAGGGTAATTCCTCCAGATTATACCCATTTGGGAAGCGACGGATTCAGAGATGTACGACCTTTAGCTCACTAGATCAAGTAGGCAACATACAGGCAAGAATGTACTCCCCAATCCAAGATACCCAGTCAGATTATGAAATATGAATGGAGTTTTGAATTAAGGGAACCTTTGGCTACCTCCACATCCGACTCTAGAGTCATAATCTGCCCCAGATTTAGTCACACATTTACATCGCGTTTGACAAGGATGTGGCAAAGAGGAGTTATGTGCGTTTTCTCCTGGCAGAACTTACACGGGTACGAGAGGAAGCGTTTGATCGCGGCACGATTTTGGGGAATGTCGCGTGGAGGAACAACGAGGTCCCATGCTTAGTTCTAAACAACGTTGAAACCTACTATCAAGGGTTTCATATACGTAACAATGAACCATGTTGTGAGATCCGGAGCACAACATGCACTTAGAAAAGAGGGAGTTTGAGTTTAGATTTCACGGGAGGATTGAATTCAAAGTTTGAGTTTTGATATTATGATTGGGTTAGACTTGCTCTTTGAAAGTGACGCCTCTCCGCCGAGAGGGGTCACAATATTAGTTTTAAAAGTTTTAACAGATAATGGAGGCTGAGAGAAGGGGGTACTGGGAGTTATAAACAGTTTTGAATGCAGGAGGTCGAGAAGAGTTATCTTTAGCACTTCCTCGGAGGTAATTCTCCTTGCCGGGGCCAGAAAAGCACCCTAATTTTTCGAGGCCTCTGATTATACTGCTATAGTTGTCTAAAATTTGTGCCAGAGAAAGATAGACAGTCTTGGTAGTCAATCTTAGCTCCTTTTTAAAGTTTGAGGGTAATTTACTATAAATTACGTTGGATATCATGATATTTCCGGCGCTGTCTTCCTTGAAAAAATCAATCTCAAATCCTATCAATTCGTACATGATGGCCCGAATTTCATTGAGGAAGACTGATAGTTTGGGAGGACTCGATTCGGGGATAATCTTGGAGTTGAAAATCTTAGATAAATAGGAATCGATAACCGCGTTTTTGTCGAGGAATTCCCTTTCGAGTAATTCCAAAGCAACCCCGTAATTCGCATCCGTACTTACCAGATGCTTGACTATGGAGTACGCGTAATCTTTAAGATACCCCTTTAAGTACGCAAGTTTGGTGGCAGAAGAAAGGTTACTCCTTGAACCTACAAGGTTTTTAAATTGTGATATAAAAGAAAAATAATTAAGTTTATCTGTCGTACCGTGAAAGGCGATGCATGGTAATACAGGTGGGGGGAGTTCTCGTACTACGGGTTTGCCCAATTGCTCAAAATATCTTTGAGTTCCGAGAATTTAACGTTAGACTCCGAGGAAGTCGAAGGGGGCGGAGATTTCCTATTCAGCGAAAACTCATTTAATATATATTTAGAATCAAGATCGTATTCGACCTGAGCGAAAAAGCTCTCTGCCTACAATTGATTCGTCCGCTCCCTCTGCGCAGAGGGATTCGCAAGCCTCAAGAATCTGACTATCTAAATCATTCACGGAAGCAAAGTGGGACTTGACTTCCGCCTCTTCTAACTCAGAGCTAATTTTATTAAAGATCACGGTGATTTTACGTTTAAACAACGTCCTATTTCTGAACAAGACTTTGATGTGGGATTGAATTTCATCCGAAATGGAAATTTGAAGATTTTCGGCCATTTTGCCTTTGAAAAGAAAACGGGAAGCTCGGTTGAGCAAAAGGGAAACCAACGAAGGTTATCTCTGCGAAGATCGACTTCTCCAAATTAATCGGAATTCCCTTAAATAACTAATGGGAAATAAATACTAAACTTTCAAATGTTGTTAGAATTATTACCCCAAAAGCAGGACAGCGTTAAGCAAGATAGTAGCGCTTAAGTGAGAGACATTAAGTGTCCAATTGATTTTGAAAGGATAGTGATCTCTCCAGAGAAACTATCCGAAATGATGTTAAGTTCCAAATGCTCTCATTAGTTAGAGATTAGTTAAAGGGTATATAAGAGTTTGAGAGAAGTTTGATAGTTCCGAAATGGATATAAAGTTGAAAGAATTTAGGCGCGAGAGGGGGGAGGGCAAAGGGGAGAGAGAGTTTGATGGGAATTCAAGGTAACTCGCAGAACCAATGCGAGAAAGAGGGTATAAAAACTCTTCTTGGCCGGAAAACCCGGGCAAGGACCTTAATTGCGTTGCCTCACACTTCAGAAGTCTTCCCTCCAGCCGAGTTCCAGTGTTTAAAGAGAGTTTTGAGTGTAGACGGTTCCTTGTTCCTCCTATTTTAGCAACGATTCTGTCCGGAGACCAGGAGTTTGGGTAGATAGGGGTTTCAGCGAGTTGTTTCTTCCTTTAGTTTGTGATGAATAGTGGCTGTTTGTCCCTCCTGCAAGGGGGTTTTCAAGGATTGGAAAAGGGTGAAGTTGTGAGATGAGTAGGGAGAAAGAGTCAAGGATAGGATTCCGAGCCCAAACACCCTATACCCATACTAAAGCCATAAACCAGCGTGTCCACTGTGCCATTTGCCGAGGGGGTGGAGAAGGGCAATATTGGTCCATCTGTGCAGGACAGTCCTAAGCTCACAACATCCTCTCCAAACATAAATACTCATAAACCATATGGTCATTCTTCGATCGCTAAAAGTGGGCCATAGAGAGAGAGGGAGGGAGAGAACCCAATACAGGAGGAAATCCAAACTATCTTTTTTGGACTTACATGCGTTCAGGCACGCCCACACAGACATATGTGCAAGATTGTGCAATAAGCCCTGCAATCCTAACATCCCCCTCCTGACTTCTCCAGTTTGCTCCTGACCGCTCTAAATTCGCCTGCCCTATATACTACGAAAATTAGCACAATAGAAAGACTATTAAGAGGGCCTCACGACTTCTCGCTATGGGCCCTTATCGCGACCCAAGGTAATTAAGGAAGTCTGTTGGCGATGAATCTCTCTTCCCGTCTAGATAATTTCGGAGTATATATTCGAGATTTCGAAGTTCACATGCAGATTGTGTCTGAAGCCGCCGTCCAGTAAGTTAGCCGTAACGCCTTCATTACTCGAGATAGAATCGACTACATTCTCGTCCAGAGAAGAATTGATTGATTGTCGAAGAGTCAAGAAAGAGCTAGTCGTCACTGAATGTTGTTCGTAGAGATAATTAGACGCGCTTCAACCCTTCTCACTAGGTCTTTGAATTTTAAGGATCGGAAAAGCCCACAAGTTCTAGGTCGAGACGCCCATATGCTCAAGGTTGAACTTACCTACTTGGTCCTACTCGCCGGACATCAAGGTAACAGGGATTTAACCCCCGCTTCGTCACGCTCCTCCCACCTTTACCGCGTAGAACCTCAAGGATCCCCTTTGCTCTAGAATTTTCATAATTGTAAAATCATTACTTAATTATTTATCCCTCGGTTCAAACTTAATTGATAGTGTTAATCATCATAGCAGTGAATCGTCGATATTTAATTGCATTGCCATTTAACTTGTCCTATATTTGTATGAAATATTTAGTCTTATTAAATAATATTTTTGTACCCGTGCTTGAATATTCCTTGGCCTAGTAACTGGGTATTTAAAGCACTCTTAGAACCATCTCCACGTGGAGTCTGGTCATACCACGACAGTGAATTTCGTTGAGTTTCGGCTAGGTCCCGCTAAGTTTCGAAGCACGCTCGCCGCTCTTCTTGGCAGACCTAAGGGGTTTCACTAAATGGAAAAACACTCCTTTCACAGGTGTGAAAGCGTGTCACAAGGAGACGCGGTAAACTATCACATTACCGCTTTCTGTCCACCAGGAGAAAGGGACCGAAATCTCACCCCCCTCGTCCGTGGCGGAGATCTTTGTGACACGTTTATCCCTAGTGTCTAGCAAACATGCTGCTTCACCAGTTTTTTTGCAGCTCGTGGACTTGCTGAAGGCCATCTAATAGAGTATACCCATAGAGGCGAGGAACGAATGACCTCTTTATGCTTTGAGAGCTGTGTTCCGCTCACGCTTCATGCGCGGATATTGCCCCTTGTCGAGACGATTTTCCGTCGCCATGCCCCGATACCTGGGGAGCGATGAAATCAGGAGCACTCACAGAGCACTCACCATTTTGATTGATGGTTTTCCTTCATCTAACTGAGAAAACTGTTTGGTCGTCCGGCTTGTCTGACTCTTTCTTGTTAAGTGTCCCAGTCTGGGAGATTATCTCGTATGCTCCCTGTCCCGGTAATGTAACTAGCAGGGTTGCTACTGCTTATTCCTTGTACACTGGTGGAATTTTACACACTCAACTGGCATAATCGAATAATTATTTGAATGATTAATCTCGCCTAGTGATAGTTATAACATATTTTACATTTATTAGAATGTGATAAAGAAACGTTAAATACATTTTATTTTATTGTCTGGCGATGATCTGAGAATAAAATAGGAGACCTTCAAGGGAATCCGATGCCACACAAATCTAATCCTTTGAAATAGAAAAATAAAATGAACAAATAATTTAGATAGGAAATTGATCACACAATTATGAGTTATCCAGAAGTTATTTTTAGTTCTGGGTTGATGTGTTGTTTTTGGTGTGTGCAGAAACTTGTAGGTTTCCTGTGGTGTCCGATGGTTGTGTGATTATGTCAGCTTGTTTAATGTTTTGAATGGTATGTACGGAAGTCCTTGTTATTTCCCTGTTTTGTTTATGGGTGTTCCCGTCTCTGGAGGATTTTATAAGTGCTTGTGTTCGGTGGGTCAAACCTGGTTTGCACCTGTTATTTACGAAGCCATGTGTACTGCTTTCCAAGTCCTTTGGGATGAAGGATCCTGGAGAGTCTTCAGTGATATGAGGAAAATGAAAGACTTCTCCTTTACTGGAGATTCATAACGAATTGGTGCAAAAGGAAATTGCATTCACGAGAAACGAATAAGTGCCTCGAGATACTTAATCATCAACCATCCGTCATTTGGAGGGGGAAAAATTCTATCCTCTTTTGGGCAAATTAAAAAATGAAAGGAGAACGGCTGTTAGCTTATGCAATCACATTTTAAAACCTTTTGCAAAGAGACAAGAGAGAGAGAGAGAGAGAGAGAGAGAGAGAGAGAGAGAGAGAGAGAGAGAGATATCTACAACTTCAAGTGGTTGTGTGATCTTTCAATATTTTTTTTCGTGAGACCAATTTGGAATTGAAGCGCATGGTTCGAAATTTTCTCGACAGGCGCTCGAAGACTCGCTACGCCGTCTTTAAAAAAGGCTTCGAATACGGACTCTGCCATTTTTTCCTCGAAAGGATAACCTGAAGCAACAGATGCATGTAAAGTCGATTTCTTTTTTAGTGGTGAGAACTGGCCCCTCTAAGTGAATATAGATAGTATGAAAGCTGAATATTATGCACTCAATTGTGTGTAAGGTTGTTTGGATTGTCTCTGCAACTTTGAATTTTAGCAATTTAATCAGCCTCTAACCCATTCGCATAAGTATTATATTTTTACATAGGAATCTTTCAGATATTAATTTAAATGTGAGACGTGTTCCCAAATGAGCGATATTGTGATAAAAGTCAAATGCAAACTTGAGTATTTGTAAAGTAACGTCATGTGGCACAACACCTTTGGAAAATTTGGAGATAATCTACAATTATGTGAACTTGGAGGGAAGTGGGAAAATTAGCATGCAATGAAACTAACTCTTGCTCTTTTAATTTACAATGTCTCAAGGCCTAATAGTTAATCCTGTAATATGAGAGTATTTTGAAGGTAATTTGCCTCGGGCAAAGGGGTTAGTTTTCTGATTTGAATTGGAGATGATGTCAGTGACTTATGCGGTATAAGTGGCACGTCACATGTAGTTATGGGTACGCGAAAAAGAGTGTGACTGGGATTGGCTTTTCTCAGAATGTCTCTGATATTGTTTGTGTACTACCTAATGCGCTCTAGGGGACAAAATCCTCAGGGAGCTTCGACTGATGAAGTTCACCAGGGCGAAAAACGTTTGTAGGGGTTATAATATTTGGCTGTAAATGAGATGGCAACACTACCAAAATTCCTTTGTAATCGGTCAGAACATAAAATTTGTTACCTTTACGCATGTATTTAAAGTGTTTCATAGCAAGTGCAAGCGAAAGTAGTTTCTGGATGAACGTGAAATAATAATTTATTAGGCCTTTGAATGCATCATTAAAATAACAAAGTTTTTCCGATTCCAAGTTAAAGAATGTCGAAAGACCCAACTTGCACCGATCTTTGATCATCCGTAATCAAACAGAGATGATAGTCCCTCTTTGGGTGCAGCCAAAGGATGGCACCTAGTACCTATTTTTTTATTAAGCTAAGAGAAAATTATGTATCGTAACCTCTGCCTTAAAGAGAATTTTAAGCAATTTAGTTAGAAGAATGAAGGTACTGTTTCATTCTTAAGAAATCTTATAAGTTCGCCCGCCCAGGAACTTTCGCAGGTCTTAAATGTTTGGGTCCAGGGATATCCCTTAATTGCATCACTCTTAGCATCGTCTGGGGATATACCAAGTGAATTTAAACCTTAACCTTTAAATAAATTAAATCCTTAGCGAAAGGCACTTTGAAAGATTGATTTACAACCCATGCAACTTTAACCTTACAAAGAGTTGCTCTCGATATTTAATGTGCTCTTATTCGTTTCTATTTGCTATTAACAAGTCATGACATAGGCAAAAACGAATTTCATAGCACCCATGATATGGATGATATATCGTCGAACAGACTGCGAACTGTTGCACGTACTTTAAGGAAGAACGAGCCATTCACAAAAGCCAAGGAAGAATAATATAGCCTATGTTTAATAGTAATTTCTTCCATTGAAGTCTAGAAAAATGCAATCTGCAAATACTCTTTCGAGAAGTTTTTGCAATCTTGCAAATAAGCAGTGAAATCTGTTAAATAAGACAAAGCGCCTTTGTCCTTGATCGTGATAGAGTAATTAATCACTAACCACATTTGAGTCCATAACTTTAATCATAATTTCTGACTACTTTGATTGGTGAAGTGTAAAAGTACTTACTTGGACGAATTTTTCTTTTTGCCAATAGTTTGAATTCTTTCTTGGGCTACATTAATTAATTTTAGCGACAATCGTCGATTTCTACAAGGAACTGAGATTCCGTGTGTGTTGAATTGATTGAAGTAAAATATGGAGACCCTTGTAACTTCAAAATTATTCAAACACTTAAGGCTGTTATCTGAATTATAACATACACTTATTTCGCTAAAAAATAAAGTTAAAGTTTGCTGGTTAAATTTAGTCCTCATATCAAGCTATGTAGCTTCTCAAGCGGACGTTAGCCAGGGCAAGCCTCAACTCCCCACTGTGTTGCCTAGTCAAGGCGGTAACCTCTCTTAGTAAATAGTATCAGCTTAAAAAGGATCCATACGAAGATTTGATCTCCCGACCCAGCGATTTACAGGCAAGCACACTAACTACTATACTAGCGGGAGGCTGATCAATAATTATGAATGGGGTGGAGATAACGTACTATTAGTTATGAACCCGTTCGCAAATTTAGTCTCGCCCTCTATTAGCCACAGCGATTCTAAATATATCTGAATGATATGATAAGATAAGACATTGCAACGAGTATGACACTTTTTACATCACAGATAAGGAATTTCCATGAAAATATCCTAGGAAGAGCGAAAGTAATTTAAAGGGGTAATTCGCGTTTTTTCTTTTTGTAACTCAGAGATAGTGGCGGGGATTATGGAGATCACGGATCCTGTGTCTACGGAAAATGCGCTGAAAGCGCCTTCACCCTCAAGGACTTATCGGAAAAGGGTGGGCTCACTAAGCGAGTCTATGCCTCCACCCGCCTTTAAACCTAAGGTAGCCGAAGCTCCTATAGTAATATCTTCCTTTAGGGTGGAAGCTTTAGGAATCCCGGAAGATCGCCGCACGACCAATCATAGATGTGTTGCCTCTTGTGAGTCAAACAACTCGGTGGAGGCGCTCGGACGTTTAGTCTTACGTGAAACGGTCACCTTGGGAAGAGGGAGGAGCTGGTTTTATACGTAGCTAGGTATGAAACTTTTTGTGCCGCCAGCTTTAATAGGGGAGCACCTGGAGTGGTTAGAACCCGCAGAAGGGTTTCGAATGGGCGCTGAAACTACCGTATTCGTAGAATTGGAGGGGGCCAGGAGCAGATGATGTATTTTTTAACATTAAAACATAAGACGTCCCAGACAGCGCAGGGCGCCCCGAGACCAAGTCCTTAGGCTTGCGAAATGAAAGACGACCCTGGGCCTGAACGGCCAGGAATTCCATCACTTAGAGCTTCTTACCCAGAACTTGGGTAACCCCGAATTTGCACGTTAACAGAGCAATTCTTAATGCCGAAGCGGTGGCAGTAGTAGCACCTCCACGGAAGGGGGACGAATGGCTTCATGCTGCACCAATACTAACCGGCACGCACCGACTCAGGAAGCCTGTCACAGTCGAACGTGACGAAAAAGGTAGGGTTGGTTCTCGAGGCCACTCACTTTTTTTCTCATCACACGTTCTACCTTGACCGCTCTATGGTCAGCCAGCTCTAAGGTGATGTCATCTATAGAGTAGTCCACGAGTTTCCTCGCATAAACTCCTCCTTTAACGAAGTTCATGGTAAAGTGCGGCGTCACAATCACCGGCGTGCCATCAGGTGTTCGAAGGACACTAATCATGGCCACCTCGGAGGGATCCGACGCATTCGTCAGAAGGCTTCCGTCGGAGAAACGGGCCACCTTCGGCTCTCTACCAATCCCGCTAACTAGAGCTCTCCTCTGATGGATCATGTTGCTTTTAACCAACATTCTGCCATCAGTGGATCGTATGACAAGGAAGCGTTTGAAGCTAGCAGGTTCGAAAACGCTAAGGAACCTTTGAATGAGGGACCCGCACGTAATCGAGGATCCGCTCTGCGCACTTTTCGTTGTTGTCTTGAACTTCCACCTCAGTGGAGCACCAGGTCCGCAAGTGCCAATTTTAGCTTGGTCGCATACTGAAACGGCAGCGGCCTCTTCAATTTTCACGGCTCTCACGGAAGGAGAGGAGCCCTGAGTCTCTTTTGTATTTTTTTGTTCATTTTCTTCTTAGGTGAGGGGGTGGGGAATGAACCGGCATCTATCCTCCGCCGGTAGGAACCCATAGGCTAGATGGACTGGCCTCTTTAAGATCCTTCTCTGAAATGGATATATCCTTGGCTATCACAGGAACACCAGTCGAGTGAGGAGTTCCCTCATTTCTTGTGAGACCTCGGGGACCCGAGCCGTCTGAATAAGAGCTTGCATAGGGGTGGACTCGTGTTATGTGCTTGGCACCGAGCCCGGGTACGACCCTATGGAAGATCTTACCATCTGGGGCTGGGTCACCTCAGGGACCATTTCCAGAGAAGATGACGAGGGGGAATTCATAGCACCCGTAGAACTAACTAGGAGAGGAATAAGCCTCTTCTCAGGTGAAAGAAATTTGTAGGATCCCCTGAGAAAGCACAGGGGGAGAGACATCCATTTCTTTCAGTAGAATTGCCCGAAGGAGGCTCTGGAGATGTAGAGGGGAAGTTAAAGTTTTTTTTCTTTATAAACTTATCATTGGGCATGGTGACTCTATTTATATCATGGGATGCATAGGCTAATCACACCATGCACTAGCCCGCTCTGCGACGGGTGAACATGGCGTTGGAAAATTCAGCTGCCGCCATTTAAGAACACACCTCCCACCCAGTGGCCAGGCAGCCCTTCGGCATGGCGGCGCCACCTTGGTCCTGCGTAAAATTGATGGTAAAAAGAGAGAGAAAGAGTATGTGAGGAAGGTGAGGGTGAGGGTGAAGCAGGTTGTTAAAATGCACCACCCCAAACAGGAGCTCAAAGGTGAAGGGGCGTTGTCCCTTCCCCCCCTCAGCCCTGATCCGCGATGGTTGGGTGAGAGGAAGCTGTCAGCGTCTACCCTGTGTAATTATAGGCCGACACGAAAAGGTTGTGGAAGAGGTTGTAGGGAAAGTGAGGAAGCAGGTAAGAAGACAGAGTGTCAGAAAGAAGGACAAGAGGCTAAGCTGATGGCGGACGGGGCACTGAGTCCCATCAGAACGGCAGCCAGGAGAGCAA
Organism: Ceratothoa steindachneri; assembly: GCA_963969495.1. Taxonomy (NCBI): domain Eukaryota; kingdom Metazoa; phylum Arthropoda; class Malacostraca; order Isopoda; family Cymothoidae; genus Ceratothoa; species Ceratothoa steindachneri. Next base: position 94,616,087 of record OZ018330.1, read on the forward strand.
ATCGCCTTACCCATTACGGGGGAGTAACAACAAGGAGTAACAACAAGGAATGAAGGTACCCTAGGAGACCTTACGGTCCATTCAAGGAGGGTACCTTTGGACTAGCAATCGAGCGGGCATATGGCTGCTCAATTGTTTTGCGTCCCTAAACGGCCACTTTTCAAGACCTTGTCTAGTCTTGACTTGAACTGGTCAGCAGATTCATTGTTGACAACTTCCACTGGAAGTGCGTTCCACATACCGCAGATACTGTAGGTGAAAAAATTTCCACACAGATTGCGGTTGTAACGCTTCAGTTCAAGTTTGAAGCCGTGATTGCGCGTTCTGTTCTCACTCAGTATGAACCTATCCCGGTAGTCACCATTGTCAAACCCTCGAAGTATTTTGAAAACTTCGATGAGCTGACCACGCAGTCTACGGGTTTCCAGCGAGAACAGATCTAATTCCTTTAGTCTATCCTCATAACTTTTATTTCGGATAGAGGGAATCAGCTTGGTTGCCCTGGCTTGTACGCGTTCAAATCTCGCGAATGTCCTTTCGCAATGAAGGACTCCAAAATGGTACGGCATACTCCAGGTGCGGTCGGACAAGTGAGTTGTACAGGCACAGTACAATCTCCTGGTTTCGATAACCAAACTGGCGCTTAATATAGCCTAGCATCCTTTGGGCCTTTTTCTCCAACCTCAATGCACTGTTTCGAGAACTTGAGGTCACTAGTGATTGTTACACCCAAGTCCTTCTCAGTGTCGGTGGATTCCATAGCAGTGCCCTTAAGGATATACTGAGATTGGGGGTTTCTGTGGCCGATATGCATCACTTTGCATTTGTTCACGTTAAAAGGCATTTGCCACGTGTCCGACCACTCCCCAATCTTCCCAAGATCTTCCTGCAGGCGTACAGTATTTCCATCCTTTGCAACGTTCATACCAAGCTTGGTATCGTCGGCAAATTTGGAAATCTCGGCAACCATGTCACCGTCCATGTCGTTGACGTAGATGATGAATAGTAGTGGTCCCAGGACAGAACCTTGAGGCACCCTGCTAGTAACGGGCACCCACTTAGAAGCCTGTCAATTCACCACCACCCGTTGCCGTCTGCCACTTAGCCAGTTCTCGATCCAGCCGGCTACCTTTCCGTCTATGCCAAGCGCTCGCACTTTTCGGAGAAGGCGGCGGTGTGGTACCTTATCAAAGGCTTTCTGAAAGTCTAGGTAGACCACATCCACCGCCTTGTCCCGATCGTGCTCACTGAAAACGAAGTGGAAGAATTCTACAAGGTTCGTCAGGCATGACCGTTGCCTTCGGAAGCCGTGCTGGGAACTCCTCAGTAGCAGGTTTGACTCTAAATACGACGTCATTTTGTCCACCATTATGCTTTCCATGAGTTTACCGACTATCGAAGTCAGACTGATAGGTCGGTAGTTTAACGGATGCCTGGGGTCTCCTTTCTTGAAGATTGGAGTCACCTCCGCCTCACGCCAGTCTCTAGGAACGCATCCAGTCCGGATTGACATGTTAAAGATAGCACACAGATGTCGTGATACTTCATCGCACACTTCCTTCAACACCTTGGGTAGAACCCCGTCCGGCCTAGGGGACTTATTTGTCTTTAGGTCAGCGATCTTTTTCTTTATTTCTCCTTCGGTGAAGTCCATTACCTCCAGCTTTTCCCCCGAGTAGGAATCCGTCGGCTGAGGGATGGGACCACATTCTTCAGTAAACACTGAAGAGAAGTAGTCGTTGAGGAGGTTAGCATTTTCTGCATCTGAATGCTTTAATGTCCCCTCCTCGTTCCTCAAAGGGCCAATCGTTCGACGGATTGGTTTACGGCTGTTTACATATCTAAAGAACTCCTTGGGATTCTCTTTACAGAGTCTCGCCACTCGGAGTTCCTCAGACCGCTTAGCCGCCCTTATGCTGGACTTCACTCTCCTAGCTAGCCTCCGGTATTCGTCAAAGTCACCTGAGATCTTCGATTACCGGTACACAGTTCTATTCTCCCTAAGCAGTTGCCCGATTTCTAGATTAAACCACTTAGGTTGAACAGAAGACCGACGGGGGCATTTCAGAGGGATGAAACGCGATTGAAGAATCATGAATGTGGTTTTGAAACTATTCCACGAGTCTTCAACAGCATTGCACACTTCTAGCCTCACGTCAGTCAGTCCAGCTCGAAGGCTTGCAAAGTCTGCTCTTCTCAAGTCAAGTTTCTTTGATTGACTGGCAACAGACCTTACCTTCGGGATCTTGACACTAAACCTAACTAGCTGGTGATCACTGCCACCGAGCTCTTCGCCCACAGAGAGATCCTCAACGATATCATCCTCAGAGGTGAAGACCAAGTCGAGGATATTGTCTCCTCTCGTCGGTTCTCTGACCCATTGAGTGAGGAACTCGTTCTTAGCCAACTCCAAGAGTAGCGCGCTCTCGCCACAGGCTGCTCTGGTTTCCCAGTCAACTTGGCTGTTGAAATCGCCCATAACGATGCACACTCTACCTTGAACCAGCTCACCCAGCAGCTAGTACAGTTCCCTGTCCTTCTCGACGGGTTGGAAAGGTGGTTTGTAAAGCAGCAGGGTCCTGTATCTGACAGGACCGATCTCTAGGTCAACGCCTAGGAGCTCGTGGTCGGATATAACGTTGGAGTTCGTAGATTTGATTGTATCCTTGACATACAACATTACACCGCCACCCTCTCTGTCTGGCCTATCTTTGTGGAAGAGTTGGTAGCCAGGAACCGTGAATTCGCCTTCAAAGTCTCGGTTTGACGTTTTTATCCACGATTCTGTTATGGCTACCATTTTGGGTTCTTCCGTCGCTACGATGCCACGGAGCTCATAAAACTTGTTTCTGATTGACCTCGCATTGAACAGAAGAACTTTCAAGGAGTCCCCTAATGTAGGACTCCCTATACTCTTCCGTTTCCCGGCTTCTTATTTGTCATGGTGGCACCATTTTTGACAACCTCCGAAAAGGTTGTTTGGGGAGTGACTCGGGCGTACTGGCGTACGTCCGCCTTCCCAATGGGCCGGACACTCCTTTGGGTGCGCTCCACGACATCCTGTATGAGGTTGGCTAGGAACGCCTTGCCCTTAATGGAGAGGTGCACCCCGTCTCTTTGGTAGAGGTCTTTTCTAACATAGAATACGGCGTACGGGTCAACAAAAAAGACACCCACCGCCGTACAGAGGTCTGCAAGGCGCCTGTTTAGTGACATGTTCCTCAAGTGGGCAGCCGGCTTGAACCCCACCTCGGGAGCATCTTCACCACGACGCGTCTACGGGTTTTTAATCCACAGTTGTCGACAGCGCCCATAATTGTCCTCATAATCTCACCTGCAGGGCCTACCCTACCTCCTCTGAGGTAGAGGTCGTTGCCACTTACCATAAGGGCAACGACTGAAGTCTCTGAAATTTGAGACTTCTCGGCCTCAGCTCTTACCTGCTTATTCCCACAGCCTGGGAGGCAGCTCACATTAACGCTTGTGCGAAGGCGGGCCGCTAGCAGGGGCTTCAGACCTCGTGCGTGAGAATAACCAATAAGGGTGACTCTTGCACATTTGTCTGCGGACGACTTAGTCTTTCCTTTCGGAGGCGACTTGCCGCTTTCCTCTTGTATCTCTAATTTTTTCTTCTTCTTCTTATTCTTCCTCTTATTCTTCTTCTTGACTTCCTTTGTTATCTCTTCTTTTGTTTCCCGTTTCTCTTCTTCTGCTTCTACTTTCTCTTTCTCTGTTTCCCCTTTTTTTCTTCTCTTTCTACTTTCTCTTCTTTTCTTTCTACTTTCTCTTCTTCTCTTTCTACTTTCTCTTCTTCTTTTTCTACTTTCTCTTCTTCTATTTCTACTTTCTCTTTTTTCTTCTTTCTTTTCTTCTTTTTGTCTCGTTGAGGAAGCCCTTCAGCAGAAGAAATCGGCTGTTGGACGTCGGGAGCCTTCTCGCCTGAGCATCTGCATCTCTCTGTTTTTAAGAGTTGAACTTCCCTTTTAAGGAGGGAGTTCTCCTCTCTCAGTTGAGCGATGCTCTCGCCCAGGCGCTTCTCGAGTTCGCAGAAGTCGAAGACACTGACGCCATCTGTGAGTTCATTGCAACTCCTGCCCCCGAAGTCTTCACTCCATCTGTAGACTTTGCATATTTTGCAGGTTAGCTTTCGAAACGGAGGACCATTTTTCTTCGCCATCTTACAAAAAATTCGGACCATACGCATTAAAAAAGGGTTTTTTCGGTTGTGATTTTCTCTTGCACTAATCACATCCGCCTATTTCCAGGAGGTTTTCGGTCGTTTGGCGAACAGAAACCCTTTGATCAAGCACACCAACCCTAAGGTCTCCCCTGTGCCGGACGTCCCCAATCGTGCCGCAGCTCCCAACTCAGTAGCACGAGAGCCCCAGTGAACTGGTTCTCTGATTTTTCGACAGGGGTGCTTGAGGTGTAACTGTCTTCCTACTAAGCCCTACTAATCAACTAAAAACGGCCAGACTTAAGGCAAATAGTGAAGCTAAGTGCCCACGACTTCATCCGAGATCTTTAGCTGATCTGGCAACCAGCAAGACACAAAAGCTCTTTCTCCAAAGATCATTTGAGCCTTTATTCACCAAGTAGCGGTCACAGGGAGCTGGTCAGGCAATTACACGTTAGGAGAAAGCTTCTAAGGGGTACCTAGCATTTCTCCATTAATCGTACCCCAAACGCCTAAGATTTCTTCAATCTCAGTCTCTTGTAACCTATGAGTGCTCCAAGGCGTTATTTAAAGAGGTTTCAAAGCCTCTCTTCTCACGCGGCATAAGGAAGCTGGTGAGGCCCTTATTAATAAACAACTTATGTGTAATAGAGATGAAGGTTTTTTTTTGTTATTGGGTTTTTGTTTTGATTTTTTGACAGTTGAAGAGGGTTGGTGAAGCTTAGTACTAACAGAATCGAAGAGGTTGGTAGGGAAATGCAAGGAGACGCATCAAAGAAGTGGTAGAGAAGTTTGACAACCATTAGTCTGGATCCTACTACAGCTACCTTATTGGCATGGGTGACCCTACCGGACTAAAAGTCCCCCAGCTTAGCTAGCTTAACTCAGGCAGATCACGCAAGCTCTCTCACCGACGACAAGGTGGTTGTGTTGAGAGAGAGGTGGTTGTGATACGTGGTGTGTAAGATCTCTAGTTGAGGGTATTTAATTTTCCAAACGAATGAGTAATAATATAACTATTGCGCAATCTGTGTTTGAATTTGGCTAATGGAGATTCCTTTATTTTATTTAGTGATTCAGTGTAATACACTTTCATTAAATGTCGAAATTGAGATGAAAATTTAGGATGTTTGTAAATTTTTTGTGCCTGTGGCATAATGAGACGATTACAAATTAATACTATCTATATATCTATATATATCTATCTATCTATCTATCTATCTATCTATCTATCTATATATATAGTCTCCGCGAAAAAAATGGCATTAATATTACGCACCCATATAATAACAGCAAAAAACCCCTAAAAATTACCATATTCTCTTCAGTTGATTCGCCAAGTTCCTAAAACATAATCTGATGGGTCTTGCGGGTGATTATAGATGATGACTGACTCACTTATTAATTCTAAATCGAAATGGTTAAGCTTTGTATAGTGTTTATTGCGATATGAGGTCACGCGTTAGCGTAAAGAAAGAACACTCTTCTTCTATGGATCGATACTGCCTTTTTCTTTCTTCAAGTACCGTATAAATAGGGCAAAGCTAAGCACAGTAAACCATTATGGTTATAGTCTGGTTTGGGTTAAGAAAACCAAAATTGATTATGCCATTTACATCCCACTAAAAGCACAAAAGAATCTTCCGCGGATGATGCCACAGCTTCGGTTGGATTGTTGTTTTTTCCCCAGGTCTCATCCATTGTCTTGTACTTTGAATATTATTGTACATGATCCAATTTTCATCCCTTATAACACTCACACTCAACATGGTCCGATTGAGTCGAGAAAGGAGAGATAAACCTAGGTTGATTCTTTGTTGCAAATGTACTTCTGATGGGTTATGCGAAATCCATTGTTTCAATAATCAAACCTTACGTATCTGCTTTAAATTACGATATAAAATGAAATCAGTTCAATGTAATTTTTCCATCAAATGCTCAAGGTTTACAATCGGATTTTCTCCCAGTGTTATTTTTAAATGAATTTGATCACATTCCACTGATCGTTACGACCCAGTTTCATCTTTTCTAGAGCGAAAATTCTGAAACGATCTTTGCTATAGCTCACCTTAATTGTTCATTATCCGTATAATTGACACAAACTTTATGATGCTAACTTAACGTTATCAACTATTTTAACCTTCCAACGCATAACCTTGCGAATGGGCCCCTGTGACATTTCCAAAATGTTCATCATTCAACTAAAACGTACATTAAATTAATAATAATTAAACATTAATAGCGCAGAAAATAAAGTCTAAGGTATGTCGAAATATAATACTTGGGTTAGGCTAAAAGATACAGGTTCTAGGCTTTATTAAAGTAATCTAGTGCAAAAATAAATTTACTATCGACTTTTTTTATTATATTGAAACAAAAGTTCCATTAAAAATATAAAACTTAATTAAAAGTGTGGGAAAATGAGAGCATAAATTTTAATTTCCTAATGTGTACATTTATCTTTTTTATCGCCTAGGGCGAAAAAGGGGAGTTATCGAATCGTCTCAATAAATCTATCAAGCAGATGCACTTTCTATTAGCCCCATGGATTTCTCATGAATATATATTTCTAAATATAATTTTTGTTCATCATAGAAATATTATTAATTAACAATTATTTATCATATTTAACATAAACAATAAAGACATACTCGTAATAGGAAAAAAATAATACAAGTGTGGAAATAATTATTTGGACACGAGATACGAGTATTTTGTTTTGCCACCCTTTTTTGCTATAACTTCTTTCAACCTTTCACATGAAATATGGCCAAACTTTAACAATATTATGATGAAATATCTGGCCATCTAATTTACGATCCGATTCAAGTCAGGCAATTAACTTGTTCACGGTACAGTATTAATAATGTTCAGCAGGAAACAATCGATTGCTGCTTCTGCCATGTTTTTCGGGTGATTGTTTTGTCGGAACATCGAATGTTCCTCCCAAATTATCATCATCATCATCACTAATTCTATAATTTAAGAAGGGGATTTTTGGGAGCATTTGAATAATAATTTCATCTTAGTTTGGTTATGACATGTTTTTTTATCAAAGTTATTTCTAATAATTCTTTTATAATATCAACCAGGCAATGGCTTCGCCACTCACCCCTACGTGGGTAGGTTACCGTTCGCTACTAAGATAAAATTCAAAATCTAAAAAAAATGCAGCCATGGTTAAATTTTTAGAAACTTTCTGAACTTCGCCAATTAAAATAATTTTAAAAAAAGGAACTCTAAACTAAATTTCCCCCTTTTAAAATATCACGTTGCTAAAATATAGTTATAGAAGAAGATATATAAAAATAAATTTTCTGAACTTCACCATTTGTAATTCTTTTGGTTTTAAAAAATTCACAAAATTTAGATCCTCTTATTTATTTCTGAACTTTGATAAAAAAAAATGTCATAACCAAACTAAGATGAAATTATTATTCAAATGCTCAAAAAAATCCCCCTTTTAAATAACAGAGTTAGTGAAAAACAAAATGGTGAAGTTCAGAAATAAATATAAGTATCGCAATTTTGTGAATTTTTTAAAACCCAAATAATTACAAATGGTAAAGTTCAGAAAAATTATTTTTATATATCTTCTTCTTCTAGCAACGTGATATTTTGAAAGGGACGAAATTTAGTTTAGAGTTCCTTTTTAAAATATTATAATTGGCGAAGTTCATAGAATTTATAAAAAATTAACAAGAGCTGCTTCTTTTTAGATTTTAAATTTTAATCTTAGCAGCGAAGCGCAAGCTCCCCCAATAGGGGGAAGTGGTGAAACCATTTCCTGGTAGGTATATATTTGCCGGTACTTGGCTCCATTCATTGTTCTATCAATTATACTGCAGCCTCCATTCTTGAGTGTGGGATGGTGTTCTACCTATTAATTATTGGCGGTTCCATCACAGCGCCAAACATGTTGAACTTTATTCCGGCCAAAATAATCCAATTTTGATCTCATTATACTAAATCCCATCCATACAAAATTTAATTTTCTTTCTGTATACTAACCAGTAAAGTAAGTGAATGATTTTCCCCTATTAAAATATTTTCAAAAATATGATGATTAGGTAAAAGAAATTTTCATGTTACTTAAAGGGCATGGATTTAATATATTTTATGAAGATTTTATATGAAATAATCGTATATTCAAAGATTATAGTAAATAAACTAAAAAAATATAATATTGACAAGTACAAAATAAGTGAAAGAAATTGTTGAGAAAGCAAATACACTAGAAACAAAGGAAGATTTGAAACTATAAAACTTAAAAAACTTAAAATAATGTGTTGAAGCCTTTGTTTTCGATTACATCGCCAAAAAAGACAACCACAGCACCTCGCTAGTTACTTGCGAAATTCTGGTGTAATTCTGTTCGATTCTTGCTCAATTATCTTCCATAAATCGATGACAGTTGAAGGTTGCTGGTCTCGAACTTTGTTTCCAAAGATCTTCCAGAGGTTCTAAATTGGGTTCAAGTCCAGGCTCTGAACAGGCCACTTATTTAATACAATATCTTCCCGTTTGAAATAGTATTTTACTCTCTTTGCAGTATGGCATAGCGTGTTGTCCTGCATAAATACTACTGACTGGTTCAGAGATGCTCAGAGTGATGTATGTTCATTTTTGTTCATTGTATAACTTCAAAACTTGCGAAATCTCCCTTTTGGGCCTTCATACCTCTCGTGAACTCGCAGAAAGAGTCTAACCCAGAGTTTTCAAGCGAACAATTCTCTGACGGTGCTCAGGAGTTACTTCCACGTGTGATGGTATCTCTGTAGAGTGAGTACGACAACAATGGCCTGAGTATGGTTCGTATTTATTGATCAGAATGTTGCAAGATGATTTCAGGAAAATTCTAGAATAATCCTGAAAAAAATCGTTCTCTTATTTTGCACGCGTCAATATAATTATTTGTTAGTTTATTTTGTATAATTTCTGGAATATAGGATTGCATTATATGAAATCCTCATAAAATATTTTAAATGAATGCTTTAATGTACTATGGAAATTTCATTTACCTACTCATCAAATTTTAGAAAATAATTTAATAAAGGAAAATCATTCACTCATTTTGATTGGTAGTGTATGCGCGAGGTCAGGCGAGGTGATCGAGATCTGATAGCTTGTCTATTGAGTTCATTAGTAATTGTTATTTTCGTAATTAATGCCTAAGCCGAATGCCGCTCGTCTTGCAGTTCTGAATTAGTTATCTAGGGTTCTTTTATACCGAAGCTCAACTTCGAGGAGTCACAAGGAGTCACAAGGAAGAGTAGGACCTCAAAAGACATTGGTGACTATACCATGGAGGTACTATTTTGCGAAGGCCCTAACCTATAGCATCAGAGAAAGCGTAGCATAGATGAAGGCTCTCACCACCCACCTCGTCGACCCACTTTTTCGGGCCAGAAAGCAGAAAAGATACCTGATTGTGCTGTGAAAAAAAAACACAATCATGAATTTTTTATAGAAAAGTTGAAACCTATCTACTTGCTTCTAAAATAAACGCATACTATAAACTATAAATCTATATGAAGCTGGTACGATCGAGGTCAAGTCGTCGATTATGTCGTCGATTCGTGATTTGAACTGTTTGACTGACGAACTGTTCACTATTTCTGGCGGTAGACGATTCCACGTTGCGTAGATTTTTTACGAGAAGAAGTTGCTGCAAATACTAGTATGAAATTGCGGTAATTCCTTTTTGTAACCGTGGTTACGTGTAGCATTTGCCATCAACGTAAACAACCTCCTGTGATCTACGTTTTCAACACACCTTATAATCTTAACAGTTTCAATCAGCTACCCTCTTAACCAGCGCGTCTCAAGGGAGAACATCCCCAGTTCTTGCGGCCGCTGCTGATAACTTATATGTCTAAGGAAAGGGATTAATAATGTGGCTGTGGCCTGTACTCTTCCCAGCCGTTCAATGTCCTTCCGCAGGGTTGGGGACCAGAATTAAACGGGTATTCAAGGTGGGACCGGACTCGAGAGTTGTACAAGGCGACAACAGTCTGCTTATTTCGGAAACGAAAATGTATCTTTAGTCCCACGCGATTCCCTGGGCCCTCTTTTCCACCTGGATGCATTGCTTGGAGAACTTTAGGTTACTGCTGATTAGCAGGACTAAATCTTTCTCAAGGTTAGTGGTATATAGCTGTATGCATAACAAGGAGTAGTTTTCTCGAGGGTTAGCATGGCCGATGTGCATTATCTTGCACTTGTCAAGGTCAAATGGCATCTGCCATCTCTCGGACCACTCACCTATCTTGAGAAGGCTATTTCAAAGGCGCTCCACTTCTTTCCGTGACCTCACACTACCTCCTAACTTACTATCGTTGGCGAACTTGGCGATTGAGCATAGTAGTCCTCCGTATATGTCATTGATGTAGACAATAAACAATAGAGGCCCAGACACTGAGCCCTGGGTCATCCCGCTACTGACCGGTGTCCATTGCGAGGCTATCCCGTTTATCTTTACTCGTTGCGTCCGTCCCGAAAGCCAGTTTTCTATCTATTCGCCCAACTTTTCTGGAATGCCAAGGGCGCGGACGTTATTCATTAACCTGTGGTGTGGTATCTTTTTGAAAGCTTTTTGAAAGTCCAACTATAAGATATCCACAGTTCGGGGTCTTCTATTTATTAGCAACACAAACTACTTTACATAGAGGAAGATTTAGAACTGTAGAGATACTTCTATAGATTTTATCTTCTCCGTAAGGATCAATTATCTTCTTCTTTTTTAAATCATTTGGGAGCTTTTTATGTACTTTTATCCTTCTGGCACACCGTCGTCACATGATGGCTATGTGCTAAATGTGGTTATGCAAAATTCTGTACCTAAGTTAACTAGTGTTGGAGCCTATTGGATTGACCTCGATCCTGGGAGAACATTGTAAAACAAATAATCTAATAATTAGCTAATTTAAAAATATTTTTCAAGAATGTCCAAATATTTATTTCTACCGTTTGTCATTTCAATAACAACTTATATAATAAAATTGTTAGTATCACAATTTTTAATTTACTTTCATTAACACAAAGACACAAATCAAAATATGTTACTTATGCTGATACCATTCATTTTTAAGTTTGTCAAAATAACTGTTCCATATATATATATATATATATATATATGGTGTTCAGGCTAAATTTCACGTTTCACATAAAAGAGAAAAATGCCAATATCTCAGTCAAAAATAATGTATTTTAAAAATTTCAAAAAATATTGACTAGAAAATGGATAGCTGAGAGATAAAAGTTTACTCATAGTAGCTGTTCTCAAATTTGCCATGGCCTCAAGACAGCTCCGGAACCTGACGCATGCTTTCCTGACTGTGTCCTTGCGAAGTTCTTCGAACGTATCCGGGATCTTGGTCCACTAGCAGAAAGAGAGAAAGAATGCCGTATGTACCTCTTATATATATATATATATATATATATATATATATATATATATATATATATATATATATATATATATATATATATTTATATATATATATATATATTTATATAATCAGCTTGTTTCATTGCATTGCAGAACAACTTCATCACCAAGAAGTTTCCTTTAATAACATTCCTGTGTAATAGTGTATTAAGCCTATCCCACTTTCTTTCTGGTCGCCTAATAGACCTAGCTACCAAAAGTATTCAAACGGTTCCCCAAAAGTGATAGCAAAACTTATCATCTTAGAAATAGAATATTATTATGTACATGCGATTCAACGGATTTTATACACATCCCCGCCTATGTTTCCAACTTTTTCCATATATGTAGAAATCAGTCCTAAATTGATCATGGTTTTCACCATGAGTGTTTCCTCCTCATTGGAAAAAGATAAATCCTTTGATGCTCTTCCTCAAAAGTTGGAAACTACGCATAGACAAAAGGGACCAATTTCAATGCTTAAGGTGGATACTCGTATGACTTCAATTCTAACCGAAAGTCTAATATTTTTTACCTCACAAATCTTAGTGATTGAAGTGGACCTTTATCATGATGAAAAAGGCTGCTTTAAAGCTTTCCTTAGGTAGGGGGTCCAATTTCTTTATGATTTTTTTTCAAAACTTCTATACATATATATGTCATATTGAAGCTGTCTAGCAACACGACATCATCTCCATCTCCAAAATGTTGCCATCATTTTGGTGTCACCTTTTTGACTTTACTTTGACGGACTCACTCAAACTTAACCTGCCACTAGCCATTCCTTGGTTGAGTCTTTAGCTTTATCATTATATTGTTTCTCTTTCAGTAACAATGGGCAAAAAAATGGCGTTGCGAACTGTGTTTTGGCGGTTCTTAAAGAACAATTATTTATACCACTCCCTTATCTCGGGCCACTCAACTTTCACCTCTGATCCAAACTCTCTTCCATTAGGAAACAGGCTTTTATCACTTACCCCGACCAATTTTCGACCAATAATTCAAAACTCCAAGGAATTACAGGCCTTTTCAATATGTGCGATGTGCATCTGAGAAATATATAGGATCGACACATGCTCGTATTTGTGCCCTATTTGGAATTAGTAGTGGAACAGAAACGCCTATAACTACCCCAAAGAATTCCTCTAGCCGATTATACTATCAGAATCATCATCTTAATCGCAAAGACTCTCGAAAAATTTTCCATTTTGGACACCATTAACATTGAAGGGCATATTCGAATATTCTTATAATTTCATATTAAACTTTAAACCCCAAGCCTAAACACTGATACAAGCTCCTCTCCATTACTATTATAAATATAACTAAAGAAAACCAGCCTCTCTTCATTCTACTCCCAAAAAAAGCAAGTTATAGTCCTCAGCACTTTTCAGTTCCTCCCTAGTCGACAGAGCGAAAAGGCAGCAGCAGTAAAGTTAGTTGCAGTTTTTAGAAACATTTGTACATAACTTTCCCACTCAACAAACGTTAAAATATCTTTTTTTAGTTTATACTTCGCTTTCCCGTTCTCTCGTTAGTGGTCCCGCTTTTAACTAGTAATTTTTTTTTTAATTAAATAACAATAACAATTCATATCATTTAAGAAAAACTTTCAATAAAAATGTACTAGAAAAGGAGAATAAAAATCAGTGAGCTAGAATAGAAAAAGAAATTTCCCTTTATATTTCATTCTATTATAGTATTTTCATTTCTTTTATAGTGCCATTCCTTAAAAATGAGACCGCAACCTGAAACGTCGGACATGAATAAAATTCTTCGATTAACAAGATGGAATTTTTTTATGGGTCTCTATTATTTCCACTAAAATAATTATATATATATATATATATATATATATATATATATATATATATATATATATATATATATATATATATATATATATATATATATATATATATATATCTTTCATGAGCGCGAAAGAATGATGAAAATGAATCTAAAAACCGCAGGAAACAGAAAACGGGAAATTTGTCTTCGGAAATATTTTTTCCTAATTTGCAAAAAATCCGTACAGGGGTGGGATTCGAACTCATGTACGGAATTTTGGCGAATTAAGAAATAATATTTATTTCCGAAGTAAAATTTCCCGCTTACTGTTTCTTGTGGTTTGTTGGATATATATATATATATATATATATATATATATATATATATATATATATATATATATATATGCAAAGAAAGCAACTTCAGGATCTGCGGGTGATAATACAACCACCACAGGGCTAGACCATTTTTATTTTCTGTCTTTCAAATAAATTTGAAGACACAAAGAAAGATGCAGAAACCTTGTATAGCTGACTATAAATCTATATAGTACAGGAGAAAATAAGAATTGGACGCGAATGAGCAAATGAGACAAGAAACCGGAGTTTTTTAAAAGAAAAGAGAGAGGGATATTAGAAGAATCCAGAATCAAAGGGACCAGAGGGCGGCACAGTGAAGGCGATCCTTTACCGAGAAGACGCCAGGGGAAAAAAGTTTTTAATTCCTGGCCGGGACTCGAACCCAGGTCTGCTGATTGCTGGTCAGCAGACCCAGGTTTGAAGCCCGGCCAGGAATTGATGTAGGTGGTGGTGGTATTGATGGTGTTGGTGGTAGTGGTGTAGGTGGTGGTGGTGTAGGTGGTGGTTGTGCAGGTGGCTGGTGTTGTAGGTGGCGGTGCTGTAGGTTCTTTAGGCTATGATTCGAAAGAGTATGTTAAAAAAACATAAGAGTTTCAAATTTCCTTAGAATAGGCCGAATAGTTACAATGTCATTACAAAAACAAAAAAAAAGAAGCAAAACGGGTACCGACCGACCGACATGTTATAATGTAGTCTCCCGCGACTAAAAATCTACTCAATATATAAAACGCCACACTCACCAAGTCAGGGACCAAATTAAACTTAATTATATACTTAACGCCTTCCAGTTTTGACCTAAAAGAAGGCTTAAAGAAAGGTGAAAAAGTGTGAAGAAACTATATTCGGTTTTCTCTGGTGAATAAAGAAAGAGAGCGTGGAGCTTCATAAAGAATCGTTGAGAAAAAATTACTTTAAATAGTTATTGGATAAGGCACTCACTCGATAGTACCGATTGTCCAGATACACAGGAGCTCGAGCTACAAATAGATGTTCCGTCTAAATAAAAATCTGGAATATTTAAGCCTTAAAATGCAACGAAGCGCTATATGAAATAAAAGGAACAGGGACAAATTGGATAACAGGAGAAATGCTAAAATGAGATAGAAGGACCTCATGGATACTGATAAATCTCTTCCAGAATATATAGAACAACGTCTTAGTCCCATATTTGGATTTCGTAGGAACTAGAATAAAAAATATTGAATGATGACGATCTACAATTCATCTTTAACTAGAGTGCAGTATGAATGGCAGGAGTATTGAATCTTTTAATTATAATATTTCTAATCATATTTAGGATTCATAGATAGAAAAAAAATACTAGATGAACGAGCTGCTTAAGATGGTTATGATCGAAAGGTGATAATGTTTAAATAGTTATGTTACCTCACATAATTCCACAATCTTTTGAAATAAGAAAACTATTGATTATGGCTTATCATTTACAAAGACACAGATGGAAATGTAAAATTTAAAGATCAAATTAATTCGGGTAAGAGAAAAACATTTTTAAAGCCATTTTTCTTAAAGCAGGAAAAAACGGAGTGATTAGTTTAAATTGTTCTTCCTGATTTAATTTTATACATTTCCCTACAAATTGATATCTGAGAAAAAAGGAAAGAAAGAATAATAATATTAGAGGGCTCTTCAAGACTTTGAAGCCTTCGCAGGGCGTCTGTCCATCGTCTAGGAAAAGGCCTGAAGGAGATGTGGATTTTGAAGGCCCGCTTGAAGCGCTAGGCGAAGTAAAGGAGGGTTTGCCATGAGGCAGGAGGCAGACCATTCATTACAACATTAGGCTTTGTGTCCCAACAACATACCCTTAATTTAAAATGTAAAAAAACTAAAACGTTTGTTCATAAATATATCAAGAAGATGCGAACGAGAAAAAAATGAATTCTATTGAATGTTAATTAGAGTTGTTTAAATATATCAAACCGAATATATTAATGAATGTGTGTAATCAATTAAAATCGAATCAATAAATATTTATTCATTCATTATACACACAGAAACACTCACTCACGTATTACAAATTAAAAAGAAGATGGGTCTCAACATAAATAAGGTTCGTTGGATGTATTTCACCATTTTAATAAACGAAAGATCGGATCGGTGCAATTAAGATTCTGGGAGCTTGATTTTGTCTGGAATTCGGATTTCACAGTGAAATGAACAGTAAATTTATCACTCGCGAAACTGAAAGAAACGAGCCTGTGAGTCATGATGAAAGCGTGTGGCGTTAAGTGTGGAATAAAATTCATAGAAAAGAAAGTTTATTTGATGTTTCGGACAAATTTTACTATTAGAAGCACAAAGGTCAAAGGCAGGGTAGGTACAATCATCCAATAACACAGATACATTTATTTTCTTCTCATTCTCCCACACCCTTTAACTTAGAAAGAACAAGAAAAACAGCATACCGAATACAAACTTGTTTATTTAACAGGAGTAAAAATGCATCATTTTGAAACACGAATGTTTATTGGCGTCTCCCGTTTATTCGGTATTTCAGCGCGGCTCTTCTTGTTACGAGATTTCAACACGATAAACTACAGATAAACTCACAAACGACTTCCTTTTTATGTTAAATTAACAATATCTGATTTTCTGACAGTGCCAAGTCATCTGCCCGCAAATATGGGTCTCATAAGATGCTGCTTAATGTTGAACATGACACTTTCTATGACAGTCACGATGGTTGGAGATATACAGCAGCCAAATCGAAAATATCTCCAGAACGCTGTGGCTAAAATTTTGACGTGGAGAGGCAGATGTTGTGACTGAAATAAGGTGCTATGGTATGAACTTATGATGGCTGCCTTACGGCAAATGTAATGATGTGTAAAGTCGTGATTTTATCGGTGGCGATAGGGAATTAGTGATTGAGATGGGTTTAAAATAACAGGGTTTGTTTTTATATTAGATCGATTTAATTAGTTCCAACCCAAACACACAGGGAATAGTTTTGTATATATGTACACTTGTACATCTGTGGCTCTATCATTTTTACTGGGGTACATTTGTATTTTTATACTTTTTTACACTCTTATTCTCTTTGGAGCTTTACTTACTCCCGGTAACTAAACTCATACACGAAGAAATCTCTTCTTTTGTTTGCTAGCTACCCTAATTTCACCACTTTATTTATATTACTCTTTTTATGAACGTTTCAGCAGCACGCTCTCATTACTAAGATTTAGTTCTTAGAAAAATAAGATTGCACCCTTGTAAATCTGTACAATTAAGCATTTAAATTCTTCTAGATAAATGTTGGCATTATCTCATAGGTGTACTCCTAAACTAAGGCAAGTTGTCCTCTAAATCCTCTTAAAATTGTACTTTTTTAGCCCTGACCATTGATTTTAAAATTGGTTACTAAAGTTATGTTTCAAAACAACGAAATTGAGCAATACTCGCTTTGAAGTAGGAGAACTTTAAGTTCGTTCGTCTTTTTAAATTCTGTAATTACTCGTCGATGGATGGAAACAGCCTAACCCATATCCTTTTAGGGTGCTGATCTGCTCAAATGCACACATTCCTCTAATATAGTTAATAAACGGTCAATTATGTTTGTGATAGAACGAGTTCAGAGCTGCATTCATTTCAACTTATATCACATTTTATTTAAAAAAAACCATGAGGCGACCCACGTGCATCTTCGATTCGAGGCTTGGAGTCTTATCAACAGCGACCGGACGCCAATGTTTAAACAAGGAGGTTATCGTCCCCCCCGTTCGCCCCCATACGCCGACCTCGCCAGATCGAGTTAGGCTTATGGACAGATAAGGCATTTTTCTCCGGCCCAGCTGTGCGTTCCCTCGAAGCTTCCACCCCATTCTCCCCCACGCCAAGGAGATGTCGTGGCTATTTATATGGAAACTTTACCACTAAGATCAGATTGGAGATCCAGATTTTCGTCGCGAAACATCACCACGACCCTCTCTCCCTTTGTGCGCCAAGGGACCTCGACCTCGAGATTCACCATCACTTGTCCAGAAGGAGGACAATATTCCTTGAGTGCCAAAGGTTCGAGCCTTTAGTGACGCCAAGTCCCCAAGGCATCCCCCCCCCCTGTTGTTCAAGGAGAACAGCATTAGAACAGCCATTGTTCGTTTTGAGCCCTTCGCCAAGAAACGGTTCTCATCCCCCCCCCCTGTTGTTCAAGGAGAACAGCATTAGAACAGCCATTGTTCGTTTTGAGCCCTTTGCCAAGAAACGGTTCTCATCCCCCCCCCCTGTTGTTCAAGGAGAACAACATTAGAACAGCCATTGTTCGTTTTGAGCCCTTCGCCAAGAAACGGTTCTCACCCCCCCTGTTGTTCAAAGGAGAACAACATTAGAACAGCCATTGTTCTTGAGCCCGTAGACAAGAGACGGTTCTCATCCCCCCTTTGTTCAGAAGAGAACAACCTAGAACAGCCATTGTTCGTCAAGCCGTTCGTCGAGTAACGGTTCTCCTTTCCAAGACGCCACGTTAGATATCCTTTTATCCCCCCCCCTTCGGCTGGAACTCGCCAGCGGACCGAATATTACTTCAAGTACCTTCCACTGCACCCTAATGAAGTTACGTAAGCCAAGCGTCACCTTTTGAGTATTGATCCCTTATTTGTCAATTCTATCCTGTGCTTTAAATGGTTTATCGAACCATCCCATCTCTTTAACTCCATATTTGTTTTACCTTTTTTGATCCCTTAAATCCTTGGATTAGCCCGAGTCTCCACGACCCTTTCCATTCTGTTTGTCAATATTTTCCGGTTTTGTGTTTTGTTTATAGTTATTATTAATAAAACTCTATTTTATTAATGATAGCAATATTATTATCCTTGAGCTCAGTTCCACTTCTTAAGCATTTTGAAGATACATAATATCGGCCGCCAGACAGTAAAAACGCACTCTAGAGATAATTAAGGAAGTTCCCTCAACGAATAGTGATATATGGTATATCGTCGGGAGTCATTCTACGACAATTTTCTTTTTTTTACAGTACAGTCTAGTTTGTTTTTGTTTTTTTACTTTTTATGACCAATACACTCGACAGTAATCCATACTTGATTCATCACAAGTCTGCTTGTGTACAAGTGTGTAAAACGTGCGTACTCGTATATGCCTAATTTGGCTTCTCTATGTACATGTATTTGTGTATATATAGATATGTTGACGCGAGCACCTAGCTCTTTCGTACGAGATCATGTAAACAAAGTTTATCCCGATGCTTGTGTATCTGAAGAGATATATCTTGGTGCTATGGCAAAAAACGAAGTGGAATTCACAAGATACTGCCGAGCCATCCGAAGAAACAAAATGATCGTATTTTTACTTAGAAATTTTCCGTATATATCTAAAGCAGTGGTTCCCAAACTGGGGGTCATGGCCCACTGAGAGGACATAAGCTGAGGCTATGTACACATAAAAACCCCAAGCCAAAGAGATAATTACAAGTTTCCATAACTCACTATTTAATTAAGAAAAGAAAAATATGAGGTACAATGAATAAAATTACAGGTATTGCCGGAGTTTTTTTCATTATGGATCTAAATAAATCTAGGAATACAGACAACTACTGTAGTCACGAGATGTGGAGGGGGGGAGAGGGGGGCCCATGGATGAGGATCATATATGAAAAGTGGATAAAGATCAAGAAAAGTTTGAGAACCACTGATCTAAAGGTTGATGAAAAGTTGAAAACGTACAAGCTTCCCCCGAGATTCGAACCAGCGACCTCTGCCAAGAGAAGCGCTTCGCGCGCGAGAGCTTGCTGGTTTGAATCCCAAGAGTAGATGATGATTTTTAAAATTAGTTAGAATTGTGCTTCTTTTAAGAATCGGCCAGTCTCTTATTATTTGAAATAGGCGCCAGTTAAAAGCTACCAATTGCGAATGTTGTGTTACGGTTTTTGCTACCTATTCCAACCGTCTAATACTTAACTCAGTAAAGACACAGTTTAACGTCGGTTCCAAATCACTGATTGCCTAAACATGCTGCAGCAACCGCCAAATCAACCAGAATGGGCACTTCTATCCGTGAACTAACGAATTAATGAATATCCAATGAAGATTAACTACGTTAAAGATGAAAAATGATATTTACGTTCATTTCCTGCGTAACCGCCATTTACCATTGGTTAAAATAAAGCCTGAAATAGTTAATTGTCCCATGACTCAAATGATACCTGATCTGGGAAATTAACAAGAGAGAGAAATAATCAGATAATACTTGAAAGAGTCGAGAATCCTATTTCTCGGACTCTCAGCAATGTTAACATGGACAATTTATTTTAATTGGACACCAGAACAAAACATGAAGCAATGGATGCAAGATGCGCACGTCCAGATTTGAGAGAGTGAATAATTTGTGAATTGAAATATAATGGTCTATTTTTAATTATAATTTAAATGGGTGACAAAGCAAAGTGAAGAGACACTTAGGGAAATTTAGGAATACAATTATTTGTTCCCACAAGTAACGTGTATTATCTTAGTACATCTATATAGATTAATGGGAAAAATTGAAATTTGGTCAATAGATGAATTCTGGTAACTCACTTGAGTAAAAGAGTTTACTCGAGCCATGAGTCAGATGAATGCTACGACTTCGGTGCGAGGAAGGCACAAGAAGGATATTTGTCGTCAAAGCGTTCGCTCTCTGATCATTCAATCCCACCCCGACAGTGATCTTGAGTCCATTTCTCTCCGCTCACACGCGTATGATCTTCCCCAATCACTCGTCCCCTTCCACTCTCACCATAGAACATGAACAATATTATATACACTCTATAAATAAAGTGCATCGATCACGGTGTAATTCTATATTCGAGGGGGGCTGCGATAAGGGGACGATTTTACTCCTGCACAAAAATTATACAACTATTGGACATTCAAAGTTTTTTTGTGCGAAAATTTGGTTGTAGTATTTGAGAGCAAACCGAATAAGTTTGAGATCTAGGTTCAATTAGATAAACTGAAAATTTAAACCTTGCAAGATTCCATGTATATTTAGAACGATGGTACTCATTTGTTGAAATGCTATTTTTGATTAATAAAAAAGTTTGACAATAGTTTCGCCTGACTTAAGACTACACCTGTCACCAGGTAAGTTAAGGGCAGGTTGGTTATGTTGGGTATATTAACACATCAGGGGGTTCAACTATTCAGTCTGAACAGCACCATGGCCCCTGATTCATTCAAGTCTGTCGTAGTTACTTCATTCACTGAAAACTATTGAATTTTAATTAATATGCATAAACAAACAAAATATAAATAAAAGAGAAGCATGCTTTTCGTGATCGACTGCAAAATTATGCAAAAACTAAGGATAGTTAGGTGAGATTACTTAATATAACATAACTGCAACAAGCATACATCTCATAAAAATAATGGCAGGTGGCAGTCGAGACATTCATAATTCATACGCGTCGCGCCTGGAAATGAGTATAGCATTTGTTCATGATGGTGTTTTTTTTTATTTAATATGGCAGATAAGCCTGATTCTTTAGAACAGGATCTCAGTAAATTTTCCACCCTAATTATATAAATTCACTAAAGAATTGACCATACTTCTAAATAAAGTTATCTATGTTTAGCTTTTAAGGTTGTACTGACTGATACCAATAAAATTAGGTCTTTATTTAAATCCCTGGAATCAATGCCATTTGCTGAGTGTTGTCAAACCCTATTTATCAATTCGATCAGCAATTAGAGAAGAGCAGCCGCACTGGTCAAATTAAAACATATCTAGACCTCTCTGCCATTGGACAACACTAGAAAGCTTGTCAAGTGGTTGGAAATTTGGATAATTTCTGTATTCTATCTTCACCAAGTGACAGATTTTGACCTCAGACTTTTAGAATCCCTTTTCATTTATAAATTAAAAACTTTCCTCAAAAATTATTCATCTCCGTCAGATTGTCCATTGTACATTAGAATTCAACAAAAACTATCATGAAAGTGTAGTTAGAATTTGATATTTTGCAAGCCATTATTAGGGAACCGAGCTACCATTTTGTCTTACTTCATCATGATGAGGAGCCTGCCACTGTAAAAAAAGATGAATATTGTCATATATATAAATATATATATATATATATATATATATATATATATATTTTACTGTAGTAGGGTAGCAGTCTTTCTTGAATGCAAATTTTGTTGAAGACCATGGTGTATTTCGCTTTAGTTCATTTCCTTTGGCAACTTTCTCTTCTAACTATCTTTGTTATTCCATCTTGTAGATGGCGGATCACTTGTCCAGTATTCATCCCTCTTTTAAATGAATGGGTTTGGTAAAATCCAAACTAAATTGCTAAGCTTTGGATCTTATACGATCATCTTCGGAGCTTCTTGATATATTCTTCCCTCCTTTACCAATGAAATGTGGAGTCGGAATCAGAGTGAATGAAAGAAAATTTAAATTTATTAAAAGAACAGAGTTTACAGAATTGAGTATTTTACATATAAGTAAAAAAATTACATATAAGCAAAACAATTTAGATTAATAGTGGTGAATATAAACACCAAAAAGGAGAGTAGAGAAGGGAAAGTTGTCATCGAGAAGTAGGAAGAATGAAACTTGCATGGACCTCTCCCGATAAGTCTTCGAAGGCGAAAGCACCCGGAGTTCTGCCTCCGAGAAGCGTATAGTCATTCCTTTGATGGTCTTCGAAGAGGGCCCCCGCATTTCCTCCAAGCTAGGCCTGGAGGATTTATTTTTTTAAAGGGATTGACGGCTCGTCTCGTCCCGTTTTCCTTTAGCTATCTTTTTCAGGAGACCATTCTAGGCGCGTAGCCCCTTCCTGGGTAAAAGGGTTTTGCGACCCCACTACCACGAGATGGGGGACGGGCAGGAGGATGCGCCATTTTCAACCGATGAGATTTATTGTCTCTTATCTCCGATCTAGACACCTCCTTTTATGCAGTAGCTGTGCAGCTGCACCTGAATAGGAGGTATACTGTTATTTCTGCGGACATCACAAAGTAAGCCGACTTCGAAGGTGGTGAATCCCGCGTGTCGTGGTACGGTTGCCGAGGCCCTTTCCCATGCTCGGGGATTCGAATAGGAGACACCCCTTCTGGGGAGACTAATCGTTCCACCCCAGGGCGCAGGTCCTTGCTGACCTTATCGACCAGCGTTTTTTGGCATCACTACACGAGAACCGCTTCATTTTCCTGTATCGATCTAGCTTTGTGCTCTCCGGATGCACAACCTGATTTTGGGTGGGTTGATGATCAATGACCTCCATGATAGTGATCACTTTCCCATTCAAATATCATTTTCTGGGCCACTCCTGCCTGAGAGCATGACCCAGTGGCACTTGGCGCGCATGCGGTTGTCCGCATTTCAGAAAATGACTGATTTATCTGTCTAAGTCGAGGAGTTTAGGTCAGTAGATGATACCGTTGAGTTCTGCTTCTGCAACCTCATCGACGTGAGCATAACTACTATTCTTAGATCGGCTGGACGTTTTTCACGCCAGCCGCTCTCGTGGTGGTCAATCGAGTGTGAGGAGGCCCTCAAACAGAAGCATTATTCCTACATACGCTATAAGCACCTCCCGAACGATTTCCCCTTCGTTGCATTTCGTCGAGCAAGGACTAAGTTCTGGTATGTTTCGATGCATGCCCGTCGCCCCTCTTGGTGGGCATAGGTGACTTCACTTAACACAAAGACCGCTCTAGCAGAGGTGCGGAAGTGAGTCAAAAGGATTTGGGGCAAGTTTTGCAGCCCCCTTCCCTCCCTTCCTCCAGGAGAATGGGACCGCAATCTCGGACACCGCATCCGTAGCGGAGTCCTTCCCGTGCACAGTGCCTAATTTGCCTGTACTAGTGAGCCCGGCGCCGCCCTCATTGCATCCGCAGCTGTCCTCAACGGTGCATACGCTGCCGAAAGACGCTAGTCTTACCCTTAGCCCTTTGAGTTTAGGGCTAGAAAACACCTTAGAGAGCTTGGTATAGATCTCCGGCCGGTGGCGCCCATGGTTCTGTCCAGGACGTCATCCTGGAGTGGGCCACCTTTGACTATTTGTCGCCACGTCTCTGCTCCCAAAACTTCTAGAGCACCGGGAGTATTGCGTTTGGCCTTTTTAGAGTACACTTTGTGTCGCGCTGGAACAGTCCCGGTGTATATGGATTGCTCCAAGTCCCAAGAGAGGCTCGGTTTCCCTCCTGTATCGCCTCTGTTTAAAGTCAGTTAGGCTCTGCCTGGCGCTGTTTCTTTCTTCACGGCCAAGCTGGTGGCAATACACCACTCGGTAGGGGAGATTACCTGACGTGCCTGGTTCGGAGACTGAATTGTGATTCATAGTTAATCACAAAGACCCCCGAGTGCTCTGGGGCATTGGAATCTGAGTATCCCCTGGTTTGCGATATCCGTGACGCCACAGTTTTTGGCGAGCGGGACGGATGACGAGATTATCTTCTGCTGAGTTCCTGGACATGTACGAATTGCGGGGAATGAGCACGCCGATGATGGCGTCACAGCGTAATTGAAGACTGAGCGACCAGACAAGCGTTTCGCTCTTCCTCACCTTGACTACATGACAGAAATACGGGCTGCCCTTCGGGCGGCTTGGCATAAAAAATGGGATACGGTTGAAAGGAACTTAAGGTTACGTGCCAGTGTGCCGCGAATGTTCGCATGGACATATCCCCCAATGCCGTGACGGCTTCAGGTTGCTTTCTGTGGTCTCCGAATTCGACACATTCGCGTGACACACAGCTTGCGCCTTATTGAGACGACTGCATTACCCCCCACAGTGTTTGGCATATTTTCGTTGAATTTCCCAGTCTGCGTGACCTTCGCGCACGTTACATGTCCCGGTACTGGGATGAGAGGGGTCGCTACCGCTTGTCCCTTTTACTCGGGACAGGTTTGAGTACGCAGATTTGATGACTATACGACTCTTTGGGCTTGCCTCCTTCACTTTATTTGACTATTTTAAGGTCGCATGTTGCTGCGCCGGGAAGAGGCGGGCCTACCTCCGATGCCGGAGCAGGTTTACATATTGTTATCTGTTTTTTGTTATTTTTTTAATATACCCTAGTAGTTGTCTATGTCGAGTACGGCGACTTATGCCCAAGTAGGCAGTCGACAAATGGGCTTCTAAAATAGAAAAAACCCGGTATACCCTTATTTATGCCTACCTTTTTTCTAATTGGAAGCATGCAGATTAATGTGGGATCCTTGAAAATACAGGGTGTATCAGTATTTTTAAGCCATTTGTAAGAATGAAGAAAAAGACGCATATTACATCATAAAAAAGCTCTATTTAAATGGAGTGGATAGAAAAAATCTTGAGAATGTTTATAACAAGCAGATTCAATCAATCCATTATTAGCATCTATAACTGCTTCAATTTACGGCGTGAAGCTTTAACATACTTGAATCAGATGAGCTTTATCAATTTCAGACATATCTTTGTTATAGCAGGCTTGGGAGACTGAATGGTGTTACACGAGTATTAGATTGACTTTCATCTTGGCGACGCTCCATACTAAATAATTCAATGGACGGAGGTCGGATGAGCTGCTTATAAGCCCTGTGAAAGAGAGAACAAGGTTTTGTAAATTGGAACGCACCCATCTTGTGTTTTTCAAGACTTGTGAGATGGTGCAGATTCTTGTTAGGAAATGAAAGGTCTTCCGTTGTGTGCTCTGTCTTTCCAGGAACTCACAACCTTCTCCAAAACTTCTATGTAGGCAACAGCATTGATTCTTAAGCCCTGTGGGGAAAAGGTGAGGAGGCATGGCATATATCTCACTGCTAAAAATTCCAGTACGATCACAGTTGCCGGAAACTTGTTATGTATTACAGTTGGAACTTCACTTGGTACTCTTTATAAAGAGCTGTCATTCCTTTGGTTTATATTTTGGTCCTAGTCGAATTTTTTCTCATCAGAGAAAATCCAAAGCATTCCAGTTTCTTGACGTTTCAATATGAAGAACAAACGTATTTTACAGATCAAAACATACTCTTTTGTCTTACCTGATATGATACGACCTCTCCGCCTTGCCGAGCACTTTTAACGGATGTCTTCATCCACAACTCTTCTGATGGTAAATTCTGAAACCTTGAAGTCCTTTGCAAGAGCTGTAATCGACTTTCCGTATTTTTCTTGAAATTTTTCCTCTACTTTTTGCACAAATTCTTGGTTCCTGATGGTACCATAGCCCTTTCCATATGTTATATCCCTCTATCAGTAGCTTTCAGGTATTTTCTAACTTTGTCAATGAAGGATCCAGCAACTCAAAAAACGAGCAATGTCTGTTTCATTATGCTGAGCTTTTAAGGCAAAGATTACAGGGTGCATTTTCTTTTATTTCGTCACTTTCATTTCATTTATTATTCATCGGAATTTTTTCTCAAAAACTAGTTATAAGAATTTTAGAATTTATTCAAATAATGCCCTTTTAATTCAATTAGCAAGAATTATGTATAACTGCTTTTAAATCTCTATTGAGCCATTTATGCTATCTTGCTAGCATTTCAGAAGCGTAAGTACTCTGTGTTCAATATATCTGGAAAGCAAAATAAAAGTACAAGCGTCAATATAACTTTTTTTAAATACTCGTATAAAAATGACGAGGTTATTGAAATGTATGAAATCCTGGAATCAATATTTGTTATGTAGACTCAAAATTTCTTCATATAACGTCATATTTGTTGATTAATATGATAGTCCATGTCGATGTATTTGATAATAATATGAGAATGGCAAAAAACCGTAAATATACCGTGTATGAAAGAAATCTGATACCTACACTGCACTAGGAAAGTCTCAGCCCGAATAATCGACATGAGGGTCAGCGCATCAATAATTCAGTGTTACAAAAATTTCGAGGAAGATCCAGAAAATGACAACATCCAAGACCGATCTCGCTCTGGACGACGTAGTTTCAGTGCGCAACGTGAGGGCAGGACTTTGCAACACATGAGCCTTTTGGATCCGAAGCTAACCGCAGTTCAGCTCCAAAATGAATAGAAAGAGGTTGGCCAGTTTAATGAATCCATCATAACAGGCCATCAGAGAGCGCTGGCACAAGTCATGTAAATTCCGCCAGAAATCGCTAATCAACCTTCATCCGAAACGACGTTGACTGGATTGGGCAGGTGCTCACCGCAACTGCAATATTCGTTATAGGGACATGTCTTACTTATAGTCAGACGAGTCCAGGTCCAGTTATTCTTGACCCCATGCAACGTTAAAGCTCGTAGGAGACCAGGAGAGGGGTGGAAACGAGAGTGCATAGTGCCAACAGTAATGCATGGTGACCGCTCTGTAATGGTATAGAGCATCATGTCATGTTTAGGCGTAGGTCGTCTCATTGTTTTAAAAGGCACCACGAATTCATAGAGGATAGCAATCTATCCTGAGAAATTATAGGCTACCCTTAAGCTGAAACTTCACAAAAATGCCCAGAATGTCATTTTCCACGATGACAATGTCCCATGTCACAAGTTTGTGTCCGCCATACAGTGGTTGCAGGACAACTATATCACGGTGATGGACCGGCCCCCTTCACATATAAATACACTGGGAAACCTCTGGCAACACCAGAAAACGCCGTAAGACATCGTTACTAACCTATATTTAGCAACTAAAGGCAGTCATCATGGAGGAGCGGGCCAGCGTCTTACCCTTCAGGTGTCGCAGGATCGAAGAATAAATGCCCCCGTCAGTACCAAGTGACTCTCGACACGGTACTAAATTTCCTGTATCTGTTTGGTGTTAAGGTTTATTTTACCACACTACATATTTTCCATTCTCGTTTGGGAAACTTTTGACAACTGATACCTTTGTTAGTTCCTCTCTAAACGAAAAAAAAGAGTTCGTAAACGGATATATGTATGCGGCTTTGAAAAAAGTGAAAATGTGTGGAAAATACAAAGGAGGCAAGGAGATATACAGTAGGTGCGCACCTCTCCTTTTAACCAATAGACGTAGAACTATTTGGGAATAACCTATCGATTTATTTATCTACGATGATCAATAGCATGTGCAAGTGTATCCATTCACGTAATGTGAACAAATAGATTGGTGTGTAATTTGCCTCTAATTTTCCCCTTTTCTGTATTGGAAATAAAATTAAAAAGTTTAAAACTTTATCGGAAATGATTTTATGTGTAATTAAAAATTTAAATCTCTGACTTTTCCAATTAATCAAATAGTTGATTAATTAATTAATTTTATAAGTGATTTTTCACGTAATGAAAAATTTCACCCATTGCCTAAATTTATTCCGAGGCATTTTTCTGCTGTCATTCAAGATGCCATCGATTCACTTTTGCCGCAGTATTTTTGTATAGATGTACAACTCCAGAATTTACTATTACTTTTACCCTTCTTAATCATCTTTATCTCAGATTACTCTGGATAATTGCGAACACTTTCAGTTCCCGAGAGCCTAAGTTATCAAGTTTAGCTCTGCGCTTTCATACATGAACATTTCCCTTAATTTAACAATATTTTTACGAACCTTGCTCAAAGAATTCTATCTAGTTGGCTCTCGTTAATTTGATTTTTTTTCTCATAAATAATCGCTTATCAAGCCTGAATAAATTTAAAACTCAAACGACCTAAGGGAATTATGGATTTACAGTGATATTTTGGATATTATCGATATACGACCACGTGCAATTGCTCGTCGACAATTGATTCTCTTCTCCCTAATTCTCAAAATTCCGATTTCTTTTCACTTCAATTAATGGAAGGTGGAGGGAACTATGCTAATATTGATTTCCTTCGAAAAACAGTCTCAAAATAAACGTTTCAATTTCTTTATCTTTCAGGGTTGGCAAGTTTGGACATGACGAAAAACATTTTCCGTGAAATGGAAGTATAGGAAATATATTAGCTTGGCGTTGAAGCGCAAACATGACAATTTCTTATATATCTCCCCAATGTCTTGCTACATAAATTAAACCAGGTTTTTCTTTTCCAGAGTTTGTCTACATAAGTTAATGAGAAAAGGTTTGACCAGGAAAAATATAAAATTGACTTGTATAACCTTCGAGGGAATTTCCCTGCGGTAAAATAAATGAGCTGATACGTTTTGCCCTCCTATCCATTATATCATGGGGTGTTCCATGCTCCGGGTTTCATTTGCCTCCACTTTGGTGAGACCCTTAGTTCGGATGGCCCGAACTAAGGGGCAAATCCCCGTCCAATACAGAGGTCTATCTAGATCGCTACCAATATTTTTTTCTTACTTTATCCTTTTTTTATTTATGCTTCTTAATTTTGTGAGCTATGGCAGCTTTCTTCTACGCCTCACGTTAAATAAGCTCGAAGAGCTTCGGACAGCACAAAAGGGTCAAAGAAAAAATAAGCCTCAAATTTAACTACTCCCTCTTATTCGATCTAAGATTTTAGGACCTTTCAGATGTCACCTACCCTTTGTTGGAAAATGGGATTGTTAAGGAAGAGGGAATACTTCTTTCTGGACATTCCCAGCCTAGCCAGCTTCGATTACAGGCCCTTCTCAGACCAGTAAATCCCCAAAGACACCAGTTTCAAACCGAGAAACTACATTAGAGAGAGGATGTTAGCTCAGGAGAGGTCTTTTTTTGTATTGGACACTTTATAAGTCAAAAAATATTTAAATAAAATAATAATGTAGGAAATACATTCGAACATAATAAACCCAAATTGTCTTTGATAGGCTGGTTTATAAAATCTATCATACACAGAAACGGAGTGAGTGCTTCAAAATTCAACCCATTGTTCAACCTTCTTAAAGAATTAAATTAAAATGAAAACATTCGAGAAGAAATGGTCAGTAAATGGAATGAAAGTGAAGGAAAATATTAAAGGTATCTTTCAGTAAGATGTAACAAGCTATTGGGTGAATATCTGGTCTTGGTTTATTCGAATCCTAGGGGTCTGATACAGGGGCCAGAATAGAATCGTGTATTTTGTTTGCCTGAATCGATTTTGCGTAGTGAAGTGTGCCATTGGCAAGATACCATAGCATTCCCGAAACCGTTTATGGCATGATATGTATTAGGATTAGTAGTGTGCATATTGAGAAAGTGAGAAGTTTTAAGTATCGAGGGTGTATCTGGTGTCATCCTATTACGGTTCAGGCAGTTTGTGACACCGAATTTCTGTCTATTAGTTCTCAGAGGCAACTATAGCATAGCATTAGTGAATGCTAAGAGTGTAAGCAATGGATGTGCAAGGAAGATGAATGGTATTATGATGGTGTTAATGATACCGAATGTGAGACATGAATGAAAGATCGAATGCGATAGCAGTGAAGATGGACAACTTTGAATGGAGTTCATTCTAAGGCATATAAGCGTAAGATCAAGTTGAAGGACCAATGGAAGAAAAAGATTAAATGTCATCATGATCTTAATATAATATACAGAGGGTGTGTGTGCGGGGTCCGTGCTGCTTATTGGCGAATATACACGCCCAATTTATCTAGTGAAAATAAGGCGACCATTGAAGTTTGAAAGAACAAACATACATACAAAGATATCTCTGTTTGAGTCGGAGCTCTGACCTGTCGGATAAGAGGGAAAAATACCGATATCCGGTAGCATCCTTACCTTTAATGTCGAAATACTACCATCCACCCTCGAACACTTGGCAAGCAAACATCCCTCCCTCCTCTAAATTTTTGCAATCAAACATCTTCATCACTAATGTATATATTTGAACCCCCTTTCACACAAGTTTTTTAAATTGCAGCATTATCTCCCAAACCTTTCGGTTAGGATAGGTATCTTTATCTTACCTAACCAAAATCCCACTTGCTTTTCTAATTCCAATTTTCGATGCAGCAATGCCTAGAGTGGAATTAATAACTGAATTACAGTCTTGATTGGCCGAAAAAAGGTCAGTTTCTTATTGACGTCATGTTCTTAAAGCTTTTGCAACTATTGTTTTGGCATTTTCAAGTAAACCCATCTGGACATTTGCTTTTAGGGACCAGTTCATTTTGTCAGTAGAACTATCACATATACTCGTGTTTTCTTGATTTAAAAGCTTATTTTGTTGTAACTGGAAAATTTCTGTAAGTTTATCATGCACAAGGTAATGAACGCAGTCTGGAACATCTTCTAGTGTCATAAACGCAGTCTGGAACGTCTCCTAATGGCATAGGCCATTGCCTATAAAACTACTACTTTTTAACTGAACAGAAATGTCAAACTTTGCTTCGTACAACCATGCCAGTCCCCTCTTTTTAATAAACTAGCCATTTTAACATTTTTCCCGTAGGTTTTCGGATTTTACCATCTTTCACTCATGGGACGAGGATGTTAGTGTAATACAATAGAACTAATATTATAGCACGAATTTTTCAAACCATTACACTAATGAAAATCTGGAATTTCATACATCATTTCACATAACAACTTGGAATTTACACATTACAAATGAAATGGGCCTCTATATCATCGCGTTGCTAAAAGAAACAATTAAATCAATTAAATGGGTGCTAAAAAGATTGCTACAGATAATTTTAAAGTAGATTATATAAAAAAAAAACTTATTAAAGGCACTACGATAACAAAAATGTCTTAAGCCCCTTTAGCACTCAGTTACAAGTAAACTACAGAAAATCTATAATTTTCGGTATCCTTGACTGTATTAAGAAACTTAAAAGTTAGTGCTTAAGAAGAACGTATCTTTACTACTTGTTTTTAATAACTTTAACTATTAGTTCGAAAAGCAACGATCGAACATATTGCTTCCCATTTTTTACCAATAAAATTTATAATAACCTGAAGAGTAACCATTAAGTTAGGTCGTTTGGATTCACTTTGGGCATTGCTGGAGAGGCAATTGGAATAAAAAAAGCAAGTGGGACTTTGGCTAGGTAAGATAAAGATACCTAACCTAACCGAAAGGTTTGGGAGATATTGCTTAATTTCCAAAACTTTGAGGGGGGATGAGGTTAAAGTTTTTTTGTTGTTTTTTAGGGGCTATCTGTTAAAGTATATTAGCGAGGAAGATGTTTAATTGCGAGAATTTGGAAGGACAGGGAGATGTTCAATTGCCAAGCCTACGGTGGTTGTGGTTAGAATAGCAACATTAAAGGTAAGGATACTAAAGTTAATCTATTGAGCTGAACGCGCATACTTTAATCTACCGGGTACTAGCACTCTCTTTTACCATCCTTAAGGTCAGAGCTATGACTCAAAGAGAAATATCGTCAGTATATTTGTTCTTTCCAACTTCAATGGTAGCCTTATTTTCAATTGGTCCTTCAACTTGATCTTAAGCTTATATGCCTTAGAATGAACTCCGTTCAAGGATGTCCATTTTCACTGCTATCGCATTCGATCTTTCCGTGTCTCACATTCGGTATTATTGACACCATCATAATACCATTTACCTTCCTTGCACATCCATTGCTCATACTCTTAGCATTCACTAATGCTATACTATAGTTGCCTCTGAGAACTATAGACAGAAATTCAGTGTCACAAACTGCCTGAGCTGTACCCAGATGATATCGGATACACCAGAAATCATTTGTTTCAACCGGGGTGCTGCAGAAGCGATCAAGAAATCATTTAGAAAATGCCTAAATTGAAAAAGAAATATGTATTTATAACATTTCTAAAAGAATATAACGAAACTTGATAGTATTTTGAAACTCGATTCTATGCATTGTACAATACAAAAACAACGAAAAGAGAAAAATTGGAGACAGTGAATGAAGAAATGAGAGTTGCCTTGTCAACTTTACCTCCCAATATTAAAGAATTATGCGATGCTGATCAAGTTCGAATTTTCCATTGAACTTTTAAAGGCAAGATTTATTTATTTTCAAATTGTTATGTTTTATTTCGATTAAATTAGGTTAAATGTCAATCGTGGTTAGTTTTGAAGTGCTTTCCACGTAATTAAGTATTTATACGTAAATTATTTTATATTGGAGTGCCACGGCTGCTTCTAGATAGAAATTAGGGTGCCACTATCATTAAAAGTTCAAAGATAGTACCTTAGATACTTACAAATTTTCCCTTTCTGAATATGCGCACTACTGAGTGTCATACAAATCACAACTTTCGTCATCTTTAAACCCAACCACTAGCAAATTAATCTTTCATGCAATTGCCCCTAGTCCATTCCTCACACATAGTCAGAGAAACGCTTCAAACTTAATTTCCAAATTACTCTTTCTAAAACCAAGTACTAGATTATGAAATTTATACAAACCTAGATGGCAATCATACAACACCGTATATCCTTTATGTGTTTATTGCAGTTTGTTTTCAATATCTATTTTCGAAACCCAGCCAATCAGTCAAGAAAAATTAATAAAGGCAATCTTTTAAGAAGAGAGGTCTAAAAATGTCGGTGTCATAATGATGTAATTACGCGATTTCATTAAAACTTGTCAATTGTGAATATTTGAGGCCTCAATATTAATGACTCCGAATTTCATTATTTAAACGCAATCATTGCCAGTTTTATCATCAGTAATAGAGGCCTCAGTGAGTGGGTCCCAAAACTTCTTTCTTGAGTCCAGAATGCGCGCAGAGTGGAAGTCGCAGCGTTTTGAAATCTTTGTATAGGTAAGGAAATGGATGTTATTCGTTCTATTTTACCTTGAGATTAAACTATTGTGATATACTATGAACCTCTATTAAAATAAGAATCACTCCGGTGAAGGCCGCCAAGAATGACTAGTGTGTCACATTTGACAAAGAAACTGATGGGAACTAATTCTGGGGACTGACGTATTTTGATGATATATTTATTAAAAAAGAAACACGGTTGTAAATGGAGCATATTATGCTTCTTTATTGCATAATTTGAGAGAAAACATCAGTTCACACTGCTGCAAATTGCAAAGAAGGCCAATCTTGATTGCGGCTTTCAAGAATCCAATGATTCTCTCTATAACCCACCACTAGATTCTAGTAACTATTTTCTGTTTTCTAAACTTAAATTTGACTTAAGAGGCAAAAAGAAATTTAATGACCGAGTGAACTCAGAAATCCTGGAGCATTTCAGGTCATAAGAAAAAACTTACTTCTATACAGACATTCAGATTCTTATTTCAAGATGTAATAAGTGTTTCGATTAGCGAGAAGATTAAATTGAGAAATAATAAAGTTCATTTTGTCATTGCTTTCTTTTATCTTATTTCGACCCAAAAAGTTTGGACATTCCTTTGTATCTCATTAATTGAGCAGCAAAAAATTTATGAAATTTTGGAGCAAAATAAATGATCAACGAGCTACTACATGTAGATGTTCAATACAACCTCCATAGAATAACATGCACTGCCCAACTAACTGCTATTTCTTATTATCGTCTCTCTGTAAGGGAGCAGATAATATCGAGAGAAATCGTTCCCCCTCGGCTATTAAACCTTTACCATCCCTATTATGTACCTCAAATTGCGAGAAAAAGAAGGTACTACACAAAATTAACCTTCACTTTTTTAGTCTTCTACCTATTTACGTTTACGAGGCCTCATTCATATAGCCACCCCACAAAACGCGTGATTCCCATTCACGCATTTACTTTGGGCTGGACGAGTGAAAGTATGTTGGGATTTTTGTTAAATATATTCAAAAGGGGCTGTAACGTGTTAGAATGAGAAAAATGGTGTGAACGAAAGTTTAAAATTATAAAGTACATGAATGAACTTGCTCCTAAATTATCAGGATTTAAGATCGAAGGATTGGCAACTGAAAGTGGGGAGACCTGACCAAAAGAGTATCAGGCGAATATTTAAGCTACAGCGCCGAGGCTCTCGGGCACAAGCGCACCCGTGCAGTCACACTCTCTCTCTCTCTGTTTGTCGTTCTGTCTCTTAGTCTCTCTCTCTTTCTCTGTCTCCCTCTCTCATCTTCTCTCTATTTCTCTCTTTCTTTCTTTATCTATATCTTTCTTTCCGACCCTATTTATCCCTGTATAACTTGGTTTATCTATGATTATATTGGTTTGTTTCGGTTTAACTCGGTTTATCTTTGTTTACTTCGGTTTACATACGTTACCTTGCAGTACAGGTTTAGCCCGGTTTACATATTTTTACTTCAGTTTACTTCTATCTCCATCTGTTTCCATTTCTTTATATATCTACATTCGTTTTGATCTGTTCAGATCTGTTTCTATCTGCTTAATTCCATTTCCATCTCTCTACTTCTCTTTACATGCGTTTCCATCTGTTTGACTCGCTTTAAATCTCTTTACCTCAATTTATCACGCTTATCTCGATTTCTCTCTTTTATCATTGACGGTTTCCTCCATTTCCAAACAACCGAGTGATGTGTCCTTTATATCTGAAAGTCCCCGGAAGAAGCGTCCTGAAGGAAAAGAATGAAACATCGCAGGGTGTAATATGATTCC
The DNA here is from genome assembly GCA_963969495.1 of Ceratothoa steindachneri. Taxonomy (NCBI): domain Eukaryota; kingdom Metazoa; phylum Arthropoda; class Malacostraca; order Isopoda; family Cymothoidae; genus Ceratothoa; species Ceratothoa steindachneri. Next base: position 94,651,162 of record OZ018330.1, read on the forward strand.
AATCACTGTATCTGCGTTGCTGAGATCACTGGATCGATGTTTAATCCATTTGTCTCTTCCTTATCATAAAAGACTCAGTTCACACAAAAGTCTAATCCAATCACTTCGCTCTCGTCTCGATGCAGCTCTAACAGACTTTGACGTTGTCGATTCGTTTATCTGAATATGTCCGCTTATTCTTTTGGCGCGGTGTATAGGGTGAACCTTTTCTCAAAGAGGATTTATGTACGTGTTGTAGTTGACATCTGAATAATTGACTGCCTTTTCCGGATCTAATGCACTCAGTTACTTGACCACTAAGCTACAATGCCATCAGGAGGATCTGCGGTTGTATATCTTCAACACATTTGCACTTTATCTTCACTTGCTTGACATCTGCTTCCTTTAAACTTAATGCTGGAAATGTCATCGTTTTTTGTTTGTATTAAAAAAAAAATTACGTAAGTTTGTGATGCTGTGGTTTCATACCACCTTAGACGATGCGCTGCATTTGATGGAATGGATTGGGAAAACTGTCACCTAATTATTAGTCTTAGAAGTATTATCCGATATTCTAATCCTAATATTTCAATTCTTTAAAGTAATAATTAAGACTTTATTTTAAAAAAAGAAATCAATTCCTATGGAAGTTTCTTTTGATCACGATCTCCACCTAATACACACCATCTTTCAAGGAACATCAGGTTTTGGCATCCACTAGCCAAATCTCGACCGAGCAAACAGGCCAAATCTTACAGAAACTGAAATTAATTAGATTCATAAGATCAGAAAAATATCCTTTACATTAATAGGAGTTTTTTTCTCACTTTCTAGTGAAAAATCATTTTCTGTAATAAATTCTAGTAAATGGTAAATAAAAGGTGAATTTCTGAACCAAATTCGAGTAAAAGAAGTGGTCTTACCATAAGGATAAGTCTAATAAAGATCTAAAATTTGAAATTTAGTTGCGTTATAGCCGTCTAAGGACGTCAATTACTCGTAGAAATTCTCGAACTGTCCATATTTGAAGAGGTTCGGGTGGAAAATATGTTTTGAAAATACTCCAAAATAGGATAAGCTTTTAATTTGATTAAAACTCAGATGAATGCTTGATTAAACGTCTATATTGATTTACCCTTGGATATTCCCTTTAAAATCGCAGGAGCAATTTATTTGTAATTTGATTCTACGTGCCTCACTTCAAGAGGATTTTAGAAACGGGTACTCCTAGAACTTTTGGGGCATGTATAAGTTTTGATTCCAACTTACAAACAAAGAAACGTGCTGGGAAATTTGAACGTTCAGTTCGATATGAGACAAACGAGTTTCCGGATATTGGAAACGTTCTTATTCGGTTGCAACAACCAAACGAAAAAATTTGGTATGCACAACATTTTTATTTTCTATTCATTTTTTTTCTTCATTTTTTTTGTTCTCCCCCTCTCTCTAAAGTACGAAAATCATCATCAGCTTGCATGGTACCTTTCATTTATTGACTGTTATTCGCCGATGAACTCCATCAGCTCAAAACGAGAATTATATAAGCTCAGAAAAAAATCAAAGTTTTATTTTTAAATAACGTGTAAAAGAGCTTTGTAGCTTTCTTTATTAGTTATGGCAGAGAACGAGATTTCTTCTTCGTGATAATGGTCACCCACATGTAGGTCATAAATATGAACTCATTGTTCACATCATGTGCAATCTCATTATCATTATTTTCACTCACTGCAAAAGTCTTACGATAATAACGGACGTGGAGAGTCATAACAATAGTTAAATTTCATCCAAAGCAGCTGAATTTCAAAAGTCAGCATTACGCCGCATAGTTAGGAGAACAATGTTAATAAAAATGGTAACTACCAAGTGTATTAAAGTTCTTATTTAATGCATTTAACACATATACCCAAATATAGTGATATATTTTAATTACAGTTTTACGCCTAAAATTGACGGTCACAGTATATAAAAGTACTGTTTTGGCAGGGGTTAAAATTCATGAATTTCAGGCAAACTTAAGCTACCCGCTTGGCCTACATTCTCAGGCTACCGTTGGTGTAAGTGTAATTGGAAGACTTTATCTAAATAATTTAGGCAATTAACGATTGCTAGGATTATATCCAGTACTGAAATATTGGTGTTTTCTTATAAGCAGTCTTCCCTAAATTCAACTCTCAAAAGATCTTACCTGGAGAAGGTGAGTGGTTGAAATAAAGTGCGGTTAATATTGACGGTAAGTGGTTAGTCGAATGGTTATATTTTACATATTTTAATAAAGTGTTTCATGCTGCCCTCTTGTATAATTTCAAGTTGCGATAAAGTAAAATACAAATACCCATTAAATATCCCCCTAACCTTCAAAACTATCTGCTCACTTCTCAAAACCATAAACTTCTCCCTATAAATTGAGTTTTAAAACATTGTACAACAAAGTTAAATATTAAAAATGTCGAGAAGTGCATAAGAGTAGCTCGGCAAAATGTTCCAATATGACAAGGCTAATAGTCAAAAGCTGCTGTTCCATTATTTCTAAGCCCAATGAAAAAAGAGAACATATATACCCCAGAATTCAAGGTATAGGTGTATGCACAACTATATAATGTGATATTAGTTTCTATTAGTTTTTACCTGCGGCGAAGCGCCAGGTCTAGGCGTCGCTTTTTTTTCAAAGGGAGTAAAGTTCAATTGTACCCATTTAGAGCCATAAAATGACCCATAAGACCATGGGACATATGGTTATTCACGCTGGAGATTTCAAATCTGCCATCGGATTTGGTGCTGGGTACCGCCATCTAGTGGCAGAAGCCTCATTTAGCCATTTAAAGGCAGTTGTAAGTGATTTGAACCATGGGAAGCCATAAATGCAATAACCATTTATCATCTTATCACAAAACGCCGCAGGTCATTGGAGGGACCTTCCCTCTTGTTAAAATAAAATTGGCATTAGTTGGGAAATTCAAAATTATCCCGAAAAAGAGGAATTTAAAAACATTAGCAGGCAAGTAAAAGACGTTTAAAAAGATTCCATTTAATCAACATAAGCTCTATTAAATGGGACCCAAAATCAAATATCGATTTCTTCGTAAATTTGTGGTCGATTTAGATCGAATCTATTATGTTTTAGCCTATTGTCCCCATCGATGATTTTTCCCATCTTCCACCGCAATTTAACCGAAAATTGGCTATTTGTCAATGCTTCCATTTTAATAGAGATCACTTTGTTCCAATGGAAGTTCTATTTAAATTGCTGTTTCTTCACTGCTAATTCATCAAGTAACTTCCTCTTAATATACATCGTAACGGTTGTAGCAGTTTATTGTGCTGAAACAGAAAGATTGGGTTTCAGTGCTTGTTTTTTTCTCAATTTGTATTGTCCGAAAACTATATGAATTTCATTCGTAGCTTGATAACCAGATATTTTTTTTTACTTTTGTTTTCTTGCTCGAAAGTTTAAATAAATTACATAAAAACTGAAAGATACGAAGACAAAATACTGTGTTAATTCTACTACTACACAAATATAAAGGAAAGTAATTTATTTTATCGTGATTTTAATCGACTTTTCATATTTTAATTTATTGTAATTCAAATATACGTACCATAGAGGGTTTTTTTATTGATACGAACTTACTACTTTAAGCAATCTAAAATTTCCATTCCTACTCTTCTTCCGGATACAAAGAAGAGTAGTTTAGTCATTTTTGTCATCCTGTAATGGTTTCACTAATAAGAAGTTTTCTTGAATTCTGATGATTGTCTATCCAAATTAAAAGCAGTTCATTGGTTAATGGATTTAAATCAATGGTGCAGCCAGGTGTCTAATGAATTTTTGCGTAATTTTTTAAGATTATAAACTGACTACTGAAAATACTTTTTTTCTTATTTTCATAATTTTTAGTATATTTTCCCATGCTTTTTGACCTGTAAAAGCTGTAAATTATAGTTATTTTGACCTAAGATGTTGATGTGCATTGCCGCATGAAGCTTTAAATTTTGTCCTTTGAAATCGGCCAAAAGCACCAGTTCTGGGACACTTGAATCATGTTATGCATAATAACTTTTTATCTAAACAGCTCCGCAAATGTTTTATATTTCAGAACACGGAACCTGTTTTTATGAACATTTTTTTGAGAATTGAAGCAATTTGTTTACTGCCATGATATTCCATGTCTTCAAGCACAATTAGTTAGTGGCTCGTATAACCATACAAAAATGTCGTTTTTGAATTGTTTTAAGCGCAGTTTCAATTCTGTTCTCTTGCAGAATGGCAATGCATTTAGTGCAGCTTAAATATGATTACTCGGGGCTTTTGCGAGAAACGGATGAAAATATTTAGGGCAAACTGGATCTTGTGTGCGACATTAAAATAGTCAACTTTCTCCTTAGCCAACAGAAACGTTTCACAAAGTTCCCATGCTATCTCTGCATGTGGCACAGTCGAGGTCGAGACAAACAATGGAGAGAGTAGGAATGGCCCATTCGTGATACTCTGGAAGCAGGCATGTCAAAAAATGTGAATGTCCCAATCGTTAGTCGAGAGAAAACCATTTCCTCTCCACCCCATTCTCCAGCCTGGCTTGATGAACCAGTTTGTGAAGGCATTAAGTACAGACAGGAAATACTTTCAGCTCATACATAATTTCTGTCTTTCCGGCTTAGACTTTTGAGAAAATCAAAGCAGGTGTATTTGATGGACCTCAAGTTTGTGCCCTTGTACGTGATGTGGAATTTGTCAGAGAGATGAATAGCAAAGAAAATAAAGCATGGCTGTCATTCAAAAGGTCCTAGAAAAAATTTGGGGGGTGACATAAAGGCTGATAACTGTTATGTAAGGTTGTTTGCTAGTCACAAACTTAAATACAACATAAGTATTAAGCTTCATTTCCTGAATAGTGACTTTCACCATTTTCCAGAGAAGCCTGAAAATGTAAGTGATGAACAAGGGGATCGCTTCTACCAAGGTTATAGGACGATAAAAAAGTAATATGAAGGGCGATGCGAATGTCTTCAGATGCAAGAGCTATAAGCGCAAATTCTTGCCCCAAAAGGAACAATTAAGCTTTTTTTAAATTTCCTCGGTCTTTCAGAACCGTAGTAAAAGATATTTTTCTGTTGCATATTTGATTTCATTTACCTTTATTTCAAATACTAGTACGCATTGTGATGAATATACACGCTGTAGAGTAAAATGCAATTCTTTGCCTTAATGGTTGTTTCAAGCATAATATGAACATAGTATCACATTCAGGAAATAGGAGTTATTGGATTCTCCATTCTTGATATGGATGACTAGGACAACCGTAGTTTAGTGAAAGAAGCCAGAGAGTTTATGCGCCTTATTTCTTTAGTCTTCGAAATGGATAACTTTATATTAACAGACATAATGCAGCCGCTACTTATTCAAGAAACTTTACCAGTTATCAACTGAACGAAGCAAATCAACCTTTATCCATCAATTTAAATGCGATTCGTGTTCTACGTCAATAAACTTGACACATCTGCTTCCTCTATATATTAATGATTATGTGTGGAATTGCCACTGAAGGAAGGTAGTAAATCCAAAAGAAATGTGTCCATACGGAAATATTTATTTTATGTCAAACCAAAGTAAAACTTCAGCAGTTGCTGTGTATTATTTATTGCTTAATTTAACCTAACCTAATTTGGTCATTCTCGGCATTTCATTGATTCAACTTTTTCCTTTCCATAAAATATTTAGTTTGGGTTCGCTATTCTCGATATGAGTAATTTGGGGGTCACAAAGGTTCTGCTCAGGTAGTAAAAGCCTGTCACACAACCATCACAAAACACATCAAATTTATGATTAGGTGAATCGCTGGAGGCCAGTGAAGTAGTAATGGCTACGCTCGAAATGTCCATGTTTTTCGCACTCTACATTTTTGCTAAGTTTGTTTAAGCGAACTCAGGGAAGTAACGTGAAGAGGGGGATTCTTTACTTTTAACATGTCATACAGGAGGACTTGTGATAATTTAAAATTTTAACTTATCTATTGTTTAGGAAAAACAGAAAACAGAATCTCAAATGCATAGAGATGCTTAGTTAGTAACAGAATAGAAAGAGGAGGGGGAGAGGCGGCTGAAGGAAAAGTATGAGAATTGAGGTGAAAAAATTACAATTTCATTCTTGAGAGATCAAAATAAATAATTACGACTAATTGAAGAAAATGCAAGTGATTATTTATATCATAATTATTGAAGATTGGTAAAACTATAGAAGTAAAATTAAGTTTTTGCATGGAATAACAAGATTTTCTAAGTTTAAATGGAAATTTTCGTAGACGAATCTACGAACGTCGGCTGGATAAAACACGAGGGGATATGACATATATTGAACCATTTAAGTAAATGCAACCACAAAAAAGATTTTCACAATGTCAAGCTCGTTTACAAATCTGATAAATATCATAAAAACATGTGATAGAATCTAGACTAATTAAAGAAATACCAAACTATAATATGTTTAAGGTAACTTATAAATTTAACAGACTTATCCTACCGGAATTAGATCCAAAATTTGGATCTAAAATCGTGACAAGTTTGCCCGATCCTTAAACTTTCTTTGCATTACTTTTATGAGTCTATTGTCTTCCATCTCCTATAACTTCTTATTTCTTCCAACTTCAGTCTGAGTATATATATACATGCTTTTGTGTCTAATTTATTCGTGACGGAATCTTTCAGATACTTCTTGGGTTGGAAATTAATTTAGGCAAAAGTTTTAAAGAATTTTTTTTAGGATTTTCCTGCCTTTATTGACTAAATTGGTGAGAAAGAATTTCTTTTTCCTTCGATAACTCCTATAACCCAGGCTGTGGGTTGATTGAAGATACCTCTTGATTCTGCAACTTAGAGAGTTGTCGAACATTGCTAATTACTTCCCTTAAACTCAACTATCCTCGGATTATCGATTTATTGGAGAAACACCCTATTTCTTTAGTCCAACTAAGAGAGTTACGGGAGTTTCTCCTTTTACTAAAGGGTATTTAACCCTGTGCCACACCCAAGAAGACGGTGTTAAATTAGACTAGATCGACTCGTTGAACAGGCTCAAGGAAATCGTATAGCCACCAGAATAGCAGGCCAATAATGGAAAATTGGTCGTTTTTCTGCTGAAAGGTGGATTCCTGGTTAGGAGAACACTCTAAAGAAGAAATCGAGATCGAGATTGAAAAGAAAAGTCCCTGACTCAAAATCAATGAAGACATTAAATTTTAAGGATATAATCATACATTCCAACTCGTATACTCAAATTAAGACATGAAAAAATAATAAAACGGGATTTTCACTTTCAAAATAAGGATCCTTTCTGCCGAACTCAGATTTTTCAACTGTGTTTCTCTTGTTAACAAATGAAAGCCCACACTGCGAGAAACTGCTCCACCAAAGAGGAAAAATGTGCTCGTAATGTGGAACTAATGGCCACGAATGGAGGGAGAACTTATGACTCTTTGAGGAAGAAATGCCTGAACGACGGGCACGCCACCACACAATAGCCAGGGCCACCTAATATAAAGAAGACCCTGCAGCGAAAAGAAATCGCTTAAAAAATGGCAAAAGATAAGAAAAACAAGAAATACGTTAGATTTGCGATGGCGACATTGAAAAAAAATAATTTTATAGTTACGAATGTAACAATTCCATACAATATTTATATGCTCACGTTATTAATATTGGACAGCCTCGTTCCTTCTCAGCCACTCTACACCAACTAGGTTCAAACAATAGAATCAAAGAAATGTGGTTCCCAGAAAGTATGTCCTTGTCGAAGGTTCCTGGAATCAACCAGGAAGAGCCACTCCACAAACAGGCCGTTCAACAAGAGAAAGAAAGCGAACCTTATCAGAAGACTCAGGAACAGAAGAAAATGAAAGACCATACGAGTTACTGAAAAGGGAACTCGGATCGGAAAAATAAATTGATCAAGAAACAGAGGAGGAAGACCAGTTCGATGTAGACACGCTTGACACCATTGGTCTTAAATTAAACTAGAGGAATCAATATTAAGTACGTGAATTCAACGTTACCGTGTACACGAACGAAATACACCTTGTTTAGATGCTGTAGATTTAAATTTATTGTACGAGGAATAGTAGATATAAAATAGATATAGTACTCGAAGCACAAGGAAGAAGAACTAAAAGAGCTGTTCCTGAACAGCCAGATCAGGAATTATCTCGACCGAAGACTGCATCAGTCTCATGGAAACAGTTGAAAATTTTAAAAATCGGAGAAGTAGAAGGATATCCATTTAATGTTGCCAAAAAAGAAACAGAAATTAAAAGAGAGAAAGAAGAAGCAACGGAGATAAGCTAGCTTTCCTGATCCCAGCCCCATTTATTTTAAAAATCCCCCCTCCCTTCCCTACACTACATTCCGCCCTCATTTACTTCACTTCTCTCACCACATGTTTTCACTGTTCAGGTGAAGATGGTATCGTATATACCGAAACAGTTATGTATGTATTCAAATTATTCTACTGGTGTTGTTTTTATATTTCTCTCTCTCTCTCTCTCTCTCTCTCTCTCTCTCTCTCTCTCTCTCTCTCTCTCTCTTCCTATATATATATATATATAGAGAGAGAGAGAAAAAAACGCCAGTTTCTTGTCTCGTTGCTCATTCGCGTCAAATTTCTCTTCCTCTTATATATATATATATATATATATATATATGATTTGTGAGGAGGCTGCCCAAGATGTTATAGCACCTAGCACCCCGTCACTATAAAGAACATTCGCCGTGGACTTAATGATGGGTGCTGCTCTTTTTCTTCATAATGCATAAAAGGGGGAATAGTTTTTAGGAGCACTGAAGTGCGCCAACATCACTTTAGGGAAAACTGATTAAAGTTGAAATCTTGAAGTCCACATATATATATTTCGTATACATATATTAATGTATATACATATATGTGGGCACATAAATTATGTTAGCAACTATAATAGATTACCACAAACTTCATACTTGGAGTGTATATATAATATAATAAAGGAATTTATGCGTCGTAATATGTAGGTATTTCCGTTTTCAAGCTTATTTTTGCGTGGCGTTGCAGAGCGCCGCTCACAAGCGGTCAGAAAGGTTCGTTTTAATATCAAAATTGGCTTAAGAAAAGACGTAGCACTGAGCTGTTATTACAGGCGAGATGGCACAGTTACTGCTATTAGTATTGCTATTAATCTAGATTTTTATCAGAAAGAGAGAGGAGTCGAGATGGAAAATAGCAATAAAGAGATAGAATAGCAGACAAAACTCGACACAAAATCATTAGATTCAGTTTGTGTTTATTCCGCATTTATAAGCGCATGTAATTTCGCATGGAACTGAACTAATTGATATGGTTTATGGGATTCCGTGTAAGAGGTCGGGCGGTGGTCAACAAGGCAACAAAGTTACTGTCTTTATCATATTACCACTACAATAACGATGAAACGCAGGAACGTAGATAAAACTGTACTACGAGTATTAGAGGAATACAAGCGGCAAAACAGATTTAAACTGATTAAAGTAGCAGCCAAATGAAACAAACAGAAGCAAACAAGTTCGAAATACAAATACCAAGAGTCCAATCAGAAAAATATCCAACCAATTAACAACCGAAAAGTTTAAATTATGATAACAAATCATCTTGTAAGACATATTAAGGGGTAAATACTCCTCTCCCATCTCCTTGAGTTTGCCTTAATAAACTTCGAAAGAAATATAGAGTATTAATGTCATGTGGCAGTTAGTAGGTAGCTATTAATACTTTACTGACTATTCTCTCGTTGTTTAAGTCCATTAATTCGCCTAACCATTCTTTATTGTGTTTTATACTTGTAGTTTTTGCCATGTTTGCTTAAAAAATCAATATTTCTGTTCAGGTTGCAGTTTTTTTTTATGCGTAGTCTTGCCTCTTATGAGCCTTACACTTTATTTAGGATTCTCATTACGAGACTGATTTGCCTGTATAGGATTCATAGCCTTTGCTCCAACTATTCTTTATTATTATTGCAATGTGTCATGGACTTCCATCTCCCATGAATAAGGTATATTTTGAATATGATCACCTTTATTGACATAAGTCATTTAGTTTTAGTACTTAGCGATGATGGATATGAAGACAGGTAAATTGGGTTACTTCCCTTCACACCGAAAGGGCTGGGCCCTTGGCACCCCGCAAAAGAAAGTAAAAGGGACGGAAAGCGAGAGAAGAAGGCACGCAGGGAGAGATAAAACGTAACGTGAGTCCCAGATGTATTGAATAGTTTGAATAAAACTTAGAAATGAGTGTATTTCAGCAGAAAACTTTTCACCCTAAGCTCATTGGAGTTCTTATGTTAACACACCCGGTCAACCTAGCTTTCTGACATTGTGCATTGCTTCGATCTGTCATTGCAAGTGACAGGATACTTAAAATGTTAAGTTCTTAATATGGAGTGACACAAGAGCATATGATTGAGCTCATTTAAAATAAATATGGTTACCACACTAACACATAATTAAGTCTCATGCAATGGACGAAACAATCCTCTAAAAGCATTATAGAGATACGCTTCACTGATTTAAGTTGTTTATTCTTTTGAGCAGTTCTTAATATAAGTTGAATTTAAAAAGGCTCCACTCATAATACTAATCGCAACCTTTCATTGTTATTCTTTGCCTAAATTTGCGGAGGCTTTTAAAAGATTTATGTTCAAAGAACCGGGTCGTCCAAGTTGTGATTCTATTTTTTTACACTTTACTTTGAATTTGACTGGCATTTTTCTGGCAGTAGTTAAAGGTGAAATAGGATACCTTTTCACTCCAAATTTCTTAGGAACTTTGCGTTGTAACCATGTTTTAGAACCATGATATTATAATCTAAACAAAGAGAAATGGACTTCATCTTCCAGCAAGGCTGAAAATTGGGGTGCATACATTTCACTATAAAAATTACAGGCGTCTACCTGTTGTTAGTCTATGTAATAAACTTTACTTTTTTGAAACATATGCATATTTTCATGCACATCCATGAAAAAAAATCTAGGAAAAATGAGACAGACAGACATGTAGAAGGGAAGTGAATATGTAACTTTATAAAAATATATCGATAAATCTTTGCAAATATTCAATCGATGCAGCGCTGTGATTATCTCTCACACAGGTACAACTGCAGCCCGCCTTATGTCTCCTCCTAAAAATTCAAAACATGTCCAGCATGTTTAATCTACCAATTGTAATTAAGATTTTCTCATCTACATCTGAAACTATGAATAGGTAGTGTTAAGTGACGATGCTACATACAATGAATTTCTCACAGCTCTTCAAAAAGTATGAAATGTTGAGGCATGCAATAAATGAAAACACTTACATTAGAGAGAGGAAACATTAATTCTGATTGTAAAACAAACAAGGAAATGAAATCGATTAGAGGCAAGGGATCTCGGTAAATATACAAGAGGAGTAAACAAAACGAACAAAAAGTTAAAATCTGCAGAAAAAATTGAAAGAACAGGAAAATAGAGAAATAAACAAGACACAAAGTAAGTTTAAAACAAAATTAATATAACTATGAGTAGCATTGAAGAACGATTTAGTTTACTTGTTTTTTTACATTTTCATGTTTTAAGAGTACGGTAATAATGTTAATATGTCCTAAATATATTCCGCAGAGTTCTATGTAATGGAATATTCATTTAATGACAAAGAAACAAAGAAAATGACTCTTATTATTTCCTTATCCTTACATTATACTGTCAAAGCTACTAAGATAATAATTTTAATGTCAGTTCCTAATATATATTTGGCAAACATAACATTGTTCGGAATAAACGGAACCTTTGTATATTTTTTACTTTAATTATAGACATTTTTTTTCTCCACATAGCCTTTTCATTTTTGCCTTCTCCTGGATTCACCTACCCTCTTTGTTCTACAGATTTGGTTTGTGTGTTTCTTGAGCTTATAATCCTTTACTGTTCCATTGATCGTATGTATGTTTATTTGTGTCTCTGTACCTAAGGGTAAAATTATGTTGGTGGTCTCTCTCTTGGCCTGGCCATTATTAAGAGAGTGTCACGCAACCGACCTGATTTATTCCTTCATTAAGCCAGCTATGATTTCTTTTATTTTTAATGATTGGTCTTTATTGAAGACTCGCGGTCGACCCGTAAATAGAGGCGTCTCGGCGATCGGAGGCAAATGATATCTGAAATTTGGGGTCTTATATTTGATTTCTTTACTAAACTAGGGAGCTTACGACAATGTCAATGTAGAGGTTCAAGAAACATCACTTGTGGCTTTATTTAATGGAAGTTTTATATTTTATTTGATGACATTTCTAGTTTGATTTTTTCCCTGAGTTACGTCATTTATTATGAAGTCCAGTTAAGACATAAATTCAGTCACAGTAGAGCGGAGTACCACAAATCCTGTTTTTGTGGTTATTACTCTTTTTGTTTATTTTGTCATCATTTCAATTATTTGGGAGGAATTGGTTTACTCTGTGCTATGGAATACTAATAACGTAGAGGAATACAACAGTTTTTGTGAACGCTAACTACAATTTCTTACATCACGTGATAAAAGCCTGGACCAAGTGACCTCGCATTGTTTTGTCTAATCTTCGTATGTCAGAATCTCGGCGTTAAGGAGTTTTTTATCATGGTATACGAGGGACGTCAGTCTTGATATCTTACAAATATCTGAATGTGAGTGCGGCATTTGACTAAAAATAAAAATCTCTAGATTTTCCTAATTAATTTACTTCTTAATTTGCATAGCCTTTGAAACTTACTCCTTATTCCCATCCCCAAGCTATCTGTGAACTTTATGTCTACACTCCCTGCATCTCTCTCTTTCTCTCTCTCTATCTATCTATCTCTTTCTCTCTCTCTCTATCTATCTATCTCTTTCTCTCCCTCTCTTTCTTTTCCGGCTAAGTTCACGGACATTTTGAAACGAAATACATATCTGACACATTAATGCTTCAGGCTGAACAGAGATTCACATCAAAGGTATCCTAAGGGAGAATACTATGACTCCTGCTGTTTTCATATATATTCCTGTTATATTAATCTCATTCTCATTAAAACGAAATTCGCATTCACAGATTACTCCGCGATGCAAAAGGATGCTGAAGGATTAGATTAAGTGGAATTGAAGTGGACTCTCCAAGAGAGAATTTGGTACAATAGATATTCAAACGGATCTAGTAACTATATTTGCGCCACTCTAAGTTTAGGATTCCAGAAAGGCAAAGTAAGAATGAAATAATCATATAATAAGAATGCGATGTGGACACGAAGCAATATATGTAAATTGCATGCGGCACAAAGAGGGGGTATTCACGTAACAAAGATTTTGTTTGTGACATGTTCATTGGTTAAGTTAACTTATTCTCGAAACGAAGTCTATAGTAACTTTATAGTTGGACTTGACTTTGGACTTAACTTATAAGAATATAAAGGTTCGCTAAACAAGGCAGGCCAAGACTGGGCCTGCTGACCTGAGTGGAAACACAGTCTCAGATAACTTTAAAAAAGATCTCAATTAAATGGTCAAAATAAATTTTAAATCCGCGTATGTAATTTAACTTAAAGTCGACCCTCAGTAATATAATACATAAGTTTAAAAAATATAAAAAACTTAGATAATAACTTGATTCTTCATGAGCGTTAAATGGATATTATAAATAAATGCCTTAAAATGGTGTTTGAAACATGATAAAATAAAATTGAAATTTAATTCTACAAACTTGGCCTACAAATTTGTATTCATTCAAGGTGAACAAACACATACTTATAATGTTTTGCAGTCTATTTTGTAGTGAAATAATGATTAGGGTCTAATAATAATTAAAATAATATCGTCGTCATTTTCATTGAAATAGAAATATTTTTCAATAAAATGTGTGCATTGAAAAGTTTTGCTTAAACTATTGCTTTTGCTGGAATTTATTGCTTTTCATTTAGATGCATTTTGTAGCCATTTTAGCTTGATATTATTTGTAAGATTGAAAAGTGATTATAATGGCTTACTTTTATAGACTCTCGCTGATAAATCTTCCGATTAAATCCTGCCAATATCTTTCAAATTAAATGTAGAATACATGAGTTGTCTCTAACACAAGATGAATGAAGGGAGTATTATTATTGTCCTAAATTTGGCAAAAACGATATTATAACAACTCTAAAGCGTGAAATATAAAGGATTTGCATCACGATTGCAATAAAAGCATTTAAAATACCAATAAAGTGAAAGGGACAGAATCAATATCATCAAAAGATGAGAGAGAAAGTAAAATGGGAACTAAGAAAAACAAAAGAGGACGAGTAAGTGGTTTTAAGTATGGTTACAGAGAGTAGAGTTAAGGTTAGCGGCCGAACCTTATCGTACCGTACGTCCATTGTCGCGTTTATTTAGACTAGGAATGCCCATGGAAAACGCTAACATTCTCAATGACAAAGAAATTAAATAAAATGCAAATAAACATCTTAGAATAGTTTCAAATGTTACAAATTTGCTGCAAACTATGGAGAAATAAACTTAGTTAATGCATAAACCTTCTTTTTGTTAGCTGTGCATATGCTGTTTTATATCTAGTAATAAGTAAGGCTATTTTAAACTTTTAAAAGAAGCTGGGAAGGGGTGACATGTGCAGATTATGCGAGAGGACATTCTCCGTCTTTCTCACACGACATTTACAGACTATGATAACATCCTAGAGCGACATGAAAGAGTTGCAGACTAGCTTTTTTGCTGCCTATATAAGCGAGAAAGAGACTGAGATACAAAGACTGAGCGACAGAGACCAAAATATAGAGACCGATATACAGAGAATGAGAGACAGAAGCTGAGAGACAGAAGGTGCGAAACAGAAAAGGAAAAAGAGCGAGAGAGAGCGCGAGAAAGAACGAGCAAGAGAGAGAGGGAGAAATGAAAGAGCGAGGCAGAAAGAGAGAGCGAGAGAGTGGGAGTGACTAAGAGAGAAAGAGCGAGGGTGAGAGTGAGCGAAAGATATTGAGATCAGAGGTGAGCAGTAAATACATTCAAAGTATTTAAATACTAAATATAAAATACATGAGAAAAATGTATTTAGATAAATTTTTAAATACATTTCGAATACATGATATATAATGACAATCGATAAGGACCATTGGTATCACAACAAAACATTATCCATTAAAATGAAATTGTCACTAAATCCAAATGTAGGATTTGATGACAATTTTATTTTAAAAAAATAGAAAGTTCTATAGAATGAAATTTCGGTTAGTTATCTATATCAGCATTATATTTAAGTAATATCAGTTGCTGAAATGTTTCGTCAGATGAAGAACTCAGTTTTGAATATAAGGTCAATCCTCCTTAAGAGAAGAGCCGTTCCACAGGAGCTGACGAGGGAAGGGTGGTGCTGTATTTATTAAATAAATTTTTATGTTTGGATATCTATCAAAACTTGGAAGTATTTTATTTGAATCCTGAAGGTAACTGAACAATTCTAAATCTGCGGTTGATCGTGTTTGAGTGGGTTTTGTAAATCCAAGATAATCGTCACTCTCCGATACACCACTGAATGATTCAGCTTCGGGTCCCTCTGCTAAATTATTAATCACTCGAATCATAATATTTTTACCAGAGTCATGGTGGCTTGAGCTTCCCCATGAAATACTGATATCTAACCAGCGGAGATTGAAGAATCGGTGGTTTGTTGATGCATTAATGGCATCTGTAACGTTGGCTTCATTTGCCAAGGTCAAAATAAGATTGTTAGCGCTTTCCAAAGACCTTAGTGACTGCAAATAGAAGAGGTTTGCAAAATTTCAGAGAACATGACTGAAGCCTCTTCAGCCTTTTCTCCACAGTGAGCAAGATAGGGAGCAATTCCCATGAAACAGTTTGTTCTCACTCTAAGCGATCAATTGCCACTGCAATAGGATCCAAAACTGAAACATACTCACCAATAAATTCAATTTTGTGACTTCTGAACACTGGAAGTTCAATGGATCTCATGAGTTGATGTAATTTGTCCTTGTGTTGGAAAAGTAATGACAATGCATCAAACAGGCACCTTTAATGAGCAGTTGATAACAGTTTTGTCAATCTCTGCTGATTTTTGAAGATTGCTTTTGTTCCATAATGCTGAGCATTTCTCCATCGCAGCATGATTGATATTTGCAAAAGATATTTTCAGTGCCTGCTTTGCATCAGTTGTGGCGACGAGACTGATTGTGTGTGAATCACAGCACACATGCTTGGGTAGGCTGAAGCTGCATGGACCAGACGAAAGGTCTTCTTCCTGATCTAAGGCATTTCTCATTATGAAACTATCCTCCAGCTCATGCTCACCGTGATCTTCTTCACCTACCTGAATTCCATCTTCTGAATCTGTCGACACATTTGCAGCAGTGACTGCAAATTCCTTAAACGCTTCAACAAAATTAGAACCGTTATCAGTGACGGTACTCGTGATTTTCTGGAGGGAGATATCGTATTCATTGATGATATTCTTCATATGTTCAGCAATCTTGATGTAGTTATGCACTGCTTTGAAACAACAGCATGCCAATACTCCACTGTGATGGACAAGAGCAGCTTCCTCAAGCTGAAAAAAATGAAATAACAGGCCAATGTTTGTCTCATTAATGTTTCCATAAATTTTGCATATTAATATAATCGAGATAAATTACACCAACAAATAGGTCTGCTTTGAGCTAAGAGCTGATAACTCCATAACTGTGAAGACATTTTCAAATTCATATTTCCTAAAAAGCAAAATCTTAATATACCCAATGAACTGTAATGCCCAAAACACTACGGTGGTTTATTCTTCAGTAGAGCTCTTGTCACTTTCTCTTCTTCTATAAGATTTCGGCCTTGCGTCCTCCTTTAAATGACGTCAACTGAAGAATTTAGAACTGCGGTAGTGCAATGTGTGATTATTGTGAGTGAAATTGATTTTCACAGTGAAATGAGAATATATCGTATGCATATAAATTTTTATATATAAAATGTAGCTATATGAATATCCTATAGCTATATAGAACTAGTACATTAATTCATAAATATATTATTACTCATTCATATTCAGAATTACATAATAAAATATTGAGTTTCAGTATTGTTAGGAATATATATATTATCAAGCTCTATTTCCTACATTTTTGATGGGCGGGCATGCTAGTTTTGATAAAATGATATACGGGTATTGCTACTATAACGAAATACATTGTTATAGAAATTCATCTAATAACTACATATAATCGATCAATAATTGTACTAATTATTCCTGAAAAAACTTTATTTAATAATATCATCAAGTAAATTATAGCGCGCTTTAAGAATATATGTATGTGGATTCTCATGAAATTATTGCAATATATTGACCTATGTTGTTTGTATATGTCGTCCTTTATTTAACTTCGTTATATAGCCTACGTAGTAACCAATGAACCGAAAGCCTCAGTATTTAGTCGTTATAAGAGCTTAAACTGTACTATTAATACTAAAATTGTAAACAACACTTATAACTCAGAACTCACCTTTAATTAATCTCACAAAAGCTGGTTTCTCCATGGTTGATAGGGGATGCACACCTTGTATGTTAAATTCTGCAATCAGCTTATTAACAACAGATTGTTTGACCTTCTTATTATTCACCGCAAAACACTCCGGTAATGTATTTAACTTTAACACCGCTGCATGATGGACCGTCGTCTAATACTGCTTTACACCAAAGCAGGATGCTTTCTATGTTCATAAATGTATATATGTTGTGGTATGACATTATATTACATCAATACCATATTATATCTATGGGGAGGGACCAATAACTAAGGGACGGAACACCACTAGTTTAGACGGGCTGAGTAGCGAGAAAGAGTGCAACGAGGTCAGGTAAATTATGGGCAATGGCAAAGCTCAAGGTTATTCAAAGAGGCATGTATAAAAATATAATTTTATTTACATAAAATTAATGAGAGAATTGATGGGCAAAAATTACACCAGAGAATAAAAGGGGAAAATTACTTCAGATGAAAGAAGGGGGGGGGGGAATTGTAGTTATGAATCAGACTATGAAGTTAAAACTTAAGGTGTTACGGGAAGAGACTATTCAAATGGGGGGAATTAATGCAAATGGGTTACTGGACGGGGGGAGGGGTTGGCTTACAGAAGATTCCGGGTGAGACGTCAGGGTAAGGCTTCACGGATGTCTTCTGCACGTGAGGTGAGGCCGCTCGAAGCTTCTGAGCGGGATGTTAAAGTGATGACGGTTCTCCAAAAAAAGGGGGGAAGGGTAACGTCCGGTCCAGGGGAGAGTATTTTGGCCACCCGAAAATGAAGGGCGAACGAGGAGGGCTTCGACAGGAGTTGACGAGAGTAGTCGGAAAAATCACTCAGTATCGATCGTTAAATGGAATTACCTCACTGGCTGGGGCTAATTCTAATACACAAAAATAGTTCAGCTGTCACTTTGCTTTGTGTTAGCACCTGATTTGGAACTAAGGGAATTTTCTTGGGGTCCGGGCGAAACTTCTCAACTCTGTGTCGGTTTCATGGTAAACGAGCAATATATATGTCTGAGACTCTTCCCGCGGGGGGAGGGGGGTAGTGGGAAACAGCTCTACTCTCGAATGGCCTCGAATCTTCTTGCTGAGGCTATTCTAGCCCATGTAAAGGTGAATCGTGGTGGACGCGGTTCGAGGCTACCGCTTGTGGAAGGGGAGGGGGTTAGGCTTACCAATTTAAGCCTAACAGAATCTTCTCCAGCACCTGGAACTTGCTGGCTGGAAAAGAAGTTTCTGGTGGAATTCCCTCACATACATGATCATATAAGTGAAGGACATTTTTTTTCACGTTGCCATAATTCACGTTAAATTCAATCAGTATATAATATAAATAAAGGTGTCTCAAAAGGAAGCAGGTAGTTCATATATGGTAAAACTATGCTGCTTAACATTATCGTTGGCTACTAGCAATTTGCTATTTTTCTAAAAATAATAAATATTGACACTTGTCAATTCAATTAAGTATCATATAATTAGCTTTAATAAATTCTTACCTTCAAATGAATCCGTAGATTCGAAGTAGCATTGCTCGCCGCAGAGATTTCGCCATTGCACGATATACATACACACTTCACTTTTTTTCCGTCGAAACATTTCACTCTAAAAAATCTACCATCTAGAAAAAGATAACTATAACTACATTATTCTTTATCTTTCTCGTCTTTATTATTGTCTAATATCTCCATTTCACACTCTTTCGAAGAAGCTAAAGTTGAAATAACGCTGAGTGCTCTTACTATATAAACGAACACATCTGTGACCATCTGTTAACTGAATTTGAACTGATACAACAATCTTCCTCACCGGCTCACGCAGTCAATCGTTTGTGTCATTTAAGTTGCGACAAGCTAAAACATGCATTCTACGTTCTTAACAGCTATATAAACCTATTATCAGTAAAGTATTTGCAAAAAGTATTTAAATACTTGATTTCAAATGTATTTACAAATACAAATTCAAATACATAAATGTATTTAAATACTGCACACCTCTGATTGAGATAAAGTGATAGATGGGGAGAAGACTGAGTGAGTTAAGGAGTGAGTGATTGGGTGAGTGAGAGAGAGAGAAAAAGAGAGATAGGCAAAGGTAAAGAGAGAGAGAGACGCGATCGATCTCCGCGTTTTGCCTGTAAGATTGTCCCTATCTCCTTTGGGCTCTGCTAAAACAGCGTCTTCTGAGAACAGAGTTATAAATAGCTAGAGAGATAGATAAATAAATAAATAGAGATAGATAGATAGATAAAGAATGGGAGAGGTATTTTTTTTCTAATGTTTCGCTCTGACGATTGTTACCACTCTTTGGTTATATTAAAAATGCACTAAACAAGCATGACGAAAACAAAACGCCCATAACCAAAAAAAGATAATGAGAAACACAAATAAAGAAGAGAAACAAATATAACAACAAGACAGAAATGCACTCTCTTGTGTCGGTGGATCGGAAGGGGCGCCCCCGCTCCGTGCCAACCCGTGCACCCAAAACTAAGAAGGCGTTAGATAAAATGGAGGAGACTGCCTCCTCCAAACTGCCATTCAATCCAATGTCAAGAGTCTAAGAATCTGTCTTTAATTTTAAAGAGGCAGAGAGAAAAGTGATCGTCCTGTCCTTTTTGCCAGATAAGATTGCCCTCTATCTTCTTCTGTTTCCGCTGGAAGCAACTTTCTGTGAGATTACATTCTTCTTCCATCAAGAGACACGCCAGGAACCCCTAATTTAGGGAGAATAAAAACCATGGTAGAAGCGTTAAAGTTCGCAGCAGTTCATCCTAGGTTCCAATCTACCTCCTTCCATTACATGGAATAGTAAAAGTAACTCTTTCCTCAAGAGTCGCTTCCATCTTTTCTGGAATACAAGGTGTCTGTCACTACTAATTGATTAACCGTTCCCCTCATCCAGCTAGCATAGCCCAAATATCCATTTGCCCGGGAAGTTCACACTTTTTCTCTTATAAATTTACCAAATCCACTAAATTTAATATAGGTGAAAAACATGGTAGCTTATCCTATAATTCTAGTGATTTTACAGTTTCTAAATTGAAGCAATATTTTGAACGCAATAAAAGGTCATTGGTTACCAATAATAATTTCCGTTAAAATTAATAATAACA
Source organism: Ceratothoa steindachneri (assembly GCA_963969495.1). NCBI lineage: Eukaryota > Metazoa > Arthropoda > Malacostraca > Isopoda > Cymothoidae > Ceratothoa > Ceratothoa steindachneri. The sequence continues at coordinate 94,671,796 of OZ018330.1, forward strand.
TATTTTGTGTTTTACCATTTTATTTCAGATATTCTCTCAATATCGATTAATTGATAATTTAATGTGTTTGTTAATAAAGCAAACAAATCGAACCCGTTTCTTGCAATCTTCCAGAGTAAAGAGTATACAGACAAGTAATGTCCTTTAAATTCATTCTGCGCATTCAATGCCCTCGGTTATTTCTGAGCTGTATCAAAGCAAATTCAATTAGGTCATACTTGCATACAATTTAGTTTCACTAAATGCCATTATTGACTAGAAAATCGGTGGTAAGTTGTGAGCATAAGTCTGGAGGAAGACGTTGATAAGTTGAAAATATTGCTTCATTTCAAATCGCACAAAATGCCCAGGAGACAATTATTGAAACAATTTTTACTGAAGATGAGAAGTAAATTCCTTTTGAAAATGTTAGGCATCAGAGAGCCATGTTTTTCATTTGAGGAGATGTGAATGTTTATTCATTATGAGTGCTTTCGTAATAAGCAAACAGGTATTGCCTAACAATATGACACACAATTGCAACCTTTAAATGTAATCATCCTTAACTGATCAACAAAAAGTATAGCATCCTTCTCCATGGCAATGCACGCACAGAAATGGCTAGTTTAACCCAAGAAGAAATTAATTGGATTAGATTGGATTAGATTATATTTCTCCCTCCTGAAACCATGTGATTAACATTTATTTAAATAACTACCATATCCCTAAATGGCAAAGTTTACTTGGATATGGAGAGGAGTAAAGAATATTTAATCATATATTTCATCAAAATTTAATGAATTATTTAGGAATGGTAACAACTGTTTAGTTAAACGATATGAGAACATTGGAATAATGAAAAGAACTATATATTAAGAAGTGCCATATTGTATATTAAGAATAATTTTACTTTCCTTTAAAATAAGACAATCATTTTTTGGACAACCTGATATTCATATTTAACTACCTGAAATTTAATAAATAACAAACAAATTGGTGATATCATGTATCAAATGAGTGAAGAGGCTTTATTGATTTCATAAAACAAATCTGATGGCTCAAGTTATTTTCATTAGGTCATGATCCTTAGCGATTCGATCATTTAGTGCAGTATCAAACCCTCACAAGTATGTTCAACGAAGAACAGGAGAGGTTTTTCACACAATAAAGAAATGACCTGTGCCGTAAACAGACAGTACGCTCCTAACCTTGATTTTTCTCGCATGTTTGAAAGATTGATGACTGCAATTTGTGATACTGGAATGACGGCTGATGCTTCACCTACGTAATTTGAGCTAAAGCAAGGTGCCGAGGGTAGAGGGGATTTTATATTAATTATGCATGATGATCACACTCAAATAAAGATTCTGTAAAACCAACTGAAGAAAAATTTGGAGGAGAACTGTAGGAATCTAGTGTTTACATTTATTCTTGCGAAACTCGATGCGACGAATGTTTTCTATGGAAAACATTCATGGAACAACTTTCTTTGCGTTCCCTTCCTGAAAGAAGGGGTGGACTTCACCAATCTATGGAAAGTTTTACGATCGAAGCGAACTATTCTGGTTAGAGGGTATGCCCTAAACGAGGTAGTCTCGCTGAGTTTGAGAAGAATTTTAAATACTTCATTTGTTGATATCGTGACGGGACTGCATCAGAAACAGGAGAGCACGTCGAAGAGTGTTATTCACAGCCATTTCATAATCATGAAAATAACCAAAATTTTAATAGTGCAACACGAAATTTATCATGTTTTTACTCAAGATCAATGAATTAAAGAGCTTAGTTGCATCGCAAGATGTGTATGTTATGGATGGTAATTACGGAGACGTTAATCACTAGATTTAACCGCGTCTTTATTAGAGAACTAGTTGAGATAATGAAGAACATCAATATAGATACTTCGCTTGAAATTTTTGCTATTGAACTTGTGATAAATTGTTTAAAATAAATTTCTTCGTGGTATATAGGCCGCTAAAACATCCTTCTCTAAATCTTAATTAAATAAAAAATAAAACAGCGCATATTGCAGGAAGTATACTGCTAGAATTTATAAAAGACAATAACCTGCCTCAAAAAGTAGAAGAGTTGACACGCGAACATAATATCCTAAACTTATCTTCGCCATGTGAAGAGAAATTAATTGAGAATGTACAGGTTGGAGAAACACCTGAGAATAATGATCATAATAAAATTTGATTCAATGACTCAAACCATCTTCCGAACCGGACGTTTATGCTCAACTAATTTTCTTGAATTTTTAACGAAATCATACAACTCTTGACTCCCATCCTACTATCCCTTCTTTATTGCGCTTACCACGAATGGATCTTAGGGTCTTTACTGTGTCGTAATTCTATAAATATTCATAAAAATGGCACAAAGTTTCTGAATAACGAGGTCATACAAACAATTCCATAACCTCATAACAGCCTCGATATGAATCCCTTTGAAAATATATTAAAAAAAATTCAAACGATATATGAAGAAAACCGATATAATAAATAAAATTACACTAATAAAAGGGAACAAATCGGGTAACGCTAAGAAATAAAGATATAATAACTCATGTACATCGCATTTCTACACTAATAAAGACTAAAAAGTAGTTATAAAATAATATGTATATATAAAAAATATAAATAACTATCATTTATTTCAGTCTTAAAATATAAAAATTAGTTTAGAGTATCAGTTTTCTTACATTTTAGCCACGTTTTCGGTAGACTCTTTAAATTCAGCTCGAGAACATTGAAAATAACGTAAAATACGCTTCCAAGTATACTTGAAGAAGACATTACGATGTCCATGGCGAAATGGCAATTAACTAGAGATGTATAACAATGTCAGCAAGTAAAACAATCATTTAATTCTTACCAGCTATATCATTTCTTTATCTATTGATCACTTCTACGCCGTTTAATCTCTATCTTTATTGGTTTATAATATAGCTGCACTGAATGACAATAACCTTTTGTCTCTCAACAGTGATATAACTATTTTTACAATGCTTCTTTCTTTAAAGCTCCTTTCAAATTCTTCTCTGTCAAACTATAATCATGCACCTGCACTCATTTACAAAAAAAATGGTTTGGATTTTGGTATATCGTGTGACATCATTCTTTACTTCCCAATCCAAGCTCATCATGATTAAAGTCCTGATTCTGACATTCTTGTTTATCTGTTAGATACGTAAGCACAGAATCGCGGTAGAGACAATATAATTTCTGTTCTCAACAGTCGTGAATAGAAAGGGGATGTTACTGTCGACATTCCTTTTACGATTAGCTTTCATCATTATCGTATCTCAGAGAACGCACCTTATTCCTTATGATTGGGTGGTCTTTATAAATGATGCCCGTCTGTATTTATCGCTTTTTTTTCTTCAGGATTTCCGCATTGAAACAGGTAGATCAACCCTACAATGGGAAAAATACTGGCAAACCAAAAAGAAAGTATAATTCTATATTATTATGATTAATTATTATTAGTAGTAATAAGTAGGTGAATAGATGAGTGGGTAGAAAGAAATTGATAGATAGGTATAAGTTTCTATTTCTAATTACTTTTTAAAAAATAAAATATTAGGTCGCACAGCAAAAACTTCATATGTTTCTATTTTTAATTACTTTTTAAAAAAATAATATATTAGGTCGCAAAAACTTCACGGAATTCAAACTTGAATAAACTTGAATGTAATTGGACATAAATCAAAATTTGTATACACCAACTTATATGTATTCTTTTTTATCTCTGAAAATTCAACAATATAACTATAATATTATTGCTGAAATTAAAAAATATAAAATACTCAATGAAAAATTTTCTTGTCGATTGCTTCCGAAAAAGGATAATGTCTAAAAAACTCAAATTCAATGTACCCTCATTGAAATAAATGATCAATATGTCCCCTTTCTTGGTCACATAGAGCCCTTTAATCGCATTTTAAAGGAAGAATTACATTTTCTGATATCGGATAGTATTATGTTATTCCATACAAGAAGAATATTTCTTCAAGTTCAGATTCACTAAAATATTTTTATATTGCTGTAAACATTTTCTTGAAGTCCATAGGGTTACAGTCAGTCGATTAAAGAGGCCATTCATCCTTTTTAATAAAATGAGGACAATTTTTTTTCTAAACATTTCCAAGATGTTTTGCTAGTATGAGAGGGCCACCCTCTTGCTGGAAAATGAAGTCTCATTTAGGATAGAGCTAATGAAAATGGGCCGATAAATAGTAGTTTGATGTAATTTTCTCAATTAATTTTGGATTTTTGTGTATTGATAAAATGGATCCGTGTTTTCCTATTTCATGACACTCCCGGAGAAACCATTGATCTTTGATAAATCATGAATATTAATGATAAAGGCAGGATGGTTGGATGTCCCTTTTCTTTGAGTCCTAAACTATTTGTTTGCACTTCTAAAGTGAAATCTTTTTCATCCATAAAAACAGAATTTCTTGTGATTTGAGATGAATATCACGTCTGGAAATGCGCATTCTTTTATAAACTTTAAATTTTCTCTTTTTAAAATCCGTTGCGAGAATAACGGAAATACTTAATTTTCTGGAGATCTTCCTATGGGATACATGATTTCCTTGTTTTTCCCCCCTACATAAAACAACTTCTTATACTTCAATCATTTTATTCTCTGTCGTCGAAATTTTAATAAGACCACCCCAACCTTTCTTTTGAGCTATCGAACCAGTAGTATTTATCAATTTAATTAAGTTATAAACACTTCTACAAGTCCAATTTCTACTTGGAAATTAACGTAAAATTATATTTTCGTTCCGACTTTTTGCTTTAAAACGTGCTCTTATTATATTTTTTATCATTTAACATTAATACCATTGTTATAGGGGTATAAAAACACAACTTAAAAGTTTAAAGTTTAAATGATGACTGAAAGAGAGAGAAAAAGACAAGGCTTATTATTGCCTAATAACCTACGCATGCAGACTTCGTATTTCCTAGGCGCAAATATCACACTTTTGTCTTGATTAGGCAAGTAAATTTTTAAGTGACTATTTTATTATTTTAATTGTTGCAATCCTCTTTATAATTATACTGTTGACATTTTCAGAGATAATAAAGAATTCATATCAGTTTGTCAACGAATTTACATTTATATCCAATTAAATTTGACTGAGTTATTTAAGTTTCAATTTAGTATTTTTTTCTGGTTCACCTTATATATATATATATATATATATATATATATATATATATATATATATGGAGAGTGAGAGAGAGAGAGAGAGAGAGAGAGAGAGAGAGAGAGAGAGGGTACCTGATTTATTGTGCTAGTCACCCATAGGCTATAGAAATTTTATCGGCCCCCTTTTCAAGCCCATATAATTGGTAATAACTTATGGTCTAGAAGGAAGCAAAAGCATGATTTGACAAACGCAGTGATTTATTTATACAGTACAACAATGAATTTGTGATGGGGAATGTCATTGGCCCATAGTTCAGTTATTCAGTACAATGAGGATATCCATAATTAACATTGTTACAAAGTTTAGAGAGTTTTCAAACGTGGCTTTTGCTCAGCAAACAGGTTAATAACATCATAATCCAGGGATTTGAGGAGATCACACTCAATTGAAAGTATGACAAGACTGTTTAATTATGACCTCGGGTAGTTTTTTATCCTTCTTAACCAAGGAAACGACCATCCGCACTGTAGTTGCTTGCCAGTGTACAAAGGAAAATTCTTAGAGAAATGGCAACATTTGGATAAACAGCTCCCAGCAATGTAGCAAAACCTTTGGTTTAATATTAGTTAAAGGCAACTTTGATTGAAGTACTTGAATAAATAAACTATATAAAGTCTGCCATATCGTTTAGAATACTAAAGAATAATATTAACCTCGAAATAAAATAAAAAATCACAAAATATTACTAAATACTGATGGCCATCTGACTTGTAAACAAAAGTATTGCGTCAGCCAAATTCGAGAATATTAGATTGGTTCTTTTTCGAGCATTTGTAACGATGCAACTAAATTATGTTACAATTTTCTTAAACTGCCGCCCTAGGCTCTAGCCTAGAAAGCCTATATGGGGAATCTAGACCTATATATAAATATATATATATATATATATATATATATATATATATATATATATATATATATATATATATATAGTATCGGCCATAATATAAGGGTCACTAAGAACAAGTGTATTTAAATATTTATTATAGAAGTTTAACAAAATGTTGAGACTATATATTATATACATATATATTTAGATACATGTAATATCTATCTTTTGTGAAAATTTCAAGTGAATAGAATAAATACTTCGTAGGATATGAGGAAATAAACAAGCTATCTTCATAATTGCAGCAGCCAAAAGTTAAGGGTCACTTAGAACAAGGTCTGCTGACTAAAAGTCGCATGCTCTCAATTATACTGGTTTTGATCTTAGGACCTTCAAAACTTTCAATAATTCACGAACTAAAGTTGTGAGGAGCTTGGCAATTATGGTATTCGAAAGGGAATGTAAAACAACATAAGGATTTAAAATTTCGTAAGAGTCGGCCGAAGAGTTATGATGTTATCGCAAAATAATTCCACGGCGAACATTGGGAGGACTTTGTCAATTATATCATTCGAAAGAGAATGTAAAACAAGCTAAGGCACTCAACTTTCGTTAGAATTACATTATTTGAAAGAGAATCTTAAACAACTTCGGCTTTAAAATTTCGATACAATGGGCCTAATATTTAGGATGTTATTGCCAAAACAAAATAATTTCGGGAATAACCTGGAAGGGAGGGAGGGTAAATGGTAAAGGGAGTGGTAGTGGATGTAGAGGTGGTGTTTTAGGTGGTGTAAGTAGTGGTGGAGGTGGTGTAAGTGGTGGTGATGGTGCAGGTAAGTGGTGTATGTGGTGTAAGTGTAGGCCGTGGTGTAGGTGCTGGTGGTGAAGGTGTTGTGGTTTAGGCGTAGCTGGTGGTGGTGTATGTGGTGTAAGTGTAGGCCGTAGTGTAGGTGTCAGAAGTGTAGGTGGTGGTAGCGGTGGTGATGTAGGTGCTGGTGGTGTAGACGGTATTTGTGTAGGTGTTTTGGGTGTAGTTAGATGTGTTGTAGGTCGTGTAGGTGGTGGTAGCGGTGGTGATGTAGGTGCTGGTGGTGTAGACGGTATTTGTGTAGGTGTTTTGGGTGTAGTTAGATGTGTTGTAGGTCGTGTAGGTGGTGTAGTGTAGGTTGTAGTGGTGCAGATGATGTAGTTGTATGGGGTGTAGTTGTAGGTGTTGGTTCTGTAGTTGTGTAGTTGTAGATAGTGGTGTAGGTGATGTAAGCAGTGTTGGTGTAGGTGATGTAGGCAATGGTGGTATAGGAAGTGCAGGTTGCGATGAAGTAGGTAGCAATGGTGTAGGCGGTGGTGTTTCGGGTTGCGTAGTTCTAAGTGGTGTAGTTGGCGATAGTGCACGCAGTGGTGGTGTAGGTTGTGGCGTTGTAGGTGGTGGCGTTGTAGTTAGTGGTGGTGTAGTTGGTAGTTGTGTAAGTGTATGTGGTGGGTTATAGGTGGTGGTATTGAAGCTGGTGGTGATTTTACTAGTGGTGTTGTAGGTGTAGTCGGTGTAAGTGTAGGTAGTGTACGTGCAGGTGATGGTGGTATATGCGGTGATGGTGTAGGTGTGGGTAGTGTGGCTATAGGTGGTCGTGTTGAAGGTGGTAGTGATGTTGATGTTGTTAGTGTAGGTATAGGATGTGTTCTTGTAGGTGGTGGTGTTATAGGTGTTGTAGGTGGTGGTTTTATAGGTGTTGGTGTTGTATGTGGTCGTGATGTTGCTGGTGTTGGTGCAGGTGTAGTTGGTAGTGGTGTAGCCGGTGTAGGTGATGGTGGTATAAGTGGTGGTGTTGTAGCCGGTGTAGGTAGTGGCGGAGGTCTTTGGTGTAGGTAGTGGCGGTGATATGGATTGTAGTGGTGTAGGTTTAGGTGGTGTAAGTGCTAGCGTTGCAGGTGGTGGTGTTGTAGATGGTGGTGGTGTAGGCCTTGGTAGTTTAGGTGTTGCTGTCTAGGTAGTGTTGGTGGTGGTTGTGTAGGTGGAGTTGATGGAGGTGGTGTAGGTGGTGGTGGTGTAGGTGGTAGTGGTGTAGGTTGTATAGGTAAATATTCGAAAGAGATTGTAAAACAACATAATGGTTTTAAATTTCGCTAGAATCGGATGAATATTTATGATGTTATTTCCACAAAAAAAGTAAAACGGTGACCGACCGAAATAGAGAGATGTAGAGTCACCCGCGACCTGACCTGCCCGCGACTAAAAAATGAACTGTTGATGGGCTAACAGTTACTTTTTATGTTATTATTATCATAGATTATTGGAACATTCAACTGTCAACATGGTGGCTTGAGAGAGCCTGCCGTTGTCTTGTGATGAAAAACAAAGGATTGGGTGCCTTCTCCATCAGGCCAAGTCAAATTCTGTGATAGCAACTACTGTAGGAAGGTCTGTTAGTGTTGTAGCTCATTTTAAGTCATCAAGATCGACAGATGCTAACCACAAACCCGTAGACCTCTTAAAACGTCACCTGAACAGGATCGTATTATGGTTAGAATGTCACTCAAGGATAGGTTTAATAGTGCTGCTGAGATATCCTGCGAGTTAAGCTCCGCATCCGATGAGATCGTATCGTGCAAAATAGTTTCCCGGAGGTCACAAGGTTCTCGGCTGCTTGCTCGGGCAGCGGCAAAGAAACCTCTGATCTCCAAAAAGAATGAAAGAGCCCGTCTTCGTTACGCCAACGAACATGTCGTTTGGACAGAAGAAGAGTAGGCGCAGGTTCATTTTAGCAATTAATAGAAGTTTAATGTGATTGGTACCGATGGCGGGATGTACGTGCGACGAAGATGTGGCGAAAGGTTATCTCGTGCATGCGTGAAGAAGACAGTAAAATATGGAGGAGGCAGCGTAATGATATGGTCCTGATACACTTTGTACTGGTACTGATCCTGGTCATGCTGTTGGTCCTGGTCCACTTATTCGCCTACGAGGGACTGTGAATGCTGAAATCTACAAGAAGATTCTTAGACATCATGGCCCTTCCACATCTCCGATCATCGTCACTTCAACTGCCACACTGCGAAAAGAGTCAAAAATATTTTGAGTGATAAAGAGGTTCATCTCATGGACTGGCAACCTCAAAGTACCGATCTCAACCCTATAGAAAACGTTTGGAAGATTATTGGAGATGAGGCACGAAAGAGAATTCTAAAGAACTAAAATGAACTCTGGAATTATTGAAAAACGAATGGAAAAATATTACCCCATCATTTTGCAAGAAATTAATTCAGTCCTGTAGTAACATACAAGGGGCGGTCAATAAGTTTTGCAATTCGGATATAAGGAAACGAGATATAAGGAAAAGTGTTTTATTATTTTTCAATGTAACTACCCTCGACTTCAATGCACCTGCGCCACTTGTCCCTGAGGCTTCGAATTCCCGACAACCAGAAATCTCCCGACTGCTGTTCAATCCACTCCTGGACGGCGAGCTGGACATCTTCATCGTCCCCAAACCGGTGTCCACGCAATGCAGCCTTGAGCTGGCGGAATAAAAAGTAGTCGCTAGGGGCCAGATCTGGACTGTAGGGGTTATGGTTGAGCTCTTCGAATTCGCACTCGCGCAGGGCAGCTTGTCCAACTCTGGTCTTGTGGACAGGGGCATTGTCATGGAGGAGCAGGACACCGCGTGTCAACTTGCTGCACCGCTTCTGACGGATGCACTTCTTTAACCCAGCCAGTTCCTCGGCGTAATATTGCCCTGTGATGGTCCTTCCATGAGGCGCATAGTCCACCATCAACACTCCCTCAGAATCCCAGAAGATGGTGGTTATGACTCTTTTCGGCTGAGGGTTGGTTCCGGAACTTGATGGAGGTCAGATAGCCCCTGTGCTTTAAGGCCATGCTTTCGAGCTTGGTCTTGGGATCCCAGTGATGGACCCACGTTTCATCACCTGTCATTATGCGTGACTCGAATCCCGCCAGGTCTTGGTTGTACAGGAGAAGCAGCTCCTCCGAACTTTGACGACGTTGAAGTCGATCATAGGGCGTGAGGTTTCTAGGGACCCAACGGACAGAGACCTTGGTCATGGCCAAATTGTGTCGTGGATGATGTTGATAACATTTCCAAGTGATATTCCAAGTTCTGGCTCGATTTCTTCGACCTTCATAGTCGATTTTCGAGGATCATCCTCTCAACACGGGCCACATTGTCGTCGTTGGTTAAGTCTGACGGGCGTCCTGGACGGGGGTCCTCTTCAAGGGACTCACGACCATGGCAGAACTCTCAATTCCAGCGAGCAATAGTTGCATAGGAAGGGGCGGTGTCGGTGTACACTGCAACCATACGTTCATGGATCTCCTTTGCATTCTTGTCTTCCTTGCTCTAAAATTTGATCACTGCGTGGTGCTTAACCTTCTCCATTGTTGAAAAATTTGTGACTGACGATCTGCGATCAGCTACTGCTTCTTAAATAGACAAGGCAGGTGCGTGCGGCTGTTGGTCCAGACTTTTAATAACTTGTCCTAACACCTCTACAAACAGCCATCCCCCTTCCTCCGTTTTGCACTACCGATTCGCAAAACTTATTGACCGCCCCTCGTATGTTGGGAGATCATTACTAGTAAAGGGATGTTCACAAAATATTAATATTAAGGGTTTCTTTTTTGTCTTTGTTCAATTTTACATTGTTTTTCTAAGTGAACCTTAACTTTTAGCCGCTACAATTTGGAAGATAGTTTGTTTATTTCTTCACTTGAAGTTTTGATGAAAGATAGATATTAGATATATCTAAATATGTGTATAATATATAGTCTCAACATTTTGTTAAACTTCTATATTAAATATTAAAAAAAATTGTTCTTAATGACCCTTATATTATGGCCACTACGGTATATATATATATATATATATATATATATATATATATATATATATATATATATATTTATTTATATAGTGTGTGTGTAAGTGTGTGTGACCACAAAACTTTCCCTCGTTTTAATTGTTCATTAATGAGTCATCATTATAGCTTCATAAATGAAATAAAAGGTATTCGAAAGAGAACGGTTAAAAGTTTTATTATATTTTAAATGTGATCAAAGTGACGTCTCTGGACCTTCTTACATTTCACACAACAGAAAAGGACTTCCGTTCCCAAAAGCTGCATTCAATGGACTGTACACTCTTCATCACCCTTTGTTTTAATTTTTCTATAGAGGATGGCTGTTGCTTGAACAATTTGTCGTTGTCAAATCCCAAGAGAGAAAAATAAATAGGCTATATCTCGATCGATCTTGTGAGTCAGGGAATCTGCGTCTGTTGAGAAATAAATCTGTGTTCAAAAAATTGTTACTGCGGGTTTTTATTCAAAAACAGTGTTCAGCATTTCTACATATCTTTCTGAAGTTATTGAAGGTGGTCGCCATGTCTGTGAGTCCTCAAACTAAAAAAGAACGTAAACTTTGCTGTTACTCAAACCATACCAAACAGTAACTTTTGTTGAATGCAGAGGTTTCTCCTAGTGTACTTTCGTCTTCTTATGTAACCAACGCCGTTAAATCTGTTTGTTTATGACTCTATTGAGGCAGCGAGCAACCGCTTTGATCTCAATTAAACCACCCTAAAGGCGCTTCGAATCTCCCTGTACAGAATCTTCACGAATTAGGAAATTTCATTTCCGAAGAAATATGATCATGTTTTTCTGTTTCTTGGGGTTTGCTAGATTCATTTCAACATTCTTTCGCGGTCATGAAAGACATATATATATATATATATATATATATATATATATATATATATATATATATATATATATATATATATATTCTATGATCAATAGAATTGATTTCAACCAAGCAATAACAAGGTTGATCATTTTAATTTTTTATCTGAAGCGCAATATAAATTGGACAAATATATCTCTAATCCCCGGTCCTTCAGACGGATTAGAAATTTGCCCTTGGAACCAAGCAGATACTTATGTCTTTCAGCTTGTTTCCTCTGTTTTCAAGTTGTTTAGTCTTTTGTTCGACGATATATACTTCAGTCGCTTGCCTTGCATTTCATTGTACAGTTGATAATGGCGTTTAGCCGAAACTAGTTCTGTTTTGTAAATAAATCAGATTCAAATAGTGTGGTATATTATTAATTTTTTGCACGATATATATATATATATGTATATATATATATATATATGGTTTTCGTAAAGTTTTTACACAATAATTACAAATTTAAATGAATGAAGGGTGGCAATAAAATAATTATTTTTGCTATTAATAGGTTTTTATTAATATTATGGGTCTTTTTTTGCAGAGCAATTAAAAAAAATTACAAGATTTAAAAACTAAAATGGATCAAAATGGCTACTGTCTATTTTACGCTCAATTTGTGCCAATAGAAAAAACAATCGAAATAGTTATAAAGTGCCACTACGAAAACCATGATTTATCTCCCCCCAAAATGAAACCTCAAATATTAAAGCAACTTTTAAGAATATGTACAACTCCTCCTCCACTCCGAAGCCTAGATGTCTCTCATTTCCTCTTTAAAAGGAACGTTAAGCTTATGTTACTGTACAACTATTTTTTTTCACCCTAGTTTTCATTAATTTCAATTTAACTGAATATCAATTCTGTTTCCTGTCATTTTGTTCACATAACTTTTAACTTTACATGAAAATACGTCTATTGTGTAAATTTCATGAAGTTTGATGGGTTGGAAGTCTATTAAAATTGAATTTTGAAGGTATACGAATACTTATTTCTCTCCACTGCTACCCGCAGCCGACGTCTAACATACACTTGCAAAACACACTATAACGAACAAATAGCAAAAACGCTTCGGGTTGAAAACACTACCATCCTACCATCCTCAGAAGAAAGTCAAAACTTCGCCTCATGAAGATTCTGGAGGCTCTTTTCATCAAAGAAATAGGCCCAAAACTTAACACACAGCGGACCGGCACGGAATGGGCACTGTACCTTTTCTGCTAAAAGTGAATCTTACTCTTAATTCGACCTATAAAATCATCAAAGAAGGAAATCGAGCAAGTGTTCCATACCAAAGGTCAAGACTAAAATCGATTAACCAATTCATCCATGAACGCGCCCAAAAAATATTGCACAAAATGAGGTGAACTTCCCAAACAAAGTTCTGAGCAAAATCAAAGAAACAATAGAGAAAATAGAGCAATAAACTTCAAGAAAAACTTTAAAAGTGGTACGCAATTTTCGAAATAAAAGAGAACCACTATATAGATAAAAAGATCATGAAATTATGAGAAAAAAACACTTTTTACATAAAACAAGGTATAAAAGAAACTTCAAAGCTCGAAATAGATCAAAATCTGAGAATAAAGCTCGAATAATAAAACATAAAAACAAGACATCTTAAAAGGAAAACAAATCAATAAACAAAGATACAAGAGAACAAAGGCTCCTATGCTAAAAACAACACTAATATAACAATAAGTAAATCAAAATACGAAACGAAAGCGTTAGCGAGACAACCTGGCACAAATCACCATCACCTTCATTCTAATAACTTATCATAATCATTTCCTCTCCTCATCCATATCATTAACACTACTCATCCCCCACTTACACAATGAATTCTACTTATCCTATCTCTCTCTCACTCACATACACACATTCACCTCTTTTACTATCTCGATCCCGATCCCGATCCCGATCCTCGCCGCTAAAGTAGGCAAACGAATGGAAAACTTTACATCAATTCTGCCTCAGCAATAACAAAGACACGTCTGAAGATGCCTGAAGAAAAGCGATAGCTCACGGCTAAAATTTGAATTAGTTTTAAATAAGACCAGATTTTTAATCTCTAGGCAGATAACAAAAACTGCACATTTTTTATATGCATATAAGATTGGGGCAGTAGATTTCAATCGCATATCCATTTTTATTGAGAGCAAGGGCTAATTTTGTGTTGGCAACTTTTGTATTGAGTCTATGTTAATTGTCCCTCTTAATAAGCTGATATTTATAACTTTAGTGAGCAAGCAGAAAAGTGGAGGACTTTGGCATAGGATTTAATTAAACTGGCGCGTTTCGATACCCCTGATCATATTTATTGTCTTTGGATACAAATGACGAAGTATTTAAGCTACACGAAATCAAATATTTGTTATTAATAATAGTATCATGCTTACCTGCCGACAATACTAGAGAGAAAGGACAGGTCATGAAATATTACGACTAGCTGCACTTCTGATGCGTCGCTATTCGGTTTCAAACACACTGCCTGAAACTACACGACCTGGCAAGCTACTGCTAAATCTCTAAACTCTCGTTCATTTCTAAAATCTATGAAAAACTCATATTAAACAGGATTCGTAACGCTATTTCTTTCTATAACATCAATGAGATCTTCCAGTCTGGCTACAAAGCTGGCTAAAACATTGAATCTGCACTCCAAAATGCAATTGACCAGCTTCATAGAGCTTTTGATATAGGTCATCTTTTCATTTTAAGACTTTTTGATATTGTCTATCACACTAATCTTCTTCATAGTATTCTTGAATTCATGGTGGGCTCCGGAACGAAACTTAACAAAGGTCAATTGTAGTGTTCTCCAAGGTTTGGTTCTGAGCTACTTCTTTTTTTATCTAATTTCTTACGCTTAACATTTTTATACTTCACATTGGTCTATCATTTAATCACTATGCCGATGGCACGAAGCCTACCAATCTTTCTCCCCAGCCTTGTTTAATCAGACCAGCGGTCTCCAAACTATGGCCCTCGGGCTAGATCCGGCCCGCCGCTGCACTGTGCCACAAAGGAACATTTGAAAGCAATTCAATTCTCTTGATTGGATGCAGCAATTACAGAGCAAATATTGATGATACCTTAAAAGCCAAATGCCAGTTTCACAAATCTCACTAACCTTTTGGGCTGCTTAGTTTATGAGACTCAGATATGTGCGCACTGGGTGTGATAATACTATCTTATTGCTAACGACGCCTTCATTGATAACTTTTTGGTAAATAAATGTTTGTTGTCTTTATTTTTTGTGTACTTTGTATTTTGTGTATTGGTAAATGAATATGTTGGTTGTCTTTATTTTTTGTGTATTCCCTATTTATATTGTATTGAACAAAATGGTTTCGCTGCCAGCGAACGTCATTCTCTCAGTTATCTGGCCCGCTGTGAAAACAGTTTGGTGACCCCTGACTTAGACTATTAGAAATGTTATATCTGCATAATATATAGTCACTGAAGACTCTCGGCCAAATCTCTTAAAGTCGTTAATAGCAAAATAGGTGTTTATGGTTGACACTCACTCAGATATGGCTCATTGTAAAACTATAGCTTGTCTTCTTCACTTTGATGGCTCCTCAGTTCTCGTTTTATATCTTTGATAGACTATCTCTCAAAACTCATGTTGATAATGTCTCCAAGTCTTATCTATAATTCTTAGATAATCTTTGCCGCATTCGCTCCTACCTACATATGCCAAAATAGTTTCGTCACCAGCATCAACCCTTTTTTTGCATCGCCTTGACTAATATAACTCCGTCCACGCCGCATCCCATGATTCCCATTTGTGGCCCATTTACTTGATCTAATATTGGTGCCCATGTTCTTCTAACAATGGGACGCTTAGATTCTATGTCTCCACTGCTCTGTTAACTTCACTTGCTGGTGAAGCAGCATCCCAGCTGGAGAATGCGGGGAAAGCGGCTGCGAAGGACTCTTCCACGGACACCTTCTTTGCTACAAGATCTTTATATGCTGCGGCCTCCCTTACCCCTCTCTTAAGTGAACTTATCCTGTACCCTGTGAACATTATTTTCTGGCCCTGGCTCTTTATTGATTGGACCTATTAGTCGCTGTGTTGCATGAATAATCGTGCTTTCATTATTTCTTCTCCTGGGCTGTGTAGTGAGCTGCTCTCTGCTGTACGCTCATCCTCTTCTTGAAAACCCATCTGTTCTCTCATTTTTTTCTTTTTCGATAGATTAGCGATCTGTGGAGGCCTTAATGATTGCAATACTGTCTTCTGGAAGCTTTGTAAAAAGGGAGATATGCCTGGTAAAGAGCTGCTGACATGAGCAGCCACGCACCGGAAAGCTTTACTCCTACGAGCAAAATATGCAACGAGTAGCATTGATTCGCGTCAATTCTACTTTTTAGGAAATTGTTTGATGATGATTATAATTATATAATGTCATGAATAGTGTCGAGAAGAAAAGTTCAGGAATATTTGAATAGGTTTAAATGTGCAGATGAAAATGTCAGAGAGTTGCAGATCAATGTAAATAAGGAGGCAAACAGCAAAGTGAAAATATAAATTAATTAAAGTAAAAGAGAAGCAAAGGGAGTATTTGAACAGAATATGAATGAGAATCCAGATTAGAACAGGAAGTTATTCAGAAAAAAAGGCGAGAAAGGTTGGAAATCCAGAAGAAAAAAGTTGTGTGAACATCTAGGATAAGAATGATAGGTAACTTGAGAACAATCCGGTGGTCAATATAAGCCGAGTTGTATAATTATGGTATGGAAGATGATCCGAATAAAAATATTATTGGTTTTTCTGTTTCAAACAGGGTCATTTGTAACTTAATCAAATAGATAACCTTTTAATAGTTAGTTAATGCTCATAAATCTCTTAAAAATTTTGGAGGCAGCTGAAGTACTTGATATAGTCACTGAAATGCTGAAAAATCATCATAATTTTATTATGGAATGAGTCTTGTGACTATTTTATAGGGCAGTTGAAATTTGAATAGTGGATGATGGTAAATAATGTTTTGATAGTACCGTTATATATAAGTAAAGAGGGTGTAAGGCAAACGAAAGAAATACTAGTTTATAAGCCTGTTAAGTGTTATAGGTGTATGGAAGAATTCTGAGTGGGTGTACACTACTGAGTAAAATAAGAGAACGATTTTCCTTTATTAAAAATTATTAAAAATATGATGAGATGGTAAATAAAATTTACATGATACATAAAGGCATGCATTTAATATATTACATCAATGTTCCTTATAATATAAATGCCTATTCAAGAATTTATCCTAAATAAACTAACAAAATAAAATATTGACAGTGCAAAATAAGAGAACGATTATTCACAAAACGGCTTAGCAAGTAAATACATTAGAAACTATGCAAGATTTGACAACGATGAAACTTAAATCACTTAAAATACGGTATTGAATCCTTTGTTTTCTATTACTTCGACGCAACGACAACCACTGGCTCACCCAATTTTCTTGCAAAATTCTTGTGTTCTTTTGTCCCATTCTTGCTCAATTTTCGTCCATAAATTCCTCATAATTGAAGGCTGCTGCCCTCGAACTTTGTTTCCAATGATCATCCTTGAGTTTCTCAATTGGGTTTGGTCCAGGCTCTGAGCTAGCCACTTCATTACTTCGATATCTTCTTCTTCTTCAAAATAGTATTTTACTTGCTTTGCAGTATGGCAGGGCTCGTTTTCATTGTTTATATATGCTCAGTGAAGATATAAAATGTTATTGCAAAATGTTTAGGTAACATTCACATTTACCTTCCCAATTATTTGGACTAGCGGACCAAGAGCTTCAAAGGAAAACATCCTACTTACAATAATGCTGCCTCCTACATGCTTTTCAGAATTTTTAACACAGTTACGGTTAAGTCTGTAACCTATAGAACGTCTAACATAGCGTCTTCCATCAGATTTAACTAAATTAAATTTACTTTCGTCGCTGAAGGGAATTCTCTGCCAAATTTCAGCCCTCCAGACATTATGAGCTCCAGCATATTTGAGTCTCACCTTGTAGGTGTAGTCACTGATGATTGGTTTGATTGCTGGAGAACGAGCTTTTAAACCAGATGCATTGAGACAACAAGATACTGTGAAACGACTCAATTCTTTGCCACTATTGGTCTTATTCTTTTGAGAATTTCCTGCTGCATTCTAAAAGGGATAACTCATAATTAAGTGCAGGTTAGAGCGATTTTTTAACTAAGTTTATAAGTTTTATTTTTACTGTTTAAATTCAGAACCCTCGAAATTTCACTCTTGGACCATTCTACCTCTGTTAAACTCGCTGAATTCTCCTCCCAGAAGTCTTCAAGTAAACAATTTTTCTAAATCAGCTCACTACAAAGTAAGTACGACAACAATGGCCGTTGTATACTTCTTACCTACTGAGCAAAATGTTGCCAGATGAATTCAAGTAACTTCTAGAACGTTCCTGAAAAAATAGTTCTCGTTTTTTGCACGTGTCAATATTTAATTTGCTAGTTTATTTAGTATAATTTCTTTAATATAGGATTGTATATAAAATCTTCATAAAATATATTAAATGAATGCCTTTTTTAACTAGGAAAATTTCATTTACCTACACATCATATTTTTTAAAATATTTTTATAAAAGAAAATAATTCTCTTATTTTGCTCGGTGGTGTATAAGAAGGATAACAGGCATTCATCGGCCATGAGCAAGGAAGGTCAAGAAAATTTAGGATGTAGGTGGATCAATTACACCTGGAATTTTTGTTATTGGTTGTTGTCTATGACTTTGTTGGTGTATGTTTCCATCCCTGTATCCAGTACATCTGAGAAGAAAAATAAAATTACAAGCTTACTTATAACTTTTTTCAAATTTGTAAAGTGGCGATGCTGATGAAAGGTATGAACATAGGTGGGCGCGATAACGAAAAAATGTATCACGATAACCAATAAATAGATAATGATAACCTTATCGGCGATAACCAATTATCGATAACTGGCGCTAAATTTATCGTCCGATAAGGTGATAACCGATAAATCGATAAATCCAAAATTATAATACAATATTGATTATTGACTATATATAGCGTTATTTTATAATACAATAGTAAGAATATTTGAATACTGTTTCTTAGTTTCTTACCTGGTGAGGCTCTCCTTCATCTCCTCATAGGTTTTGAGGATCCTCCTCCCAGCTTAGGCCTACCTCTTTCTGCCTCCAAGGCACGCGCGGCTCGCCCTGTGCTAAACTGGAACCAAAAACTCAAATTATCAATTATCGCTAGTTTGGAACCAAAAGTATCGGCGATACCGATGAATCGATAACGCGGAAAAAATCTATCGTACAACCGATAACCCGATATCGTTATCGCGATAACGCCCACCTATGGGTATGAATTCCTGCTAACGGTATGAGGTGGGTATGTTACAATCAAAGTGTCTCTAAATAACACATCAGATTTGTTGATTAATATAATAATCCATGTCGAATGGATCTGATAATGACACAAGCACGTAATTTTATCGTGGAGGAAAGAAGTCTGACACGCATACTCTACGAGGAGAGTCTCAACCTCTACAAATTGCTAAGAGGATCGGCTGATCAATCCAGGTGTTGCAGAAGTGTTGAAGACAATCTGAGAAAATGGGAACATCCAAGACTGATCTCATTTTGGACGACCCAGGGTAAGTATGCAAAGTGACGACAAATGTATGCGTTGCATGAACCATCAAGATCGTAATAGAACGAAGTTCTGCTGCAGCATGAATAGACAGAGGGCAGCTAGGTTAATATATCGCCATAAGAGTCCCTCGCAGACTGAATGCACAAGTCATGAAATCATTAAACCAGACAGAAGCCGCTGATCAATCTTCATTAGAAGCGACATAGACTTGCTTGGAAACATGCTTACCCTAACTCTCCAATGAGTCCGTGCTTCAGTAATTCTCGACCTCAGGCAACGATAAAATCCACAGGGGGCCATAGCACCAGTTGAATCGAGAGTGCATAGTGGCACCAGTGCATGATTGTAGCCGCTCTGTAATGGTATGAAGATGCATGTCAAGTTCAGGAGTGGTTCGTCTCACCGTTTGTAATGACATCATGAATCTTGTAAAGTACCAGGCTTTTCTGAAAGATTAAATGCCGCCTTCAGCCCGAGAATTATTAAGGAATGCCCGTAATGTGAATTTAAAGTAGAATAATGCTACATGCCACAAGTTTGCGTCCACCATAAGATGATTCTTGGACAACGAACAAAAATATCACGGTGGTGGACTGGGCATCTGAGTATCTAGATATGAATCCACTTGAAAACCTTTGATAGGACCTAGAATAGGCCTTAAGATGTCGTCAGCGCCAGCCTACAGTTAGCTATTGGAGGCAGTTATCAACCGAGAAGTGGGCCAGCATCAAACCCCTTAGGTGTCACACTCTCGTGAAGTGAATCTCAACACGTTAATGGTTCCGTGTATCAATGTTGTGTTACTGTATTTTCACAGAGCTTAATAAGCTTATTTGTTACGAGTTTACTGAGTTTTGCAAAAGTTCTGTTAAATCCTTTTTTCTCTCCCGCGAAATTTATGTGTGCGTTAGAAAATTCAGTCAAATAAATTTAAGTTCTACTTTTTCAGCATGTGGTATTAAAACGTCTTTTCCTTTGTATGCAATTGTGGCAAGATTTCCGGAATTGAGAAAAATCGCGATCTCTGCTCTCCTGTGCGGGGGTAAAAACAAGTCCGACATCGTCAAGCGGCTCAACGTCAGCCGGATGACCGTCCACAGAGTCGCAGAGAGGATCAAGAACGGGCAAGACCTTAAAGATTGACCTCGTTCAGCAGACCTCAAGTTGTAAATCGTTTGCCTCTGAGAAATGTCTTAGAATGTAATTCAGAGCTCAAAATAACTGCGCTCACGGAAAAAAAACATCTCGGTAGCAAGGGTGTCCAGGGCCGTCATGGAGGAGGCGGCAAGAGATTGAGGAGATTGCAAAGGCCTCTACTCACCAACCGTAGGTGAAAGTAACGTCGGGAACGCTGTCGTTGCATTCTCAAGAACTTGAGTGTCATGGGAACCGAATTCCCATTTTTTCTGATGAGAAATTTTTAAGAGTCAATCCGATCATCAACAAGCAGAAAGACCGCGTGTTATGCTTCGGCCAAGACGTCTCCGATGTCCGCTACGTTTTAACGACCAAGCAGCAGCTTACTTACGTGATGGTGGTTGGCGTCAAGGCTTCGAATGGTGAGAAGATGCTGCTGGTGTGGTTCGCGGCCGGTAACAGGCTCACTATGGCCGATTACAGGGATATCTTGGCAACAACTGTTCTGCCATGGGTGAGAAATATCACAAAGAAAGAGGACTATGTCTTTCAGCATGATTGTACCCCGGCCCACACTGCCAAGACCGTGCAAGAGTGGCTGGGGTCGAACATGAACTTCTGGTCGAAGGACTTTTGTCAGTCGCAGTTACCTGACCTTAATCCCATTGACTTAGGCGTGAGAGCTCTTGTTGAGGGCAACGTCTGAAATGTTCCCACAGCACCGTCGACGAGCTGAAGTTCTCAGTCAACCGCGTTTGGGCCAGCATGAGGTAGGACTTCATTTGCAACGTGTTCGCAGACTTCAGGTCTCGCCTGAAGCGCATGCTCACCGCGAAGGGCAGTCACATTGATTAATATTACAAATCAAACATATATATATATATATATATATGTTAAAACAATAAAAATATGTCTAGCTACATCATAACTATCATATTTTCCTATTTGAGAGCTTCGTATGAGTGTAAGAAGACTTTTGCAATACCCAGTATGTTGCTGATGTCAAATTATTACCAATTTTGTTAACTCCTGTTGATTGTTTGGGGTATATATAACTTATTGAAAATTATTTATTTTAACTTTACTATAATATTCATTATGATAATCAAATAAAAACTTTACGACGCTGCATTTATCTAATTTCCCTAAATTTCAGAAAGAGCCGAAATCTTTTGTCAACGGCTGTATTTTGGCCTGCGAGAGGTTGTGGAAAAACAAGGGATAAGAGATTCATGTTTGGTTGCTCGAGAGTGTGCTGAAAGCTTATGATCGTGTAATTTGAGAAGCACAATTGCAGGTTCTAAGAATGCATTGAATGCGTGGTATATTATTAGTTGGTATAATGACTATTTATGCTGGAAGGAATGAGTGCGTTCAGGAGAATGATGGAATGATGGAATGTGCGAGGGTAAGACAAAGTTGTATGATGACGCTATGGCTGTTTAACATCTTTATGGATGTATAACTATAGAAGTGCGAATGGGTATGAGCAAAATAGTTATAAGATTCATATATATTTGGATAGATTAAGCACCTAGTGTTAGTGGCTGAGAGTGAAAGAAATAGCTTTGAAAATGATTATCGAGACATTTATCATGGAAAGTATGAGGGTCCTCAAATTATAGCACAAAAGAGTTAGATACTGATATTTGAGGATAGGCATAAGGGGAGTATGACATTCGATTCCGTGATTTTATTATGGAAGAAATGCTAAATTATAATTATCTATCATGGGTGATATTGGTATAGATGATGTAGATTGCGACTCAAAGTCTCTGGTGGGATTAGAGTGCCAAGTATCTGAGTGCCGAATGAACCAAGAAGCTGCATGAGAACATGCCGGTGCCAATACCGGTGTATGTAAGTGAGACTATTGTGAAGAAGGAAATTGAAAGACCCCAAAAGGAAGTAGTGCAAATGGGGAACACTTGAGAAATACTTGTTATGCAAATGGAAGGTAGTGTGAGAAACTACTAGGTAAAAGATGTTCATGGTATGAAGAAGTCATTGAATGATATTTGAGACTGATTGTTCAGACGGTGTATGTGTATGTAATAAGAATAGGTGGTGAAACCTTTGTAGACAATACACGATAGTGAAAGATGCCAGTGAGTGCAAATGGACGGAAGAGCGCGTAAAAGGTCGGTCTATGAATGAGATAAATGGCTTACTGGGAATCATTGTATATGATGGAAGTGTAGGAGTAAGGTTTGAGAAAGGGCATGTTTTAGTCCTTCTTTACAGGGAGAAAATCTAACAGGACGAGACGCTACCATACAGAACACCCAATTACTATGAATGACCATGTGGCGTGGACAAAAGAATGGTTGGCTTTGTGCTTAGGAGAACATTAAAGGGCGTGACAGGACTCCATTTTTGAGAAAGCGGGGTTATTGAAATGTTATTCAAATAAGTAAGAAACAAGGAGAAACTTGCATTGATTAATGGGAATTTTGGCGAGACCATCCACTCATCTTCTGAACGGATGTTTGCCAAAATAAATACAATAAGGCGAAAGAGCTTGACTCTATTAGAGAGCGCCCCAAGATTGATTGGTCCCACTTCCTGAAGTTCTCACAAGAACACCAAGGGTTCATTCTAATGAAATCTTCTATCTTCACTCTTCTAAGTCTAAACACCCCCTTTCCTGTTCGGATGATAAAAATCGTAAAGCGTATAGACAACACAGAGAAACATATCAAGCTGTCGTACATGTCTCTCGGTACACCTTTTACGCAAGAAAGCTTTTACCACCCTTGGTTAAGGGGAAAACACAGGTCGGAAGGTAGCTATCGTCGTCCAAGCAACTCCCTACTGGTGACCATGTTTTGTCTCTCTACGATTGTATAAATACTCACGGAAATCTTCGCAGCTTTTACCTACCCTCAGTCATCTTGCGATATCACAGCGATAAATGCTCAAAGTGACCTGCTCCCTCGTCACTAGTTACAGGGTCCAAGCCAACTCGTTGATCCGTTTTCGAATTCGTGTGCCTGAGGATGCGATGCACAAGACGCCAATTTGTGGGGTCAAATTATTTTTTGACAATTCCTTCACTGAGGAGTTCTAAATATGTTTGTATGTGCGTAATTCAAATCTGCTATTATTTTTTGCGATTGCTCATTATTTAGCTTGGTAAATCTACGTTTGAAAATGACCCTCATAAATTGCTCTCAGAAAAAAATATTAATTTCAGCTTTTCAAAATGGCAGGTAATGTCATCAACATTTCGTTTATCTGTGCATAAAACATATCCCAGTAACCATAAAACATCCTTGTATTCATATAACATTAGAAAGTGATGACATCAGTAAAATAAATAATTAAACAAGTTTCATGGAGTTTTGCTTTGACTCGCTGTGACATCAGCCGCCGACTTCCTTCTTGGCCTCTGATATAGCCCCCATGTTTCTCATGTGTATACACCCTTCCTACTGCCTCTGTGAGTTGTTTCACACATCTCTCTATCGAGTGAGCATAACAGAGCCACTGTGGATGTCAAGGAACCTGTTTTTCTTTCGCTGTAGACAGGCAATGTCAAAGAACGTTTGAATACCCCCGTCAGGCCAGTCTGTCAGGTCCAACAGGGAAGAAAAACTAGGTTTGATGGAAGGGGTATTTATAGGACGTGCAGAAAAATCTACAAGTGTAAAATCATCTCCACTCTTATATAAACAATTATTCTGACAGTAGATCTTTTCTCTTAACGCTTATCTGAGCACAAGAGTGTCTGGATTATCATTTCGCTGAGCGCATGATGGTTCCAAAGGAGCATCCAGCACAGCCTTTTGTGGCAGCTTAAACAAGATGTTGCGCGGCCCTTCCAGCGAACAATGTTTTGCTTTGATGTTGAACCAACAGAGGTAGTACATATTAAAAATGTATTCTACTATCAATCTTAAGTTGTTGAGGGTTCTGCCTTTAATGTCATGTTTTTAAACCCATATGTCACCGTCCCAGAATGGCTTACTGGACTAATTTCGAGATGTGCCAGATCTGTGGAAAGTTTTCTTGTCCTCATGACCTGTGTGATCCCATTTGCGTACGCTTGATCAGTAGAGAGATTCTTTACGGCATTATCACTCAGTAAAGTAAGAGGCTTTCCATTTGAAAGTTTAGTTAATGGACGATAGATTTCAAATTTGGTTGCAGTATCTAGCTTCATTACCTATCCACTTGTTGTTAAGACAGTTTTCCCATCCAGTGCTATGATCAAGTGTCGTGAAGGTACTCGTAATTAGTTAATGTCGAGGACACAAACCAACCAGATCAGTTTACGGTCAAGCTTGACTTCGACCCAATGCACGGGACTACCCTCATAGACAGTGTTGACATTTGTAGAATCACCTCCAATGGCCTGCAGACTTTTATCATAGCCCTTCTTTATCATGAAATCTACAAGATTATCAGCAATAACTTCAGCAGTTTTATTTTATTCCTTTAGCCGCTCTCAATAGTGAAGTGGTAGAGATATCTTTCACCTAGTTAATTACAAACAGAAGTGTTCTCTTCTCTATTGATGGTGGTTAAGTGACGATCTGAATTGTCTACTTTTAGCATAAACCTGGTTAATCTTGACGGAGTTCATAGAAGGGCCAGTCAATTTCAACTTTTTTACAAAGTTTATCAAAGTCCTGATCCAGGGATCTCAGAAGTTTTGAGGGCCTTTACTGACTTTAGTGTAATCAGCTATAAGGCTCTTGTCATTCTCGGTCATCAGGACAGCATCCATTAGGCAAGAGTGGTGGTGGCAGCTGTGACACGTAGGCCAACATCACATCTGATGCTATGCATAGCAACATTGGGTATTTCTACTTAGTTATACTTTATTTTTTAATGGAATTTGAATATGTGCTTGCTATTTTTAATGACACTTCAAAACTTCAATTCATTCCATCTTGAGCATCAGCTATTTGTCCTTCAACTTCATCAACAGAGAAAATTATTTCAGTTGGTGGCATCGGAACATTGGCCTGCTTACTTGTCTGCTTATATTTAGCAACTCTTCTTCTTTCACCTTCTTGCCGATTCTGCTCTTTGACTTGTCGTTTCGCTTAGTTTTATCTGACAAGCAAATCTGATATGGTCAACTAGAACGAAACTTTTGTCTCTAACCCTTAATGAAAGCAATGCCTTCACAGGGATCTTCATATCCCAATTGCATGTACAATCAATGTGAGTTTCGTTTTTGCAACCAGGGAAGCCAAATTTACAGCAAAAAACATTTTACACTTGCAAATGGGGATGTCAAAAAGCTTTTCAAGTTTTGCAACGAAAGCCTCTTAACATATACGTGTCCTCTTCCAAGGTAAATGTTTTTAGCCTGCTTCCAGTTCTCGTGAAATTACAACGGGGGCTACAAAAGAACTGTTCTCTCATTCCTACTTTTCAAGCAATCTTGTAGGGTAAATTTCTTTTGCAAGCCTGGCTGCTTGATAGTTTCTCTGAGCAATAGTCCATATTTCAGAACGTGATACAGAGTTGGGAGTCAGAGAACAATAGCATTTACCATTTCCAATTACTAAGTTGCTCATATGTGTGAATGTCTCCAATCTTGTCTTAGTTTTAAAATCCATTTTAAATAAATTCCCACTGTCTAGGATGATAGTACTGACGGCCAAGTAATCTTCAGCATACTTATGAATATGTTTTATCCTCTGAAATAAGAATAATGTAGTGAATTGTATTGTAACTTTTTGGCACTACTCTTTTATGGAGTTTTAAGGTTGAAAAAAATGACACAATCTAGTGATATACCGACTTTTCTCCTGCCTTGAAAAATATCCCTTTCATGCCTTTTATATCTAATCAAGTCCTGGACGGTCGGATCAAAATCTATTCAAAGAAATTCCATTGTTCGTTCTATTGAGACTTATGCTCTGAATTTTCCTCTTTGACACACTTAAGAATCACTAATCTTCCAATTCTTAGTCAAGAGCACATCTACGTATTGCGAGTGTATGACACATTTGCGGAGATTATTTAACATCTGTACACAACCATCTTTAATTTTCCTATGAAATATTTCTACTTTACTTCTTTTATTGTACTTCATACATCTGTGGTTAGTTCAATAATCCCGTATCAAGTGCAAGATTACTCGTTCAATGCTGCGTGTGACATTTTTTCTCAACTCTAAATTTCTATTTTCTATTTTCACTCTCTTTTGTGCAAAATCTTGTCAAACTCTACGTTTAATAAATATTTCTGAAGATTAAAACTTTTTTAAGGTTTTCAGAATATGAAAAATTTATGCCAGAACTAATTTTCTTCACCCGTTCCGATGTCTGTCTGTTATTTAGAGTTGGTCAATTGCTCGTCTTTATACTGCTAATTTGCAAAACAAAACTGTCTACCGCCCCAGCCAGGAAATCTCTTGAGGAAGTTAGTAAAAATAAATAAATATTTGAGGAGTATAATGAGAAAAGGATGGAAAGAAAGTAGGGATATTAAATATCACCCCCATCAGAACTAAGAAGTGGATTTCCTTCCCGGCTCCTATCCGGGATGAGTGGATGAAAGCTTGTCGGTGAATAGCCAACAAATCTTGGTGCTAGCCCCCCAAAAGAAAAAAATGGCTTTGTAAAAAGAGTGGTGAACAGGGTAAAATGAAAATGTTTTGAAGGAATAAAAAACGGTAGTCTCAAACTATTTTTAGACTACTGGTGCCACTGTGCCGCTCGGTTGCTGTCATGTGAATCCGCTCTACTTGGATCACCCTCCTGCGAGGACGGTTTGTGGACATAGAAGATTCTCTCCGAATGGATTGTTCGCTGCTCAATTATCCCGACGGTATTATGATTGTTTAAACGTTGAGCCGCGGTAGGATTATGTTTCCTTAGTCCCAGTTGACCGGTTGATAAGATAAGTAGTCCAGTCAATCTATTGTTCAACATGGAACAAATTGCAACAGAAATGATTTTACCTGTATAAGTTAGGGTAAGGTTTCCCTCACAACATATCAAAGATCTATAGGCGTCAAACCGGGGTAAATGGGTCAACAGCGGCCATCTTTAAAGATGGCAGCAAACATTTGGTAAAAGTGACACACTGAAGCTTTGTATTTCTATCCCTGACAATTAATTTTGTATTCAGGATCATAAAACAAGTTTTATTTTACTTGTAGTAGATTAATTTGATTTTTAATACTTTTTTAATTTCCCTCCCGCCCCCCCCCCCCAAAAAAAAAAAAATAATTACATGGTTTTATCCAGTCTACGGTCAAACAATGTCCTATTTTGGTCAAATGCATCAAAAATATTGGAAAATATTAGTTATCAGAATGTCTGCACTATCCCTCAAAATTCACCTATGATGGCCAATTTAATTAGAGAAAATTTTGAAAGCATTGTCTTTATTAATTGTCAACTGAGAGAGAGAGAGGAAGATACGCGCCTCCTTGTCCTTCCATATATATATATATATATATATATATATATATATATATATATATATATATATATATATATATATCGAGAGAGAGAGACAACAGACACTTGGGTCTGCGCTAATGAAGGTGCGGAATTATGAGACGCTGTGAGACGCCGCGATAACCTGAAATGCGGCCATCACAGAAAGCCGCAACAAGTGTGAGAGCCCAGAAAGTCCCATCTAAAGTCAGACAAAGTTTGCGACTCACCAGCTTAAGAATCTTCTCGCACTCGTGCTAAACAGCGAAGTATATTCTCGTCTGCCGATGCGTTTGACTCTAGAACACTCCCCTTCGGACAGAGGGGGCGAAACCCCATTCGACCTTTATCAATCCAGAGTTGGAAGGCAGTATCCGCCGTCCTCCCTGCCCCGCCAGTATCCTCTGTCCGCCCCGTCGGTACCCGCTATTCGCGTCCTGTTGGACTCTGTACAATTCTCGCAGAATCTCTCAAGCTCCCGGTCGGTATTCTCGTTAATTCACGTGAGTCTACCTCGACCCGCTTCCCCTCGCTCCTCGAGCGCAGCGCACTCAATCTCGATTCGTGTTACTCGAAAGCAAGATTTAAGTTCATCCCCGTAATATTCATTATCCAGAGACTATTGTTTGAACTTTGCGCCGAGGCAAGGATTACTCTCTCGAAACAAATCTTAGAGGTAACAGCAACGGGCAACTCTCTTGCGCAAGTGCTCCCCCACTCCCCACCCCCAGTAGTTTACACTCAAGGTCATTCGAGCGTCCCTTATTCAATATTGTCCGTTTGTTTGTACTGTGACCGTCCTCACCACGTCTCCCCCCCCCCCCCTTAGCTGCTGAAGTCCAGTGTAAATTTATTATGTGTATAGCTCATTCTAAAACTCCTTTTAACCTTGTATAATAACACTCGTTTGCATATTAGTAGTTATTTTTGTACCCGTTTTTCTGTTATCCCGGAACCTCCAAGATAGTTTACTATTGGCCGACCAACTTCCAGTTAATTTACACTTTGCTTATATTGTAAACTTCTTACGCACTCATAAAGCAGAAAGGGTGAACCTGACTCTCCCGGGCAAGAAGCGTGAGCCTTAATTTGTCAAAGTGCATCCTCACCCCCACGACAACGTTGACCTACCTTGGAATTGAGGTCGATCTAAGGACATACCGAACCAGGCTGACAACAGAACTCAGAAGAAAGACCGTCAACGCTTTGAAATACGTGGCCAACCACCCAGTGCCAGGCAAGTGTTGGCCTCGCCTGGCAGGACTTTTAAACTTCTCTCCCCCGTCCTTCGCCTCCCATTCGTCTGGACTCGGATGTGCTTCCGACAGCTCTCCACCCCCTCTCCCGAAGTCTTTCGACACCTTTCCCCCTTCATCCATTGACAATGGACCAAGTGAAAGCTTCCCCAACCAGCTTCCATACGTATCGCCGTCTACGCTTTCCCTTGGGGAATGGGCATGGTGGCCGGTTCCTCTCAGCTTGCGTGGAACTGCCAGCATTGGAACTTGGGAATCTTCGGATTAGAATCCCTCATCCTGACCATCAGGATCCTCATGTTCCCTAAGGCCCAGCTGTATTCCGACAACATTCCGGCAATCGTTAACACGTACAGAGGGAAACTCTACTCCGGCCTCCTCGACTTTCTCTCCCTAAAGTCCCTTGTCGACTTCACTAAGGCCTTCAGAACAAGTACTCGACATATCACCTATGTACGCAGTCGCAAGAATCCAGCAGATGGCGCTTCGTGGACCTTTGCAGTAAGAAACATATAGCCACCGGATCTGCTCCTCTTGCAAGACTAGATAAAGAGCAGCCCGAACACGCGGAGCGCCATTCGCAGTTTAGCGCTCGTACCGGCACGACACTGGCCCCGCCCTCCTCTCCCTTCTTCCCCCACCGTCCCTCCCTGTGTCTTTCTCTGTACGGTGCTAAGGCCGCTCATGTTCTCTGCAGGGTATAAGACCCGTTTCTTTGTTTGCGTCTGGCCAAAGCCAGATACTTTGGATCTTGGAATAAAGGAAGGGTCCTCCTCCCCAGTGTGGGGAGAAAGGACTTCTATATTAAACTGGTGTAAAGTGTGTAGGGTTAACTTACGACATTTATATTAATCTGGTGTAAGGTGTTCCAGGTTAACCTACGACATCAACCACCTGCGGATCGCGAACAATTTTCATAAAGCTGCCATTATTTTGAATATCTCTTGTGGTCCCAGAGAAGGTCTACATTGGCATTTGGATCAATAACCTCCATAGCTTTCAGTTCCTTAGAAGTTATTGGAGGCTTAGTGGTATGCTGGGAAGTAAAATGTTTAATAATGATGCGTCTATCTTTTATGATATCATCTAAGGTAACACTAATTCTAGGCACAGGCTTTATCTGAACCTTCCCAGGAGAGATGTTATAATTCCCATTCCATGGAATGTATTAAAACCATCAACCGTTCTAATATTGTGGTCGACGTTATCTGCCACATACTGAATGAACTGCTCATGCTTAGAAGTAGGAATTTCAGCACATTGGACAAGTGCAGCACTCCTTTCAAAACACTGGACCTCTGAATACGATGAGGTCAAACCATATTTGTTTAAGGCTATCAATTACAAATCTGAACCAAAGTATTTATGCATTTTTATAGCGAGGCCAAATTGTAAGGGCCCTAAAAGAACTCTTGGTCGAGCTTCCTGCATGATTGTCCGTCCTATGGAAGTAATCTTTTGATCAATCTTTTTGCCTGGGATATATATTGCAGAAAGAGTCTCAGCGATTCTGGGACAAATTTTACAGCACATTCTTTTCTAAGGTCATGTTTGGTTTGGTCTGATGAAGTATCTACTGATTTTATATCTGTCTTTATAAAATTAGCTGCTGCCTCAATGATTTTTATTTTTCTCTGTGTCTGCATATTTAATGATCTTTTGCTGTTGATGGAATTCGTGAAGGATAGATCAGCCGGCCTATGAAAAATCACAACATTTTGTTCACCCACATCTCAGAGAAAATTATTTTGTTCCTGAAATGCTCTACTATTTGGGCTTTCATGTACTTGGCACTGTATGGTTGGAATTCTGTTCCAGCTAAGTATTCCTCCATCCTTTTTAATAGGTTTGTATTGGTTATTTGCTCGTCATCATTATCTTCTATATATTTTGCTCCTGCTAGAAATGCCTGTTTCCTTTCTTGTTCCTTTGGTCGCCCATAGATTTGTTGCTTTGTGCCATTTTTATGTGGCAAAGATTACTCTGGAATCCAATTTTCAGTTCTTCATGGTAATGTTGACCAGAAATGAAAGATTTAGAATCCTTTCTCCCGTTACAATATCTTATTTCAAGACGAGACTGCAAGATTTAGTGAGTTTCTCTTGTCTCAGGAGTCCTTAATTTTTGTTACGCTGTAGCTTTGTCCTTACCCATTGGATGAAAGTCGCTTATTATAACTCAGTTCAGCCGTTGAACCCGAATATTCAACTCCGGTTGTTTTGACACTTTTATGAGCAGGACTTATTTGGATTGGGAAAGCTACTGTACACTTGAAATTCGGGGTACTAGAGATGTCACAAGGAGTTAAAAGGAATCGTAATACATCATAGGACATTGCTGACCAATCTCAATAGGTACTATTTTGGGAAAGCACTCAAATGCACCATATGAAAATGCATAGCATATATGAAGACTCTCTCCACCCACTGCTTCCGCCCGCTTTTGCGGGCCCAGAAAGCGGAAAAGATACTTGATTGTGATGTGAAAAAGGACACAATCAGGAATTTTAATAGAATAGCTAAAACCTATCTAACCTACTTCTATACTCTAATCTACACTACTTTCTATACAAATTCATGGATTACATCATCCAGGTATAGATTTGAACTGTTATACAGAATTGGTGAACTATTAACCACCTCGAACTGAAGAAGATTCCATGAACCGCAGATCTTAGACGAGAAGTAATTCCCGCAAATACTAGTCTAAAGTGGGGGCAAATCCAACTTGTAACTATGGTTAGGGGTCGGATTTGTGTTCAACGTGAACTTCTTTTTGGAGTCTACGTTTTCAACACCCATTAAAATCTTAAAGAGTGATTCCTGAAATGAACTTTAAGACCCTTTAAAATCTCATATTATGACATTGAAATCATCTTTCTCTTGCCACTAACTCTAGTGATTACTTAATCTTTGCGTTTTAAGACCAATCGTTCACAAGTTGTCTTCTCATGCAAGTTATCGGACAAATTGCTTAATTAGTGTTTAATGCCATCTTCTAAAGTCAAGATTAGACACGTATGGGTATGGACAAATAAACAAATATGGCAAGATACGTAATGGAGGTAACGACAAAGAGAAGGGGTAAATTTGACTATGAATGGAAAGGATCCAAAATACTGGAAGTGTTTAAATAAATCCTTCATAAAAAAAAGTACAACCAGTAAAAGTATTCGAAGTTCCTAGGTGTTTGAAGAAGTGAAATGTCAAAAATATTATGTAATCCGCATTTATCTTCAAGTAGTAAATTGTTATAAATATATTTATTATACTCTAAATTTTAATTGTGAGGGAATCCCCACGTGGAAGCTCTTGAGCAGAACAGAACTTCCATGTGCTGCAGAGGCCAGGCTAGGCCTAAATTCGTAAGCCTAACCTGCCCCCCCTTTTTTCCACAAGCAGTAGCCTCGAATCGAGTCCCCCCCACGATTCACCTTAATGCGGGCTAGAATAGCTCTGCAAGAAGATCCGAGGCCATTCGAGAGTAGAGCTGTTTCCCGCTAACCCCCAACTGCGGGGAGAGCCTCGGACATAAATAGCGCTCGACTTCCCTGAAGACACACAGAGTTGAGAAGTTTCGCCCAGACCCCCAGAAGATTCCCCATGGTTCTAAGTCAAGTGCTAGCAACAAAGCAAAGTGACAGCTGGACTATTTTGTGTATTTGGAATTAGCCCCAGCCAGGAGGTAATTCCACTGAACGATCGCCCCCGAGTGATTTTCCCGACTTCTCTCATCAACTCCTGTCGAAGCCCTCCTCATTTCGAGTAGCCGAAATACTCTTCCCTGGACCGGAAGTTACACCATCCCCCTTTTTTTGGAGAACCGTCATCACTCCAACCTCCAGCTCAGAAGTTCCGAACGGCCTCACCTCACGTGCAGAAGACCTCCGAAAGCCAACCCCTCTCCCCCCTTCAGTAACCCAATTGAGTTAATCCCCTCCAGATTTGAATACACTCCTCCTGTAATACCTTAAGTTCTAACTTCATAGTCTGATTTATAACTACAATCCCCCCCTTCGTTTACTGATGTGATTTTGTCCGTTAATTCTCTGAGGTAATTTTACCCATCAATTCTCTCATTATTTTTGTGTAAATAAAATTATATTTTTGTAATGCCTCTTTAAATAACCTTGAGATTTGCCATTGTCCATAATTTACCTTACCTCGTTGCACTCTCTCGCTACTCAGCCCGTCTAAACTCGTGGTTTTCCGTCCCTTTTGTCGGTTAGCTTTCAAGTTATTGGTCCCTCCCTCATAGATATAATATGGTATTGATATAATGTAATGTCATACCACGACATATATATATATATATATATATATATATATATATATATATATATATATTAATATACATATTATATAAATCTGGTGTCAAGTGTATTGGGGTTTTTACGAACCCATGTCATTTTAATTTTGACATTAGAAGTTCTCTTGTTATTCGCGTACATCCCTTTTATTTTTATTTTTGCATTGTACTGGCAGAAGACAAGTTGAAATTATTTGAAGAGCAGTGGAACGTAATCTATTTAGATTTTGTGTTGGACCCCAGGTAATTAATTTTTTTTATGGTGTTCGAATTTTGCAGACTCTCCTGCTTATTAATCCAAAAGAGTTAAGGTCTTCGGTGTCCTAATTCCGGTACGACCATTTTAATTTTTTTTCCGCCTAGAAACAGCAGAGGTAATTAGCTGTATCAATTTCTTTTTGTGATCAAGGCCTTCACGGATATTCAAGTATTCGTTTCGCGTGGGTAGTGTCCTAGCTCGTTCGCGTATCAGTGTTCCCTCAGTTAACTGCGTAAAAATGTCATCGTTTGAAAAATTCAAGAGTCAGGGTGACATGTTAGGTCTTTCAGGCAAAGACTTGCTAAATTATGTACAAGAAGAAGAAAGGAACGAACGGGCAGAGCGAAGGAAAAAGGAACTTAGAAAAATGGAGATGGAAAAGAACAAAATGGAGATGGAAGAACGTGAACAAATTAGGCCGCATGAGGAAATGAGCCGAAATCAAATGGATTTTCAGTCCATCGGTTCCCGGGCTGAAATTCAACAAACTCTTTCAGTCCCCCTTCCCACTTTCAATGATGGAGAGGACTTTGGGCCATTTTTGGCCCATTTTGAGAGAATCTTTCAGATCAATAGATGGGATCTCGAAAATGATGGCGTCGCTCGCTTACTTCCCCTCCTAAATGCCAAGTTAAGGGATATCTTCGTATCCCTTCCTGCGGAAGCAACTTTGGACTATTCCATGCTAAAGTCCAAATTGCTAGCCGCTGTTCATATGAATAGCGAATTCTACCGCTTCCCAATCCGCCAGGAAAGGGTCCGCCCTGGCTAAACTTTTCGACAACACGGGTACATCCTCCAAAGAAATCTTCAGTGTTAGCTGGAGGCGTGCAAGATACCCCAGGTCTACGAGTCCCTTCTGGACTTCTTCCTTAGGGATCATCTTTTAGCTGCCGTGGCTCCCAAAATTCGCGCCTTCATTAAGAATAAACGTTGCCCCACTTTCAATGAGTGCTTGCCAGAGGCCGATGTTTACGCGGGTAGTCACGATTTATACCCTAAGGATGTTAAAAAGGCTCCCTAATTGCCCCTCAAAACTAAATTTGATGGCCCTAAGACGCTCCCTAAATTGGTTTTAAGATTTACCAAAGCTCCTAGTCCCTCGAAGCCAAGAAACTTCCATCCATCGGAACACCGAGACGTTAAGCCCCTAGTTTCTTCTTCCCCGGTTGTGCCGTACCAAAAGAACCCGATCGTCTGCTACACCAGCGAAGTTCCCGGCCATTACCGCACGATATGTCCTAAAAATTCCTGATTCGCAAACTCTCAGTCCCACCAAGTACACCAAATCTGGGCCGCCTCTGATCCTCCTCCGTGGCCTCAGAAGACTTCCGAACCTCCCTCGCCCGCCAAAGACCCGGTACCAGGTATCTTTCTCTTTAATGAGAACAACACTGGTGGATTGAAGTTCGAGAACGGAACTGTGAACGGTCGCCGAGTATCCACCCTCGTCCGTGAAACCGGGTGCACCGGCATTATAGTGTCTGAGGACCTACTCCCACCTGTTGGGCCCGACCACAAGAAATTTGCGGTGGTCCACGACTACCTTGGCCAGGCCAGTCGTTTCCCAGTAATTCGTTGTCACATCGAGTGTGACTATATGTCCGGTTGGGCCGAAGTGCTAGCGGCCCCAATCCAGTTCTGCTCCGTTTTATTTGGTCACAACCCCGTAATTCACGACCATCCCGTGGCCCAGCCCGTGAATACCCGTACACAGGCAACCCTGGGATCCCGTGCACCTGTTTCCCTGAAAACCCCTATCGACCCGGAGTTCCAAGCCCTCCGGAGCGATAAGTTTTCCCGCGCCCGGAAGGAGTGCGCAACTCTCCACCTCCTTTGGAAGAAAACTGAAGATCTCAAGCGTGAGTCCACCCGAGTTAACAAACAAGTCTCGTATCTCGTGAAGAAGGACTTATTGAGAGGTTTGAGACCTAATTGGACCTTAAGTCACGATAACGAAAATTCAAGCCTGGCGCGAAGGTGCTGGTGCTATTTCCCACGGGAAGCTACAAAATCCTTAGCCAGAGAAAGGGACCCTACCCCGTCCTCGAGGCTAGAGGACCCGTGGATTACCTCATCCATACTCCGGCGGGTGCGAAGTTTTTCCACGTGAATTGTATATATATATATATATATATATATATATATATATATATATATATATATATATATATATATATATATATATATATATATTATATCGTTAATGTTCCTAATTATGATCTTTTGGGGGTGGCCACTAAATTGTTAAGTGATTTTTTTTTTATTCCATATTTATGCCTCCATTTAATTGTATCTTCTTTCTTTTGATTCCACTGAAATGTCGCCAATGTTCTCCTGTGATTTTTCTTTTGTTTAAAATTGTATTAGTTTAATTCTCAATAATCGACCTGTTTAAGGCTTATGTCCGTAAAATTCCCCGCTGAGCTCAGATTTACGGTTGTTGTTTTTTTTTGTGTACACCTGTCGTAGCAGGTCAGAATTTCCCTAGACCTTTGATAATTGTAGTTTGACGGGTTGGGATGATCCTTTCCTACGCAACTGCTCTGTAAAGCATCATCTTTCGGTTGGGAGATGTGTGAGGGAATCCCCACGTGGAAGCTCTTGAGCAGAACAGAACTTCCACGTGCTGCAGAAGGCCCGGCTAGGCCTAAATTCGCAAGCCTAACTCACCGCCTCCTTTTTTCTACAAGCGGTAGCCTCGAATCGAGTTCCCCCACGATTTACCTTTATGCGGGCTAGAAGAGCTCTGCAAGAAGATCCGAGGCCATTCGAGAGTAGAGCTGTTTCCCGCTAACACCCAACTGCGGGGAGAGCCTCGGACATAAATAGCGCTCGACTCCCCTGAAGACACACAGAGTTGAGAAGTCTCGCCCAGCCCCAGAAGATTCCCCATGGTTCTAAGTCAAGTGCTAGCAACCATGCAAAGTGACAGCTGGACTATTTTGTGTATTTGGAATTAGACCCAGCCAGGAGGTAATTCCACTGAACGATCGCCCCCGAGTGATTTTCCCGACTTCTCTCATCAACTCTTGTCTAAGACCTCCTCATTTTGGGAAGCCGAAATACTCTCCCCTTGACCGGAAGTTACCTCTCCCTCCTTGTTTTTGGAGAACCGTCATCACTCCAACCTCCAGCTCAGAAGTTCCGAACGGCCTCACCTCACGTGCAGAAGACCTCCGTAAGCCACCCTCTCTCCCCCCTTCAGTAACCCAATTAAGTTAATACCCCCCCCCATTTGAATAGTCTCCTCCTGTAATACCTTAAGTTCTAACTTCATTGTCTGATTTGATTTTGTCCGTTAATTCTCTGAGGTAATTTTATCCATCAATTCTCTCATTATTTTTGTGTAAATAAAATTATATTTTTGTAATGCCTCTTTAAATAACCTTGAGCTTTGCCATTGTCCATAATTTACCTTACCTCGGTGCACTTTCTCGCTACTCAGCCCGTCTAAACTCGTGGTTTTCCGTCCCTTTTGTCGGTTTGCTTTCAAGTTATTGGTCCCTTCCTCCCTCATATATATAATATGGTATTGATATAATATAATGTCATACCCCGACATTAATGCTTAGATAAAGGTTAATCAATATTATTGAAATGTATGACCCGACAAAATTAGTAATTAATACCTAATAAAGACGCCACGTCATTATAATAATTATATGGAGCGTAAATTCTTTCTTATCCAACCTCGCCATTTTATGCAGATTATTATTTATTTTTTTACTGAAAATGTTGCTCATTCAGACGAGTGATAATTTATCAAAGTAATCGGACATGAGGTTTTTTATTAAGATTTATTCTCGTAAAAATCACGGGTAAAAGTGTTTGATAAAAGCAGAGGTTTAGAGACAAGAGCACAATTTGAGTATAAGATTCTTAAAAAATCGAAGCCGATAAAGGCAAAAAGGTACAGTCAAGCAAAACACATTTATTAGATTGTCAAAAAATTAAAGTTATTTTTAGAAGACATAGAAATGCCTCTTAAAGTTATTTATATTGATTAAATTTTCTTCTAACTGTTTAAAGATAACTAGTAATTGTCTTGTCATTTTTTAAAATTTTAGCAGAGTATAGGCCTCTTTAAGCTAGTAAAGGCTACAGTTTTTAAGTTGCATTAATTCCTAGGCCTTTTTAAGCTAAAAATAACTAGATCATTTTTAAGCTAATAATGCCTAGGCCGTTTTCTAAACTGTATTAATTCCTAGGCTTTTTAGGCTAATAATGACTAGGCCGTTTTCTAAACTGTATTAATTCCTAGGCTTTTTAGGCTAATAATGCCCAGCTCTTTTTTAAACTGTATTAATTCTTAAACCTTCCTTGAGGTGATAGTGCATAGGCCTTTTTTAGTTATAAAAATGGTGTTTGGAGCCAATAAAAACTGTGTGAAAGACAACATTTACAACGTGCCGAAAAGGGAGAGATAACCAACTCATCTAGGTGATCTTGAACAGCAAAATCAGATCACTCAAAAGAGTATTCTCGAAAATGAAGATTAGGTCACCAGAGAATGTGATCTTGAAGATCCAAAACCAGATCGTGATTTTTAAGATCACTTCAAAATCACTTTTACATGAATTAAAAAAGTTGAAGTCCTTAAGAGTAATATATATATATATATATATATATATATATATATATATATATATATTTATTTTTAATCCTCCAAAAATGTTCACTCCTAATACTCCCCTGAGGGCCGAGGCAATTGAAGCATCGCATCTTACCTATGTGCTATGTACTAAAATAGATTTATATGATGAAAATGATCTATTTAAGTTCAACAGTTCTAATACAAGGGGTCATAAGTCATAAATACGAGGTGTATAAGCCTTACTCTCATTCTAATCAAAGTAAACATTTCTTTACAATGAGAATAATAGATTGGTGGAATAGGCTTCTTGAATCAATAGTCATTATTCATAACTAAAACACTTTTTAAGAATAATTTTGACACTTATATAGTAAATAAGTTTACATATGCTTATTATTAATAAAATTACATTGGGCAGCTTAATAAAATTGATTTCTAACAAATTACTGATTTTTAACAGATTTTTAAATATTAAAGCAAATAAGTAAAATAATACGTCTTTTACAGAAATTTTCCTGATGGCATCATTTGTTCGCGTCATCGATCGTGGTCAGCGGCTACGTCGTGTTGTTGGTTTTGACTCCGTTTTGTCGATACTTCGCCTGCTCAAGTTGATCATCGGGGTGAAGCTGGGAGAGTTGTGCGTCGGCGCTGTTATCGCCCTCTCGCCTTTTACCGCAATGATCAACTTGATCAGGCGAAGTTTCGACAATAAGGAGACAGAACCGACAGGTTCTTCAGGCAGCCTACTCCTTCACGCTCTGGCAGCCTTTTAGGGGTTGTATAAAACTATTGTTTGCCTCTCTCTAACGAGTCAACTTTGCTTGAATAGGATTCTATCGTCTGAAATTAATTGGGGCATATTTCATTTTCTCCGTCAATTATTCATTTATATTCCGAGACTATATAATTTAGAGCTTCCATAATGTTAGTAATTATATTATCTTTAAGTATTCTTTAAGTGAGATCAGTCGCTCTAGTTTGATTTTTATAATTCGAATTACTTCTGCCCTAAAAGAATTGAATCTATCATTAGGGCATATAATAAACACAAAGGATAGAGGCCATTATTTTCAAGAGCTCGTTCCGGATAAACTTGTTAGGTAATTCCTCGCAGATACAACAGAGATAAGTTATTAGTGGTTATTGGCAGGTAAATTAGGTAGAAGGTAGTTTCTTGCTCACTTTCGACGAGTGAAATTGGAAATCCACACGAATAAGAATAGAATTGGCCACACAATATCAATACTTAATCTCGCTCTATGCAATTAGCGGTGATTTAATGGATGCAATATAAACTACTTTACAAAATTTATGTTAAATATTTCAAAGGAAAGAAACTATTTAAACATAAAATGAAGAGTACTAATGATCTTAAGGGTCCCTTCTTACGACATAACCATTTTATCCTTATCATCGGCCACGCTACCAAGAACCGGATTCTCCTCAGGGCCGCATTCAAATCGCGTCTCATGTGGAGAGATCCATTTGTCCATATAAACAAAGTGACGGCACCACCAGCTTGGTCGCGCACAAAATCACTGTAGGGGAATCGACCCTCTCCCTTCTCTCCCAGTTGAGACACGGCATGTTGACTGCAAACATCCGGGCTAGTCACCTTGGGTCAATCTCGTAACCACAGCCCCTCGCCCCTCTTCCCTATGAAGAGCAGAACGGTTTAAACTGCAAGATCTTCCCTACGAGTGTATATTTAATTTCACCTTAAGTTACAAATTTGAGACGCGTTTCTCTCAAGCTCGAAGGGCCAGCTGGACCACAGGTAAGACTTGCTGAGAAAATCCGTTGGAGTAAGAACCCTCCTGCGGCGCGTCCACAAGCCCCCCCCCCCTCCTACCCTTACCACAGTGGGGCAACGAGGTATAAATATCAAACACTTGGGAAAAACTAGGTAGAATCCGTGAGTCAACTAGGCTACGAAGTTCCCTGCAAGAGGGGCTGGGCTCCCAAGGGAACTAAGAAGCAACTCATCCTCGAGCTAGTCCCTGGTTATCAAACCGAACTTTAAGTTAACTTGTTCAAGTTCAACTTATTCTTGTCAGAACCCCCCCCTATCCTCGCACTTGAAGAAGATCCCTTGCTCCTCGAGTATACTCCTCGCCCTTGACGAATTCCGAAACGAAGAAGGAAAAGCTCCCCCTCGAGCTCGTTACCCGGTGGTCACACCAAACTCTAAGTTAACTTGGTTTAAGAACCAAGTTCAACTGATGCTCGTCAGAGAACCCCTCCCCCTATCCTGGTGTAGCACAAAGAACCATGATAGTCCTCACCCTTGAGGAATTCCGAAACGAAGAAAAAGAAGCTCCTACTCGAGCCCGTTCCCCGGTGGTCACACCGAACTCTAAGTTAGCTTGTTTTAAGAACCAAGTTCAACTTACTCTCGTCAGAGAGACCCCTCCTATACTGGTGCATCCTAAAGCACAGGGATAGTCCTCGCCCTTGAAGAAGACCCCCCTCCCTGAGTACTCTCCTCGTCCTTGAGGAACCCCCCCCCCACTATCCTGGTGTAGCACAAAGCACCGTGATACTCCTCGTCCTTGAGGAATGCTGAAACGAAGAAGAAAACCTCCTCCTCGAGCCTGTTACCCGGTGGTCACTCCGAACGTCAAGTTAAATTGGTTTAAGAACCAAGTTCAACTTACTTTCGTCAGAGAGACCCCACCTATCCTGGTGCATCCTAAAGCGCCGTGATAATCCTCGTCCCTGAAGAAGACTCCTCCCCCCCCCCCGAATATCGTGTGGCCCCCTCATCTGTCACACTCACCAAAGTCCCTTGTGACTGTCAAGTCATTTCGTCCGCCGTCAACCATCTGGACGAGGCAAGCGTCAAAGAACCCACCGGATT
This sequence comes from Ceratothoa steindachneri, assembly GCA_963969495.1. Lineage (NCBI taxonomy): Eukaryota > Metazoa > Arthropoda > Malacostraca > Isopoda > Cymothoidae > Ceratothoa > Ceratothoa steindachneri. The sequence goes on from OZ018330.1 coordinate 94,713,056, forward strand.
CCTGAGGTATCTGGGGTCATTGAGTTCAAGGTCAGACTCAAACTCGTCGCCGGAGGTACCAAGGTATTTAAACTCCAGTAGAGACAGTTAGTATATTTTTATATTGAATTGAGTGGTGGGTTCACCATCACTATAATATCAAGTAGGTCAAGTTAAAAATCCTTACTTAAAAACTTATTTAAGTCATTATTGTGTATTTAAATTCGTAATATTTCTGTGGTTCATGTTTATTTTGTTTTTTGTGTTTTAATTAAAGTTTTAGTTTGTTTTAACAATTTTTTTTATTCTCTCCTCGAATCGCTACGTTGGCACAGGGAACCTTTAAAGTTTAAAGAAGTCAAGACCCTAGATAATAATAATAAAATAATATATAGGAGTAGTACGTAAACAACCCATACGTACGAACATCCTTCCATCACTCGGTCCTTCCTATACCACGAAAATCACCATGCCTCATAACCCCAAATCTTGCCACTCTACCAAACGCAGTAGCGCGACTAGGTATTGAAGGCTATAATTGAATTAATGCAAACAGATTGGACCACCAGGGTAATGTAGGGTATAGCGGCTCTTACATCCTTTCAAGGCCAACCTGAAAATGAAGTGGGTAAGTGGATAGCTCTAGCTAAACAAACTACACAGGAGGGGGGGGGGCTGAAAGTCTTGTAACCCCCTGTAAATAGTGTTTGAAATTTATATTTCAGATATCTGACACGAGTTCCTAAAGTGTGGAAGAGAGACTGGTTGAAAGTGCATGTGCACATGATCGTGTGCATTCGTGTAAGATATTATTATATTGTTCCTCTTTTGAAAGTGAAAACACTAAAAGTGGTGCATTTGTTTGATATTCTTCTATTATTCCTCTATTCTTCTTATTACTCTTCGCTAGGTGGCACAAGATTTTCGGACGACCTCTACATCAGTACTCGTTAACCATGTCAAGTATCTTGCAATTAATGGATCTCGAAACGCCGTTAATTCTAATGTTAAGACGAGAACTAAGGATACACACTAATCTACTTGTCTACCGAAAATGTGGTCATGCTTTATTTTTATGGTTTTCTATGATGGATCCACGTGGGCACATATAATTCATGAAGGATAGAAGATAAAGAATAAATAAAGAAGAAAAGTAATAACCTTTTGAAGGTGATTTTGGAGGGAAGAGATAAATGTATCTCAAACTCACCCCTGAATTCATACGTACACGTGAAACTCAATGAGGTTCATTCAGTAATATGCTTGCCCCACCTTCCAAAGCAGGGGTTCATCCAAGGAATATGCTTGCCCTACCTTCCAAAGCAGGGGTTCATCCAGGAATAAGCTTGCCCCACCTTCCAAAGCAGGAGTTCAGCCAGGAATAAGCTTCCCCACCTTCCAAAGCAGGAGTGCAGCCAGGTATATGCGTGCCTCACCTCCCAAAGCAGGGGTTCATCCAGGAATAGGCTTGCCCCACCTTCCAAAGCAGGGGTTCAGCCAGGAATATGCTTGCCCCACATTACAAAGCAGGGGTTTATCCATGAATAAGCTTGCTCCACCTTCCGAAGCAGGGGTTCAGCCAGGAATATGCTTACCCCACCTTCCAAAGCAGGGGTTCAGCCAAGAATATGCTTGCCCCACCTTCTAAAGCAGGGGTTTATCCAGGAATAAGCTTGCCCCACCTTCCAAAGCAGGGGTTCAGCCAGGAATATGCTTGCCCCACCTTCCAAAGCAGGGGTTCAGCCTGGAATATGCTTGCCCCACCTTCCAAAGCAGGGGTTTAGCTAGGAATATGCTTGCCCCACCTTCCAAAGCAGGGGTTGATTTATGAGGACGTTTTGTGTAATCAGAATCGCATCAGAACACGATTAGAGGCAATGAAGTGAAGAACAAAATTACTGATTAGGAATTAAACCATCATCTCCTCCCCCCCCCCCCTTCCTTCTGCGCATGCCCATGAACCCTGAAATGAATATAGCTGACGCAAGAAATCGACTGTGGTAATTAACAGAAAATATTAAAAATAATCCCATAAAAATAGCTTAATATAATTCGTTTTTACTTACCTATTAAATTTTTTGTCTATTATTAATGTATTTGATAAAGAACTAAGTTAATGGTCATAGCGCTTTTCCTTATCATAAAAGTGATTAAGATTCAAAATTTATTGATATTGACTCTCGCGTGGTTGGAAGTCGATAAGCGCATATCATTTACGAGGTTATCTATTGCTCAGAGACGTTTGCTACTTAACATACATTTTAGCATATTAGTTAAAATGGACAGTTTTAGACATTATAAGTCAAACCAGGGCGACCACTCTTTCAAATACATGATATAATTGTGGTCACAAAGATAAACAACCGAAAGGAGACTAATTAAAATTAAAAAAAGATGGGTTCAGTAGAAAAGGTTTAGTCAATATAGTTTCCAAATTGGCCATGACTATGCAATTTGACGCATGTGAAGTTAATAAAAATGACTCAAAGAGGAAAATTGAGGTTGAAAGTTTGTCTAAACAAAAGGTATGGCCTTTTTTTTAACAAATAGGTTAATTGAATGGCTGATTGAGTATCGATAAGTTGTAGATCGTAGAATAAATTCGGTACTTCCTATAAAGGAGTTCCTCACTAATTGTTGCAATGCTGTAAGTTTTAAAATGTTGTATTAGGAATTGTACTAGAAATGGCTTTAGCTCTGTCTCTCTAAATTTAGTATAGTGACTAAGGCGGAATAGTTGTATTTTAATACTAGCATTGCGAAAAAAACGCTATTAAATAATATCAGTATTAAAGTGCAAATACAGGTAATTTAATGTGAATTAAACTCTGTTCATTTTTCTTTTCTGCAAAACCGATGCATTTGAACAGCAAAAATATAATAATAGCCTAAAAAATTCTTAGGCTTCAAAATTTTTCTAAGTAGATAAACTGACTAAGGTAGAGTGACTCCCATTTACAAGTCACCTCACACAGGTGAGCGAAAATTTCAGAGAATTTCACTAAAATTTGTATTGAATCTGTTGAAATGTGCGCATTTCGACGCTAGCGAACAAGTAACTTATGTCTACATATCAGAATTTATGTGTATTTTCTAGTGAAAATTTGATATAAAAAAGTTTTAGTTCAGGAGAATATATTAATTTTTGGTATAATAAAAGAACAAAGAACGAAAAATCTAACTTTTAAAAGTATAACGTTCAGCAACACCTTTTTTCAAAATGAATGAATTTACCTTATAATTATTTGATATAGAATAAATTGCTTTCCGAGCCTATTTTTTCCTTGGCCTTTTTGTGTAGATATTTTTAATTCCTATTTCATTTCATTTGGGGTAAATTACCTTTAATAATATTATTTTTTTAAGTAATACTCCTAAAAGTAAAAAAAATAGCATTAATACCAGTATTAAAATTATAGTTATTGTCGTACCCGTAATAGTTACATATAAACCAGACAGGACGAGGGAAAAATCGATCCAAGCTAAAAACTTAGGTATTGGCACAAAATCAAGTCAAAATAAGGAAGATTATAAACAAATAAATAAAGTGCGGATATTTCAATCTCCAACAAGGTTGGAATTTCCTGAAACAACATTCATTTGCTGAAACAAAAACACAGGGAAATCACGAAAAATGTAGGCACTAAAAAGCTAAGATAGACAGAGAAAAAATTAATAGGACAATAGACAGACACCAACGCAGGAACAAGGCTAGGTACATAAAACAAAATATAACGTGCAACATACACATGTATGTATAGCAATTGTTCATGAAATCTAAAAGTCAAACATATAACACAGGAGAAAGAGAGACTGGTAAAGAGAATTACAACAGTAGATACGCTTGTGATAATACAAACAAAGAAATAATAATTAAATAAATGAAAAATAAATAGAGAAACTTGCGGCAAGTGTAACTAGCGCAGGTTGAGAAGAGATATGAGAAGAGAGGGGGAAAAGAAAGACGGACAGGCTAAGATGTGTGAAAAATCAAGCATAGTGATAGATTAACGAACAGATAAACAGAGAAGACATTTTGAAGAATAATATATATATATATATATATATATATATATATATTTAAAGCATGTCACAAATCAAACTCCTTTATTCATTTTCATATAACGGTTAAAATAGTTTGCCCTATTGTCAGTTTCTATATCTCCTATTTGCTTTTTAAGCTTTAATAGTCCACGTAATTAATTTCCTTAGCGTTTTTCTGGGTTGTGTTACCAGTTTTCATTTCCTTGGGCCTGATTTTCGATTATATATATATATATATATATATATATATAAATGAAAAAACTCACAAAGTGGCACGTGAGGAAAGTAATAATATGAAAATTAACCCACCTGAAAATATGAAAAAATGAATCCAAACAGTTTCGAACTATATTGGCAAGTTCATTTTCAAGGAATAGCATGAAAATGGAGAAGACAATCTTATATAGGGTACACAGATACGAAGGGAACGCCCATCACATAGTAAAAACCAATGGAAAAACACAAAAACAAGACAGAAAAGACAACTAATAACAGACATATGCATCCCTAAAACGATATACACACAACAACGCCGTGTATATAAATGGAATGTGGTGGGTGAAAAAACAAGAAACATTTTAAAGGATTATCATTAGAACGAAAACATTTAGGGCTAAGAGTTAATCCACGATCACAGCAGAGACACGTGGTGGGGGAGGCAATGCGAATGATATTACACTAATAAAGAGTGACAATAGACTGCATTTTGAAGTTATTTCATTTAGTACAAGGTTTTGTAAAACAAAGTCGAGTTTAAATAAGCCAGGGGAAATATTTATATTAGGTAAGATGCCAATTAATGAACACTTGACAATATTTCTTTTTTTCAAATCAGCGGAATGATAAAGGAATTTTGAAGAGTTCCAGTCAATGGGGGTGGTAAGTTTCGGATAAATGTCAAAATAAAGAGTTGTTTATTTCACCTCTTCTAATATACTTATGTTGGTAAATTCTAGTAGATAAAGATTTACCAATTTGCCGGAAGTAAGGTAAATTTCGAATAGAACATTTATTGTGGACTAACATTAAATATAGAGTGGATTCATATCTAGAATTTACAGAGATATTGAGTTGCTTAAAAATATGGATGAGGCAAAAAAAATGATTCAAAGTATGGCAAGATAAGACAATGTTTATAATTGAAAACCGGTGGGTTATCAGTTCTATAAAATGTTCTCTTAGCAAAGTTTAATGAAGTATGCAAAAATTGACGAGGGCAACAAAGTTTTTTACCTACGAGTATTTCAAAGATATTGGACAATTCCTTATCCAAAGATTCGGAATTGTTAGGAGAAACATAGAAGTGAATACAGACCGTTTAATTTTAACACTGTGATAAGAATAAAAGTGAATATATAAACTGGAGTTTGATGGTTTGCGAAACACAGAGAATTTAAAACCTGACAGCGTCCTATATATCAAAAGGTCAAGAAAAGGAAGTCTCATTTTCCTCAATTTCAAGGGTAAATTTAATAAAAGGGACTAGAGAATTAAGATTACATAGAAAATTGGGAATATCTTTTGAGGATATCCAAAGGCATATAATATCATCAATGTAACAGTATCATACAATAGGAAAATCGAGGAGTTGGGGCAAGAATAATGTCCCAAAGAATTCCATATATAAATTAGAGAGGGTGAGAGACCAAATTTTTGAAGGTAAAATTTATCATTGAATGAAAATTTACAATTTTGACCGGTACAGGGAGATCTAAATTATATAATTTATCACAAAGGAGGAAGGAGATCATATAAAGAAACTTTAGTAAACAAAGAACAAGCATCTATAAGTTCACAACTATTTTTAATATGAGATTGGGAGATCGACCCCACAAGAGTGGTTAAGTGATTCACAAGCCATTTTGATAAGAAATATGAGGCAGAGCTTAACGAACTTATAATGGAGCGCATAGGATTATTGGGTTTATGAGTTTTTACCAAACCGTACATATATGGAAGAGCAGCGTTGCTAGATTTGAATTTAGTAATTAAATCGGGAACATTTTTTATAAGGGATCTAATGTTTTATGAAATTCACTATTAGTAGTTAATGTAGGGTCTTTTTGTAGGACATCATAAGTAGATTCATCTTCTAATAATAAGTTTATTTTTTCAATATAGTTCACTTTGTCCATAATAACAACGTCACCAGATTAGTCTGCTTTCGTAATATGTATAGAGGGATTTTTTCGAAGATTAGATATAGCACGGTGAAAACGCAGAGGGTAAATTAAGTCGGTAGGCCCAGATAACTTTGGTCCAATTATTGGCATAATTTGTCTGTAAATAAGTGTCTCGAGATTCTTACTTGCTTGCTTGGTCAGCGTATAGTTTGAGGCAGCACTCCTCTCTTTGAGGTTGCCGGGAAAAAGAACGGTTGTGCCGTATCCATAAAACTGCAGGAAGTTATGGAGGGATAAGTACCCTCTGCGTGGGGGCTGGTACTTCGTTGTCAGGACAAGCGGTACCACTGCCGTACGTACCTCCAAAACTAAGTAAGATTCATCGAGCCCACATATTTTTCTGTAGTCAATAATTGTAGTACATAATTGCACAATCGTCAAATCGTTCTCCGCTGTGATTTCTGGTTATGACTTCGTATGGAAAAATTTTTATTGGGTTTCTCTCTGTATCTAGCCCGTGTTCTGAGATAAATACAAAGTCTGGGTCAGTTTGTTGTATTATGTTACCGTGAAGTAGTATTTTCGGTTCAACCGTTTGAATTAAAATATAATATTTTTAGTTGGTCCATTGTCTTATTCACGAAATATTCCTGTGTATATGTTGTTGTTAGGGCTCATTCTCTAACGAGCTTAGGCCCTTGTGGAGAGTTTGGTGGCGTAATTGTTTCTCGTGGGCGTTTTTTTCATGTATTCTCCGCCTGGGAGGGCAGTAAAGGTTTCAGGAGCCATTTTAGTTAAGCCTTGGAGTAAAGCTTCCTCGACTTCTTTTTCCGTGCAATCGTCCGAAGAAAATTCCCATTGGTACTTTCCGGATATTACTCCTTCGTTACATCAAGGGAAGTCATCTCCTTGTGGAAAGGGAACCTTTCGGCAGCGTTGACCTTCAATTTTATGTTTCTTGAGTAGTATACGTGCCTAGATTCCTCTTACAAGAAGAGAACGACCTTGTACGTCTTTGAGGCTGCGTGATTTTCCGGTAGTGGGGCGAATGCGTTCCTCCCTCGGGCCTCACAGTCTCAATCACCGAAACTTCCATTTCCGTTTGTGCGTGAGTGTTTGTATGTTTTAGTTGTTTGTTTTGCGTGTTGTTTTGTTTTTTTATGCGTGGGTTTGCATCTCGCGCTGCCTGTGCCTGAATTCTGGAGTCCCTAGAAGGAGCTGGGGAACTGCCGGGGTTAAGGAGTTTCTGGCAACTAGTCTCCCACTGATGATTGAGACTAATTTTCAGAACCTCCTCGGAGTGTGTGTTCTTTGGAAACCACATTTCCTGCATGCCATTATGCTTCAGCATTCTATTTAGCTCTTTCGCAAAGGTCCCTGGGGAGGAGAGATTCGCGATGTGAGCATAATAGATGTAACACATAATTTTAGTCGAGTTTTCATTTTCGACGTGCAGGTATGTCTTATTTTCCCGAGATTCGGCACTGGCAGCTTTTGCAACCTTGGCATACGTGCTATTTACCTTAATTTCTTCAGCCTTGTCTTTTCTTGTTTGATTTTTTCTTAAGCATCTCTTTCTTGACTGGGCAAGCCATGGATAGGGTCTTATGCGCTCCTGCACAGTTCAGATACTTCAAGAAGATGCTATTGCAAATCTGGAGGTAAAGGACAGAAAAATCTCACTTATCACTTGCTAAAACTTCAGCAATTGGAATCACTGAAGTTGCGAGTACAAGAAACACCAACATGCTTTTGACTTTATGAAAAGTACGAGTTCTTCATCAGCGTAAGAGAATGAGACTAATACCTGGGGTTCTCTGCTTAAATGACGCAAGGGCTGTATTAAATTCTACCTGTGTAAAGGGCCTTACGTCGTTTCTTCGCGGGATTTGTTAACCTGTATAAAAGGTGATAGTTCAAGTCACCCTTTCTATAGGTAGATAGAGTATAAAGATAGAAAAGAAGACTCGCGCTAGTCATCAAGTCTGGTCATGGCAAAGGAGGAAAATTGAAGCCAAGTACGGAAAACGCTATCTCCAAACAGTCACACCGTGGTGTGGGGAATTTCTCTTCACACGAACAGAAGAGTGCACCAGCAAGGATAGAATCTCGCTACCAATGTGAGACCCCATGGAGTCAGCCCTTAAAGAAAACAGACGGGTTTCCCTTCGCGTTATACGGGGATAGGGACAAAACCTACAAGACCGGCCGTCATGGAATTTCTGTTGGGAGTTTTTAATATCCTCATTATGAGGCTAATCGACACCCAGAATGGATACATCGTCGCTATTTGCCATTTGATGGAGGATGTGGAGCAGCTCGGATCTGAAAAAGCTAAGAAGGAGCTTCAGAATATCGGGCTGGAAGCATCCATACCACAGGAAATCCTCGTTCGCCGGACCATAATCCTCAGAAGGCTCAACCCGTTTTTCTTGGATAACTCTTGCGAAAATATCAGGACGATCTGATGAGGCAGAAGATATGGGCGAAGATCACCAAGGTAGAGAAGTTCGGCAAAGGAAACGGAATTGTCAAAATCGTCTTCAAAACCATCGAGATGGCTGACAGGGCCAAGAAGCAATGCCTCCTAGGTTTTTACCTTCGTGTGGCCCCAAAGCAAGTAGAGGCAGAGGAATACGTTCATGTGGACTGCTGCTACAAATGCTGCGCTATCGAGAAGCACCCGACGCGTGAATGCAAAAACAGAAGTCACGTGTCTGATCACGAATGGAGACAATGCGTGGCTGAGAAGCTAAAATGTATCAAATGCGGAGGGGAACACAGAACGCTAGCCATGAAGTGTTCCATCCGCAAGTAAACGATTCGGGTAAAGAGGGGAGAGTCCCCCCAAAAGAGGCAAAGGCATAGTCATTCGCAGAAGCAACTGCTATGGAGCACAAACATGGAGGAGTAAGTTCACGTGGACTGCTTCTACGGATGCTACACCATCAAGAAGCACCCGACGCGTGAATGCAAAAAACAGAAGTCACGTGTCTGGTCACGAATGGAGACAATGCGGGGCTGAGAAGCTAAAATATATCACCTGCGGAGAAGGTCACAGAACGCTAGCCATGAAGTGTCCCATCTGCAAGGAAACGATTTGGGCAAAAAGGGAACAGTCCAAAAATAGAAAAAGAGACAAAGGCAAAGTCATTCGCAGAAGCAACGGCTACGAAGCACAAACATGGAATCACGGCGTCGAAGCTGGTGATGCCAAGCGAGAGCAGGGACATAATGACCATGGTCATTTTTCCCACTTGGCAAATCTGGCAAATCCTGACACTTTTGTGGAGGAATTGAACTGCCCCCTTCAGAATAACGGGACTACCAATAAGCTGTGGTTTCCGCCTAATCCAGCCTCACATGAGGTCCTAAAAATCTAGCTCATCGACAGTCCTCACATAGAAGAAAAGACTCAAAAAGAAGAAGAATCCCAACCGGGAAAAGAAGAGTTCTCAGACAAAGAAGCCACCACACTAAAAACCCCAAGTTAAACTCGAAGAATAAAAATAATAACATACAAAAGGAAGAGCTAGACGCTTTAACGACGGAGGAAGAGGTAGAAGAAGAAAGAATCGTGGAAAAAGCGAAAACTAGGAAGCATGAAGAGAAAACTATGTTCACATTGATCTAAGGAGCCCCAATTTCCGAAAAAAAAGAAGTCCTTGAACAAGGCTTCTTCTTTGATGGAGAAGAACAGTACGAAACACCTGTCTGCGTACCCACTAGCGGTAACACTCAGCTTATAGTCTAGGGCATACATAAAGGGAAATACAAATGGACGTTTGAGGGACCGTACTCTACAAAGGAAGTTAAGGATCTGTTGTGGGATGACGCAATCTTCATTCCTGATACATCTGTCCGCGTCTTCAACATGTCTAGATACAAGACAATCAGCAATGAACAAGGATGAGCATAAGAAACCCTCGACATATTGAAATAACTAAAAAAAGTAAAAAAGTGTCTAAAAGCATAATGAAATAACAAAAAGTTACAAAAGTTTCTAACAATGAATATAAATATCAAAGTTCAAATTAAAAACAAGAAGTTTAGCAGTGAATACAAGCATAAATAGTTCAATTTAAAGCGAGTGTCATAAGTGTTAATTGTAAAAAGAAAAATTACCAGTGGTAGCAAATGTGGCTAAGATAGCAAAAAGCTTGATTTTTCTAAGAGGAATAGTTAATATTATAATCAAATCATATAATTTATACATATTTTTTAATGTAAATCAGCAGTGACAATTTATAAATACGACGACTAAATGCTAGTCTAGAAGAAATATATTGTTAACAATACAACTAAGAGATGTGAAATTGATGAAAACAGTAATATAAATTAACATTGTGCGAATTTTTTAAATCAATTGTGTAGAAATTAAATTTATAGAAATAAAATGATAACATAACGAGGTAAATTATCGTTGTAAAAATATTTTAATAATCAACGGAACAACAATATTAATCAATTTAATATTTACCAAAAATGTAATTGTAATTTTTGTAAAGAGTTGAATATGCCGCCCTTCGGGCAAGTGTATACCTCATACTGCCTTTAACCTTTATCATATTTTCATTCCTTCCATTACTTCTCAGTCAAACTTTGGATAAAACACGCATACTCACGTGATATTTTTTGCCGATAAAGGAGGCACGCTCCTGCCTCGTCTATTTAAGAAGCAGTAGCTGATCGCACATCATCAGTTACAAATTTTTCAACAATGGAGAATGTTAAGCACCGCGCACTGATCAAATATTTGACCAAGGAAGGCAAAAATCAAAAGAGATCCATGAACGCATGGTTGCAGTGTACACCGACTACGCCCCTTCCTATGCAACCATTGCTCGCTGGAATAAAGAGTTCTGCCATGGTCGTGAGTCCCTTAAAGATGACCTTCTTCCAGGACGCCCATCAGACGTGACCAACGAGGACAATGTGGTCCGTGTGAAGAGGATGATCCTCGAAAATCGACGGGTGAAGGTCAAAGAAATCAAGCGAGAACTTGAAATATCACATGGAAGTGTTATCAACATCATCCATGACAATTTGGCCATGACCAAGGTCTCTGCCCGTTAGGTCCCTAGAAACCTGACGCCACATGATCGACTTCAACGTCATCAAAGTTCGTAGGCCAGAGTTGCACAAGCTTCCCTGCGCGAGTGCGGATTCGAGGAGCTCAACGATCCCCCCTACAGTCCTGATCTGGCCCCTAGCGACTACTTTTTATTCCGCCAGCTCAAGGCTGCACTGGGTGGACGCCGGTTTGGGGACGATGAAGATGTCCAGCTCGCCGTCCAGGAGTGGATTGAACAGCAGTCGGGAGATTTCTGGTTTTCGGGAATTTGAAGCCTCAGGGACAAGTGGCGCAAGTGCATTGAAGTCAAGGGTAGTTATATTGAAAAATAATCTAACACTTTTCCTCATATCTCGTTTCCTTATATCCGAATTGCAAAACTTATTGACCGCCCCTCGTATGTCGAATTAAACTCTCCCCGACCCCCCGCACCCCCCGCACTGGGGTAAGGGAGTTGAAGTGAGCTGAACTGCCATTCATCTAGCCTCGTCCCAACTATACCGTTCTCTATGATAGACATAATTAGGGTTGTCAAGGAAAGCAGTTTTGAGGAGTAGTCCACTGTGGAACTTGGCATCAGAAGCACCCGGACAAGGGGCATGACTGCAACTTCCGAGAAGGGGGAGGTAGCCCCCTCGCTATACCCCGAGAGCCCAGCGACGACCATAGAGGTAGGTAACACTCATCTCTATGTAAGCCCGCTGCAATTATGATACCCAAACCCTTGAGGGGTGGCACCCCCGGTTTGCGATGGTTAGGATTCCGCTCCAACCAACAAAAAGCTCGCCATACAATCACACCTGTGAGTGCCCCCGCGGGTTCATTCATAATCATCTCATCCCCTATCCGGGAGTTCACGCTCATGGAAGCTCGCTTTCAACGGAAAGAGGGTTGCTCCCTGTCGTAGGGTGAACGTGAAGAGGGCACGTCAGAGGATTGAGATACAAATCCCAGTGCGAGGGTTAACTAAACAAAATCGAGTGCGGTTGGCCTAAGTAATCAATTTTTAGAGGTTTTGGGCTTAGAGAAACTAATGATAGAAAAATATATAACTTTACTATATACAAAAAAAATATTAATAGCACAAGTAAATAACTGACAATAAATAAAATGAGACCCGGCGTACCTATTAGGGGGTTGCAAATGGCTCGACGGGTACGAGAGTCCGAGAGAAGATGCGCGGTGATTGCTTTCAGAGAAAATGGGAGAGTTCAATTATCGGGGAGGCTCAATTAAAGCCTAATTGACTAGAGGCTTGAATACGGCGAGTAAACGCGGCGCTGTAAAGTCTAACTTGCAAGACTCCTTCTTCTTTAACCTCGCTGAGAAATCAGCGAGGGAGTACTCCAGTCGTTGAACGAAGTCGATAACCGAGTGATATATGCCTGCCCGTGTCTATTGTCTGTCGTCGGGAACTGTGGCCTTAGATACGAGCAAGGTCGGGTAGAGGTGACGCGTCGTGTTCGTAGCTGGAAGCCGTTGGGAGGTGGTCAGGGCGTACCAAACTGTACGTGGCTGCTTACCAAGACAGGGTTGTATGGTATTGCTTTCTCAAAGCTTTTCTCGAAGTATTTATACTGCTTCGGCGGAAGCATGTGGCCGGGGGCCCCCAAAGAGGAACGGGGATCTCATTAGACTTGGTGCGCCAGGAGGGGGGAGGGAGGATAGTATCAGTGGCCTCAAGGCCAGGCAGCAGAAAATATAAGAAGATTCTGAACATCAAGGGAAGCATACAACGTACTCAGGAGACAGAAAAGAGAACTAAGAGTACTAATATATGAAAAACAGAAAGAGAAATGGGATCAGCACATCGAGAAAATAGATGTAGAAACATCACTAAGGGAATTTTGGAAACATATCAACATATTAAAGCCACGGACAGTAAGGGATAAAATGAAAATTAAGGATGCAGAGAACATTTAAGAAGACGAGGAAGAAATAGAGGCATTATTCATAGAGAACTGGAGAAATGTATTCCAATTTAGCGAAGAAGAGAACGAAAACTATGACATTGAATTAGAACATCAGATCGTGGACGAACTCAATGGGGAGATCGAAGGGACATATTTCTTCCACTTGGTTGAGGAAAGGAGAAAAAACAACGACGGAATAGACGCAATTATTCCATCAGAGGAATTAAAAGCAAAGATAAAGAGCTTCCGACATAGAGCCCCAGGCAGATAGGGACTCACCAGATTTAATTAACTTGAAGCATCCCAGAACATACTAGAGGTAGTGAGAAACGTCTTTAATGCGTGCTTTAACACAGGATACTCTCCTGATGAACTGAAAGTGGCAAGGATGATATTCATACCCAAGGCGGGAAAAAAACCCGATCTAGTGGGTAACTACCGCCCCGTCTCACTCCTGGTTTGTCCCAAGGCGGATGTCTGAATCCGTCTCTCTATTCGATCTACAGCAGATATACCACCAACAAGAAATGAGGGCTGCCTGAACATCGAATTTGCCGCGACGTCACCCAGATAATAGTTTGCCCATACAGAAACAAAACAATGCAAGCTAGGATGACTGTAGAAGAATCATTAATAGAAGCGAAGAAAAATGGAAAATTAAAACTAACAGGGATAAATTTAAAATGATACCTGTGTACAGGAGAAGTATCTCAGATGTATATGTAGAAGGACAGCTCTACAGATACCACAAAGAATGTTAGGTGCTTGGACTGACCATTACAAAATCTGGTTATATAAAGTACGTAATGAGAGGGTAAATCTGGGGAAAAGCGGCCTGGCATTACTGTACAAGTTAGTTAACCTAAGCATGAAAAACAAGAGACAAATTTATCAAGCCATAGTACGATCCGCAATTATTTATCCAACCATAGTGTTGTATGTACACTATCTCGAGAAGTAACCTAGTAAGACTCCAAAAGGTTAAAAACAAAGCTATCTACTTAATTAGAAACACCAGAAGAGGAGAAAGAAGAAGACTATGAGACATGCACAGGGAGGCAAAGTTAGAGCCACTTATCAGAATAATTGAAAAAAGAGCAAAGAGAGTTATAGAAAAGACACAGAATGATGTAGGAGTTTAATTAACCAACCAAATTGCCCAGAGAGAAGGATGGAGATCACACAGATTATTCTCAAACTTCCCAAGGATAGTAGAAGGAGAAACAGAGGATGAAGAAGAAATTTACACCTAGAGAAGGAGAAAAATACTCGACGACGACTAAAAGTAATTAAATAACCAAAGCAACACCAGATACCAGGGAATAGTATATAATCAACTATAACCATGATAGCAATACGAAAGAATAGATAGAGAATAATTACTAATAACGGTTTGAACGCCTCATAAATACAAACGTTACATATACAACCCCCCCCCCCCCAATCCCAAAGCAAATACAAATTTTCTAACTTTATCACGCTAGCTATACTGCCTAAAATGGACAGAGATAAGCCTGACCTCCAGGCAACTAGCATCTCTTTGCAAACCTCTTACTCGCTTCAGTTTTCAGCATTTATTCGTTTTTTACTATCACATTCGCACACGGGACTCACAGTGATACGTGGGACAAGGGTCGCGATAAACTGCAAGGTTATAGTTAGAGACAAGCGACACATCGTGGTTCGGATTCCACGTTAAGCTGTAGGTCCCATGACTAACTAAGTCCACTTTTGTCTCCTACTATTTTCTTCGCTGTCCTATCCTAAAACCTTGTTCTTCCTCTCCCTTTCACTCCTATCTGCCGTACTCACAGTGCTGGGAGCCTATTATGGCTCTAGACAGTGTGACTATGGGGGACTACAAAGGAGTACCGGGCCTCCTCCCCAACTCCTTGGCCATTCCATCAGGGCCAAAGGGAACGGTGGAAGGGTCGGAAGAGCTGTTTTTTTGTCTCCCACTTCTCTTTTCATTTCATTTCTTTTCATTCAGATCGATATCGAGATATATTCATAGTGTGAGTGACGGGCGTGGAAAAGGAGGTAAAGGCGCGGGATGGTTCACAGCCTACGCCGGTCATTTTTAACCGATTGCAAGGAGAAGTTGCATTATCGCGAAAGAAGAAAAAAAAACACAAGGAGATGAGCAACCTTACTCAAAAGGGGGCAAAGGGGTCGGCCCCACAGTAAAACAAAAGGGACCACATTCGCACCCTAAGATGTGGGACCAAACCGACGAGGGTGACGGTCATGCAGTCGATGTTCGAAGTCGTAAATATTTCGCTCCTCCGGATAATAAAAACGTACTCTGACTACGCAGCCATCTGTGATAGTATGGAGGAGGTGAAAAAGTTGGTTTCGGAAGAAAGTAAGAGAAATATCAACAAAATCGGATTGGAAGCCACAATTCCATACGAGATATTAGTACAACGAACTATAATACTACGACGACTAGACCCATTCTTTACTGACAACTCCAGCGAGGAAATATAAGAAGAACTAAGTGCCAATCATAAATGGGCAAAAATAACGAGAGTGGAGAAATTCGGCACAGCCCAGAACATAGTAAAAGTAGTGTTCGCCAACATTAAAATGGCACGAAGAGCTAGGAGCGAAGGACTGCGAGGGTTAAAAGCTTAGGGTTTTACCCGAGTAAATAGAGGCAGAAGTGTTTATCCCGATCAACTGCTGCTTCAAATGCTACGCAATCGAACAACATAACACGAGAGACTGACCCATGAATAATATCGCCTGCTCCAACTGCTCCAGACTCGAGTAGAGTGAGCGCAGAGCGGAAAAATCGCAATGCATAAACTGCAAAGGAGAACACAAGGCTAATGACATCAGATGGCCCGTTAGAAAGAAAGCTACACAGGAGAAAAAGAAAAAACTGAAAAAGGAAAAGGAGGCAAAGTTAAGGAAAACCTCGAGGCAGCGACGGCGCTGAGGAAAATCGAAACAGCGGACGACTCTAATAATGCCAAAAGAAGAAACAGAAATTATGGCAATGATCATGTTCGCCCATCCGGCAAACCTGGCTCACCCTGGCACGTTTGCGGAATAATTAAACCGTCTTCTGCAGATGAATGAGGTGGAAAAGAATCTATGGTTTCCGCCGAATCCCGCGTCCAAGGAAATATTAAAAATAAAGTTTGCAGACGAACCAGAAAAAAAATAATAAAGAAATATCACAAAATAAGAAGAAAATAATGATAATAAAGAAATAACAGAAAAAGAAGAATCGTCAGAAGAAGAAGAACGTCTATGGATTATATTCTCGCGGGACATTCCAAAATAGAAAAAGAAAGAAGAAAAATAAAACTGTCGAAATGGAAGAAGATGAAACCACTACTACTGAAGAAGAGTACGATGGAAAAGAAGTAGCGAAGTACAAAAAGGATAGACAAAGAAAAAAGAAGATTTAAGAAGAAAAGGAAACAACCCAAACCGAAGAGGAAGAAGGGGAACGCCCGAAGTACCAGGTGGTTCCCCTTACTGAGGAGAAACACATGATGGAGGAAGGATGCTTCTACAACGGCAGGGACGTGAACTTCCAGGTCTTCGGGACACCCACGCGCAAAACCCTAATAGGAGACCAGGCGAAACTGCGCAAAGGATGCCGAGATGGAAAGTTTAAGTGGATCTTCGATGGAGCATACTCACCGCAGGAGATTGCAGGAACGCTGGCGGATAACACGCTCTACATCCACGATTCGTGGGCCTATACGGTGAGTCCGAACTCCTATAAAAAAGTTAGGACCGGACAAATGAAGTCCGAGTTAGCAGTAAAATTAAATTACTCCTTAAACTAAGAGAAGTGAAAGAAAGTATTAAAAAGTGATAGAGAGAATAGTGACAAGCCAAATCATTGCAATTAAAATGTCTGAGTGTATAACCAAATTAACAAGTGAATGAATTAATAATTTAAAAATAATATGTGGAAAAAAGTGGAAAAATGAATATCCTTAATAAAAGTGATAAGTAAACTGAATATAAATAAAGTGACTAAGCGCATAACCAAAAATAACTAAAAAACCTAAATAACGGAAAATGTAGAATTAAAGCGAATAACTGATAAAAATAGAATAACATAAAATTAGAATAAAGGAAGTGTTACATACTGAACAAAGTAGGATAAGTATAATTTAATAGAATAATACAAGACAATAGGAAATATTGTAAAATAAGAAAAAGGAAGAAAGTAATTATAAAAAAGTAGTCCTCCGTCTCCATGTCCTCGCTGCTGCTGCTGCTGGCGGTCTCCAGGTCAGCAACCCACAAGATCTCCTCCACCTTCCTCTCTATCGTGGACCTCTGACCTCTTGACCATTTTTTCCTCAAAAGCCCCCATCTACTTGAGGCTAAACTTGGGGTTGAAGGCAGTGGCCAGAAGACCTCAAAGGTGGCGGCGAACCTCCTCTCTATGGCAACGAGGAGGGTGCCGCTGGTCATCAAGTTGACCAGCTTCTTCTTCGTCACAATCAGCGTGGGGATCAGGTAGCTCAGGTAGCATTGCTTCTCCCCCTGGATGTGGTCCAGGGGGAAATAGACAAATAGGATTTATTATTTAATTAACTAGTTTTAAAATAGAAGCATAAGCTAAGAATTAAAAAGCAATAAAGTATCGCGATAACGCCCAACTTATATTTAGTTTATTTACCTTAGCATATTGTGACATAAAGTCAAGGTCTTTCTGGCCAAACACTGTCAGATTCCTCTGCTTGTTCATGCACCTGTGCAGCTGGTCTTTCTTCTCCTCCAGCACTTTGTTGGGGACCATCAGGCTGTTATAGGGGCTGTTCCACCTTGTTTTGGTAGGAACAGTGAACTTCCTGTTTATCGCCTTGTAAAGTCTATCAGCAAACACTGTACTTGTTTCTGAAAAAAATAGTTTTGCATTATTTCATTATTTGCATTATTGCTGAAATATTTTTCTTTTTCCTATTTTATTTAAACAATCTATCACTTACCCTTCTTGTTCCACAGCGCCTGGGCTTTTGCAATGGCGCTCCTGTATGCCTTCTATGTCGGTGCTGGCGACCAGGTTCAGTGTGTGCGCCGCACACTTGTGCTACCTAGGCAGCTTGATGATGCCATACTTGCTGCCCTTCTACATGTCATCAAACGCGATGAACTGAAAAAAAAACATATTTAACTTATCTAATAAATTGTCATAAATGCATCATTTTTAAAATTTTAAACCATTCTTTGAAGTACCCTTTGTACAGAGTACTATTCAGTATATTCTACACACCTCTAGCTCTTGGCTCCCTTGGCCCTCCGGAGGGTCAGCGATGAGCTCCTCTAGGTGGGTATCGGCAGGCTCACGAGCGTGAGCCTCCTCTTCCTGGTGGTCATCTAGATTAGAGGCAAATTGGACAAATGCCTTTTGAAAATTGACAGCATTGTCTGTGGTTATCCTGAAATAAATATAACAAAAAAAAATTTATAATGTATTATTGTTTACTAATATTTAGTTATAGACGATAATTTTATTCTATCGGCTATCGCCATTTATCGACATCTGCCACTGCTTCTTGCTGGTTGACCCGCCGTCGTCTGACTGACCGGACCGGTTCCTGCTGCGGCCGCCACTCCCAACGTTGGCCTTGCAAGCTTCATCAACTTGTTTTGCCTTGTCAGGATGAATCCTGTTGAAGTGTCTCTTCAGGTTGGCCTTGGTGCCCTTATTCACCTTCACCTCAGTGATCTTGGGGTGGCAGGACAAGCACTAGAAGATGTAGCTGTCGCCAACCATCTTCTTGTACTTCAACCACTTGCCAAGGAATGGCCAGGGTTTCTGAGGCTCAGCCTCATTAAGCTCAGAGTCAATAGACTTCGCTGAGTCTCATTGGCTTGATGCGGGCAGTCTCTTGCGACGCTTTCACTAATTCAATACTATAAAATAGCAAAGCACTACACTACTAAATTATAATAAAAATAGGATCAGTTTAGTATAGAGGCATAACTACGTAAGTGTTCAAAAAGTTAATAAACGGATATTAAATAATAGCACCGAATAGTACATGCATTCATATACACGTGCACCAAAAATTAGAACGGAAGAAGCGCGGGAACCTAGGGAAAAAATCATCAATGAACGCGTAAAACCGGTAGTGTGCAGGAGCAATATATTGTGACCTCTCGTCCGACGGCTGGTGAGATACTAAAGCTGAGCGAACGTTTTGAGAAGACGTCAAGACTGGCCGCCCCACACTCAGTTCAGTATATGTTCGGTTTCCAGCCCGGACCTAACCATTTCTGTCTCCAAGGCATGCGTGGCTCGCCCCTGTGCTAAACTGGAACCAAAAACTGAAATTATCGATTATTGCTAGTTTGGAACCAAAAGTATCGGCGATACCGATGAATCGATAACGTGGGGAAAAATATCGGATAACTGATGACCCGATATCTTTATCGCGATAATTTATCGCGATAACGCCCACCTATGTATATATATATATATATATATATATATATATACATAAAAATGAGGGATCTTAAAATGTGCCCGGGGGGTTTTCTGTTGATGATGTTACGAAAACTTTTTTAATTTAGTTTAATTTTACTGTAATTAGTGTTGTAAAAATGGTTTAAATGGATAGCATCATCGCTTGCAAAATTGTTTTGACCTTATATATATATATATATATATATATATATATATATATATATATACATATATCCAAGTTCACCGCATGAAAGAGAAAACGGAATAATTTTTCTTCGGAAATAGTTATTTCTTGCTTAGAAAAAATCCGAGCTAGGGTGGGATTCAAACCGTGCACATTGAGGCATTGAGCAACCGCTTCGATCTCAATTAAACCACCCTAACAATAAAGAAATTTTGGCATAGGTAATTAAAGCGGGATACATACATTTGAAAACATATGCATATATAGATAAAAGATACACAATTATTCATTAATTAAGCACTCAGCAGTTCGCTGAAGTAAGCAATATATTTCAAACCTCAACTGTTCGCAAGATATTACATACGTGTTCTTTGTTTCCAACTCTCTCACTTTCTGACCAAATTCTCTACTTCATTCTTTTTCCAAATCCTAACGATATCCCCAAAAAAAAACGTAGCTTGTAAGCAGCAAAACCAACACACTGCTAAAAATTTATTTTCTAAATATTTATCTTTTAAAAGAGGCTTCGGAATATGCTATAAGATCAAAATCGTTTTCTATAGACTCCATACACTTTCGGTACCAACCATTTTACATGATAGGGTAAAATAAATATAGACCCACCCCCTGGTCGTAAAGGGAGCAAATCAACGTGCAACGTTCGAAAGTCATCTGTCCTTCTTAGGTAAGTATTAGTAAACCCCTGTAAATCTCCTCTCGAAAGAATATTAGTACTTCTGATGCTCTTCTTATTATCACAAATATCGTTCAAAGTTCTCTTAATACTGGTCATGAATCTCGTCTTGTATCTCTTGATTTTAGCTCAGCCTTTGATCGTTTTAATCATATGGCTCTTTTCTTTAAAATTAGATCCCTTGGTATTGGTAATCATTTCCTCGTTATACTGGTCGAGCTTTTGACTAACAGGAAGCAACGTGTGTTGGTTGATGGTAGTTTTAGCTCCTACAGCTTTGTTAAATCTGCTGTTATCTAAGTTAGTGTCCTGAGCCAGCTTCTCTACATTATTTATACCTCAGACATGTTTTATGTCATTGAGTTGAATATGGTTGCTTATGCTAACGATGCAACTTTGTATGCTGCCTTTCATTACCCTTTGGAGAAACAAAGAGTCGCTGAATTGCTTATTCTGGATATCAAGAGAATTTTATTTTGGTGTGATGTTTGGGAAATGAAACTTAATCCGGGTAAATCCCATGGCCTTGTTATGAGTCGATCAAGGACCTTGCAACTTCATCACCCTGACATCATTGTCAACTGCGTTGTGGTCCCTAATTGTTCTTCACTGAAATTGCTCGGTGTTACTTTTAATCCCGAGCTTATTTTTGAGCTGCACTTGCGCACTGTTGCGTCCTCAATTTCTCAAAAAGTTGATTTGTTGCCTAAGTGCCGTCAGATCTACTCTAAAGACCGTGGTTAGGATTTTTTTATTCCTTTCTCTGCCTCATTTGGAATATTGTTATTCTGTCTTCCTTTCTGCATTGAAAGTCAATTTGAAGCTCCTTGTCAGAGCTTTCAACCAGATTAGTTTTTTGCTACCTGATGTACAGTTGAATCTTAGGCATCGTCGACTCAGTGGAGTCTTGACTTATTTCTTTAAAATTGTTTCTGATCCTCAGCATCCACTTTGCTGTCTGATACCAGCTCCCTCGCGGCCGGTTCGTGAAACGCGATACTCGTTAAGGTAGAATGACCGTGCTTCTTCGGTCGCTCGAGTGAATACGACAGAGTTCTCTCGATCTTTCTTTCTTGCAACCGTCGGTCTGTGAAACACTGCTTAATGATGTCGTTAATTCAAATAATTGTTACGAGGGCGGTCAATAAATTTTTCAATTCGGATAAAAGGAAACGAGATATGTAGAAAAGTATTTGATTATTTTTTAATATAACTACCCTCGACTTCAATGCACTTGCGCCACTTGTCCCTGAGGCTTCGAATTCCTGAAAACCAGAAATCTTCCGACTGCTGTTCAATCCACTCCTGGACGGCGAGCTGGACATCTTCATCGTCCCTAAACCGGAGTCCACGCAGTGCAGCCTTGAACTGGCGGAATAAAAAGTAGTCGCTAGGGGCCAGATCTGGAGTGTAGGGGCGATCGTTGAGTTCCTCAAATCGGCACTCGCACAAGGCAGCTTGTGCAACTCTGGCCTCGGAACTTTGACGACGTTGAAGTCGATCATGGGGCGTGAGGTTTCTAGGGACCCAACGGGCAAAATCCTTGTTCATAGCCAAATTGTCGTGGATGATGTTGATAACACTTCCATGTGATATTCCAAGTTCTCGCTCGATTTCTTCTATCTTCACCCGTCGATTTTCGAGGATTATCCTGTCCACACAAGCCGCATTGTCCTAGTTGGTCACGTCTGACGGGCGTCCTGGACGGTGTTCATCTTCAAGGGACTCGTGACCATGGCGGAACTCCCTATTCCAGCGAGCAATGGTTGCATAAGAAGGGGCGGTGTCGCTGTACACTGCAACTATGCGTTCATGGATCTCTTTTGCATTCTTGCCTTCCTTGGTCAAATATTTGATCAGTGCGCGGTGCTCAACCTTCTCCATTGTTGAAATATTTGTGACTGACGATCTGCGATCAGCTACTTCTTCTTAAATAGACGAGGCAGGAGCGTGCGGGTGCAAGTCCTGACTTGTCATAACTTGTCCTAACACCCCCACAAACAACCATCTCCCTTCCTCTGTTTTGTCCTACCGATTCGCAAAACTTATTGACCGCCCCTCGTATGTATTTAAAACGGGAGTGAATGCCTTTCTTCTCTCTTGATTTTCATGTTTTCTACTTTTATCGATGTTGCGCCGCTCGTTGGGCCCTGTAAGGTTTTTAGGCTCTGCCTTTTTGGTTGTTGCCTTCCAACGGGTCGCCTTCATTGACTTCGATAATAATAATATGCTATCGTTTCTCTTTCGATGGCGTTGATGCACGGCAACCCTGCCCCTTGCAGGAAAATGGTGGGAGATAAAGTAGGCTGCAGATGCATATTGTGCACTTATATCTACATATTATCATTTTTTCATTCGATAAAAAAGAAATATAAATCATGAAAACATACCTTCGTGAGTTAGGTGTGGTGACAGGACACCTCATAATAAAATAAAAACGTCTACCTTCCACAATAACTGAGCTCCGACTGAGCCACAATACCAATACATGCCTCACACACTCACTGTCACCCCACGTGACTAAAGCAGGGTTAAAAGAATCTCCGAGGCCTGAAAATTAACAAAATCAAATTACGACGAAAGTACAATTGTGAATAGGTCGAGAAAACAACGCAACTCGCAGGTACGACCTTGTGGCATAAACAACATAAAGCTGTTAGCTTTATTTTTTGTGGTAGCTCATTGATTTTCCCTATTGAGGAACATTTTTCACTTATCTTTTATCCATTAGTGAATTAGTATGGAATAATTTTGGTTTATTCTGGCATTAAGATCAAAACCTTGTGGTTCGTGTACGATATTGAAGACGGCACTTAAGCGGTTTTAATGCAAATTATTTAGCCACACTAAGAGAGTTAAATAACTTTTAACATTTACAATATTTCATATCAAAATAATTGAGCTAAAAATAAATTTCTATATTTCTGTATCACTTTTATTTAGAGGAAACGGGCGAAAAGTAACCATCATTTAGTATTACTGGTTTAAGCGAATGAGCTCAACCTTGGTTAGTCTCATTGATTCCATTGATAACAAAAAGCCCTCTTCCCTAATCCTTCGTATTTCTGAACCATATTACATTTATTACACCATGAAACAATTTCAAAATCAAAGCCCTACAAATCCACCTAACCCACTAAAAGTTGCACTCATCTACATTCAAGACAACGCATTGATTTTCATTGTCAATTCCAGACTTGAAACTATAAGGAACCGTTAACGGCGCTTGATTAGAGCCGCTTTTAAATAGATGACTAAATGAGCTAGAAGAATATTCCGGCAAGAACCCATATTAGTCTTCCCTGATAAAGATAAAATCACAGAGGAAAAACGGTTTGTTTACGAACCTGACGGGAATTCCCACCTTGCTATTGAGTACCAGCCTAAGTTGAAAAGAGCCAGGACGTTTCAAGCTCTATGTTCGGCCACCATAACAAATAAATCACTGAATAAAAGCCCTTAGCCTGGCAAGCTGCGTTATTTGCTCTAAAGTGGAATAGAAGCAAGAGGGATGACACTCATACTTCCAAATGTACTGTACACAGGGCAGTTTGTGAGGAACTTGAGTGAGGAGAAGATACACTGGACTTCCAATGTGCAAGAGCTATGGAACCTTTTGGTCGCTATTTCATTTTACGCAACCTACCTCATGTCGCTCGAAACAATTTCGGAACGAAAATAAGTTAGCTGTGCACAATAACATTGCCTTAGGTAAAACCAAAAAGGATAGACCAGACTTTTAGCCAACGGTCCCTAGCCCAAGCCTATGTATAAACATGCGGACAATCCCAAATCAGAATGATGCTTTAACTCTGCCCAGCTGGTGCACAAAATAATCGATGGTAGAGAAAATCTTAGGTGCCATAACTGTAAGTTTAAGGGTCATTATGCCGCCGAATGCCGAAAAGGTCCATACTGTGCTGTATGCCACGAAAAGTGATAACAAGGAGGTGAAACTAAGATGTGCGATGCTTATAGGCGGGCACGCGTGGCGCCAAGTAACGCAAGAACAATTTCTTTTTCTAAATTGCCGCAACAAACTCGTACTGATAGTCCGAGAACAAAAGCAGTACATTCGTGTAATAGAGCCCGAACGGTAAGATCCTTCCGTTAGGTCTGAAGAGGAACGAAGATATCATGAAGTTAACTTGGAGAGAAGTTGCATAAATGTATTATATAGAACCTTTTCTTGTGAATGCCCTCCCACCAGCCGACGGACACTGCAGTATTACGTAACCCTTTCCCCGTTAGACTAGTACTAATAGTCAATAGAGCCATTTCGTGAATTGGAAATAAGAGAGAGGGTAAAACGACTGATGACTACTGCTATTTTGGATAGCGGAGTAACCAGTTCATTAGTGAAACAAACTTTTGCCCCAAAAATAACAAATCAATATTTAGGTAGATATAAAACAACAGACCAAATGTCAGGTTGAGTGATGTGCAAGGGCTCAAAAATCTCCAGTTTCTGAGATATAAAGTTCTATTTACATGTAGATTATTCTGTGTATCCGCTAATGGCAAGATTATACATGACCAGGTTCACGTTTTAAACGATTCGCTGAGAGGGATTGATTTTATGTACAAAATGCTTGGGAAATATACCCCGATTGTAAGCAAATTAGAAGAATTAAAACACGTTTTAAACGCTACCGACATTGATGAAAGACACAAAATTTTGGTGAGATTAATGCATCAAGCCTAAAGGAGAACGAAGCAACTACAGAAGTATTCAAGGGCAAAGATGCATCCGAAATGACTGACTCTTCTTCATACACTTTGCCGAACATAGAGGTCTCGCAAATGACTTGTAGTGAATTACCAGTCATGTGTGACGGTCGAATGAGGTGATGAATGAGCTACGGGAGCCATCATCTAGCTGCTTAAACAGTGGGCCAGCTAACAGTTATGTCTAGGTTCCATATTAGCTTGAAGTTGAAATTAATGAAGTTGGGCTATATGTCATATAAACGGGCTGATTACACAGATGATTACTTGTCAAAGAAACAATCTACCATAGCAAGGAAGAGTCAGTAATTGCTGAGGTGTTAAACAGCAGATCACGTATAGTTAAGATAATAAGGAGAATACTGAAACTCCATTAGAAGTATTGCAAACCCCAACAAGCAAGGACAAACCTCTTAATATCCTAGTTCAAAATCGCAATGTTATTGCTTTATCAGGACATAAATTGTTGTGAACTAAACTAATGTCTTTCAAAATTAAATTGAGATCCGTGACGACACAAATATATAAACCTCGCTATAAGGTTCCTACATTCAATGTTTAATTCATGCATCCTTCACAAGACTCATCTACCGTAAAACAATATGCAATAGAATCTACTCCTTCAGATATAAATAAAAAACATTGACTCAACAGATCTGTTGACGTTGTGGTATTTTAAAGCGCCACGTATAACACAACTTTAGTCATGCCACTCACTTCTAAGATCCTGACGCCCTCCACTCATGGAATCTCACCCATTGAAGAAAACCTTGTACCAAAAGCAAGTTGTTCTCCTCACGGAACAGTCAGTAAACCCCCAAATGAATAAGGCCCATTAACCAAGAAAACTGAAAAGGTCCGATACCTTCACCTACCTCACCCCATTTAGGGAAATTGATCGAAAAAAATTGATTAGTAAATTTTATAACAGTAAATACTATCAACATTTTAAGTTATATATCTCCTAAGATAAAAAGAATAAACAGGTTTACCATAATTTTCCAAATTATTTCAATTTTCGTAATCAGTACCTAATTGCATCTCTAACTAAATCATTTTTTATTTCCGTAACTCGAGGAACTTTAGTATTGTTTTAAAAAGAAAGAAATTACAGAAATATAATATTTTTGTTTAATAATTATAAAAATATGAATAAAAAACAGGTAATAGTTACAAATCAATGGCCTATATATATGAGCACTAAAATTAAAAATATGGTGGCATTTGGCAACTATTGAAGGGATAGCTCCCAGACATCACAACGTCCGCTAATTAAATATCAAACAGCCCTTAAATGACTTTAATCTTATAGATTATTAAATAACAGTTTTAATAATCTATAATAATATTAAACATTAAAATAAATAGGTGTAAGTAGAATGAACAAATTTACAGTATTCTTATTTGGAAATAATATCGAATGTACAAAATTTAAATTTATGTATCTATTAGTTACCACCGTGTATGGGCATTGTTTACATAAAAGGAAGATTGGAAAGTACCTCAGGATGTAGAGACATACAAAGGAAGAGAAATACATCAAAAGACTTTCAAAGTTTCGCTGAATAAAGAATACTGAATCTAGCAGCGAATATCTCTTTGACATTAAAGAAATCCCTGATCAACTATACCCATCCTGCAATCAAGAAACACAGCCTTCACTCAAGAAAGAAGATAACTCTACCCTTTGGATTCAGTGCCTAACATAAAAGGTACTCCCAGAAGAATCTAATCGGTAGCCACCAAGCCGAACAGAGAACCCAATCTAGCTACCCTGGAGTGTTACTAAAACTCAGTGATAAATCATCCTTTTCAACCAAACCAGTCACAACAGGGCTATAACACCTATAAACTAGACTAAGACTAATGTGTATCGTTGAAGTTGTAAGAGTACCTGACTAATGCTAAAACTCTAATTGCTAAGAATGTTCGGTCGGTCCGTCGGCGGTTAGTATATACGATAAGAAATATTATTGAAGAGTCATAAATATTTAAAGTAGCGTTTAATTTTTTTATACCAGAGCCACGTTCATACATATTGCAACAGGTAATGCATGGGCTGGCATCCTCCGAGTGCATTTTGTTCAGTTAAACGTTGAATCTTCCTGACGAGGATTGCGCCTTCCGTCAAAATGAATGAAGTTGAACAGCGGGCTGTGATAAAGTTTGCAGTAATTAAAGGGAAAGTGCCACAGATGATTCATGAGGAGTTGAAGACAACACTAGGGGACCGTGCCCTATCTTCTTCCACTCTCAAACGTTGGGATGCTCTCTTCAAGCAGGGAGGAGACTCGCGTGAGGATGACCCTCGAAGTGGGGTTCCGTCAATTGCAGCCCCCTTTGAAACTATGGCCATGATGGAGAGACTGGTTATGGATAATCGCTCAATCTCCGTGCAATGCATTGCTTCTCGAAGAAGAATAAGTAATGGATCCATTGTTACCATCTTGCACGATTTCCTTTTTATTTTCATGTTCCTTATCTTTTTCATTTTACTTTCCTTTTCCTATGCTTCAAACTTTCCCTTTTCCTTTTCTCATCTTCCTCATTTGATTTTATTTTTATTGTATTTATTTATTTTTAATTTATTTTTTAGTTTTAATTTAATTTTATTTCTAAATTTATATTATCTTTCAATTTTTACTTTTCTTTCTTTCTCTTTCTCTCAGTTCTATTTTTCTCTCCTTTCAAATATGTTGCTTTATCTTATGTTAGGTTTTTATTAATTTGTTTAACTTTAGTTTTCTTGACTCTTTTCACGAGAGATGAATCAAAAGGTTTATTTCCCTATATAAAATACGAATATTCCTTTTCTTTTCTATTGTCCTTTTAATTTTTGCCTTTCTTTGTTTTTCATTACACTTTTTCTTTTTTATTTTTATTTTTATTTTATATTTCGTTCACTTTTCTTATTTTTACTTTATTATTCTATTGTCATTTCATATC
This sequence comes from Ceratothoa steindachneri, assembly GCA_963969495.1. Taxonomy (NCBI): domain Eukaryota; kingdom Metazoa; phylum Arthropoda; class Malacostraca; order Isopoda; family Cymothoidae; genus Ceratothoa; species Ceratothoa steindachneri. Next base: position 94,741,189 of record OZ018330.1, read on the forward strand.
ATCTCTTTTTTTATTTTGCCTTTTCTTTTTCTTTATTTTTCATCTCAATTTTCAATTCCTTTCCTTTCCCGCATTCTTTCTTATATTTTCCTTTCATTTTTTCGTAATTTTCTTTTCCATTTTAATAATTTTCGTCTTATTTTTATTTTATTTTTTAATTTATTATATTTATTTTTAAATTTATACTTTTATTTGTCCTTTTGTATTATTTATTCTTTTATTATTATTTTTCTCTTCATTTTATTTCACTTCCATGTTTCTTTCAATTTCCTTCATCTTTTCTTTTGTTTTTTCCCTTACCTTTGCATTAGTATTTGTCCTGTCATTTTCTTTATATTTTCTGTTTTACTTTTTTATGTTATTTTCTTGATTTTTATTTTTATATTCTTGTCATCCTTCCGTTTTCTTTGTTTGTTTTCATTCTTAATCTTTTCTTTCTTCTTTTCTTTTCTTTTATTTCATTTTTCTTACTTTTATATTCCTTTCATTTCTCTTCTTTTCATTTTTTATTTCCTTCCCACTTTTCTTTGGAATTTTATTATATTTGTTCCCATTTTATTCCTTTTCCGTTATCGTTTACAATTTATATTCTGTTCCCGTTCTTTTCCTTTTTTCCCCTTTATTTACCTTTCTATTTCTCTCTAGATATCATTTACTTTTCCATTCTATTATTTTTCCTTTTCATTTCTTTCATTTTTATTTTATTTTCATTCATTTTCTTTGTCTTTCCTTTGTCCTTTTCATTTTCCTTAAAATTTCTCTTGTTTTTTCCCCCCTTTTATCCGTTTTCCTTCACCGTTCTTTTATTTTTATTTTCCCTTTCATCTCGCTTCTTTTCTTTCCTTTTATTTTGGGTCTATTACTTCCGTTTCCTTTTCTTTCTTTTCCTTTTCTTTTCTTTCTTTTTCCCCTTTTTTCTTGTCTTTTATATATTTTTCTTTCCTTTTCGTTTTATTTATTTTATTTTTTCTATTTCACTTTTCTTTCTATTTCTTTTTATTTTATTTATATCTAACTTCTCATTATCATTTTTATGTATTACCCTTTCCTTTTCTTTTTCTTTGCTTTTCCTTTTATTTATCCTTTCTTTCACTTTTATTAGTCGCGTGCGAGCGACTCTCTAAGTTACTATGTCCATCGGTTGAATGGCATCCGTTTTACTTTTCAATGAGTTTTGGAAAGATTTGAAAGTCGTAAAGTCATAAGTTATTTTAAGGTCATAAGTCATTTTAAGGTCTTAAGTCATAGAGAGAGAGAAAGAGAGAGGTAGAGAGAGAGAGAGAGAGAGAGAGAGAGAGAGAGAGAGAGAGAGAGAGAGAGAAGAGAGAGAGAGAGAAATGATATGTATGTTAATTGATAATACGTTTATAATTTTTTTTTTTAAATATTAAAATTATTCAGAGCACGTGACTTAGGTAAGTTGACCTTGTTTTTATTTCACATTTCTTTTCCATTTTCATTTTCCATTTCATTTCCCTTGTCGTTTCACATTCCTTTTTTTCATTTTCCTTTCCTCTATCTTTTCTTTTCTATATTTTCCCATGTTTTTTTCATTTTCCTTTTCTTAAATACTATTTCTTCCTCTCTCTTATTTTCTGTTTCCATCTCTTTTTCTCTTCTCTCTCTCCTTCTTTTTCTCTATTTCCCCCCTCATCCTTCCTTCCCTTTGTTTTTTTTGTTGACAATCTTGATTGTCATTTTATCTTTATTTTTCCTTACTCTGCAAAAGTAAATGAATCGAGAAGCTTCTTTACACAAATAAAATCCCAACTTTTGCTATTAAAGAACTTTTTCCGTAAAATGTAAACAATCACATGAATTTCAAGATAATCTTGTTGTTTACATCCTTCATTTAATCCCTAACTTGGCATAAACATAAACATGGCAAATAAGTTCTGCTCCACCTTCCAAGACTTTACTCTGGTAGACAAAATCTTAGATGGCAAGAATGATATTCAAGCTCCTTCTTCCATCTTCTTAATATCTGTACTTTCGAACCCCTCTTAGCTTGGATTAGTTTTATTCTTAGCTTTCTTATTATTTATTCATCCTTTGCTTCTCGTCATTTTATCACACTTCTTTTGCAAGTGGGTGAATATACAATGGTTGGTTAGAGAGACTATAAAAATATTACGACAAGATAAAAATGGAATTTGGAAAAAGATTGGGTTAAAAGTGCTCGCCGCAAAGAGAGTCGAAATCTCTTAGATATTCGCAGCAATCACTACAATTTAACAGATTCTTTCTTTTATTAATGTCGCAACCATCTCCCCATTACGGCTAAAAAACATTCGTAGTCTTGAAACCGTAACCTTGCGAACAAGAGTTGCGGTGCATCTTTCCCAAATTTCTGAGGAGTTTCTGCTTCTGGAAAGTGAGAAAATCCTTCCCCAAATAAAAAATAAATTCAATAGAAATATTGCTTTAAAAGAATGAAGTTGAAAAATTGAAAAAATCACCGAATTTTATCCCGTCTACGGAACTAAATAATTAGTCAAATTTAAAGCAAAATGCCAAGGCTTATCCAGAAAAATATCTCAGGAATCCGAACAATAATTAAACAGGGGATAATCTCAGACACATGCATCCTCTGATATGACATCATCATCATCACTAACTCTATAATTTAAAAAGGGGAATTTTTTGAGTATTTGAATAATAATTTCATCTTAGCTTGGTTATGCCTTATGTCTTCTTAGCAAATTTATTTCTAATAATTCTTTTATAATATCTAAAAACAAAATGGTGAAGTTCAGAAATAAATATAAGTATCGAAATTTTGTGAAGTTTTTCATACCCAATGAATTACAAATGGTGAAGTTCAGAAAAAAATTTATATATCTTTTATATTTTATCAACGTGATATTTTGAAACGGAGGAAATTTAGTTTAGAGTTCCTTTTTAAAAATTTTATAATTGTCGAAGTTCAGAAAATTTGTAAAAATTTAACCATGGCTGCATTTTTTTTAGATTTTAAATTTTAATCTTAGTAGCGAAGGGCAAGCTCCCACCGTAGGGAGAGTAGCGAAGACATTGCCTGGTAGTCTTATTTTAGCACCGATCTTTGCGAGATCAAGAGATTGGAATTAAGAAATATCTTTCCACTACTTCCGAAAAAAGTATTTCTTTTCATACCAATAAACAAGGTGGCCATGGATGGGCTTCTTCTTAACATGCTTCTACCTCTCCTTTGTACTATTTTTTATCGTTACATTTCCCAATTATCCAATTTTATCTATTATCTTGTCTCCATAGTGAAAGTTGAGTACTTCTTGGATATACACATATTCATTTCTCGCAGGAATATCTAGTAATACCTAACATTTTTTTTAAAGCTTTGTTTTCACACTTCACTCGACGTTATTAATTTCTTCCATATACGAGGGGTGGTCAATATGTTTTGAGAATCGGTAGGGAAAAAGAGAGGAAGGGGGATGGCTGTATGTGGGGGTTGTTAGGACAAGTTATAAGAAGTCAAGACCTGCAGCCGTACGCTCCTGCCTCGTCCATTTAAGAAGCAGTAGCTAATCGCAGATGGTCAGTCACAAATTTTTCAACAATGGAGAAAGTTGATCAAATTTTTGACCAAGGAAGGCAAGAATGCAAAAGAGATCCATGAACGCATGGTTGCAGTGTACATCGATACCGCCCCTTCCTATGCAATCATTGCTCGCTGGAATAGGTAGTTCCGCCATGGTTGTGAGGCCCTTGAAGATGACCCCCGTCCAGGACGCCCGTCAGACGTGACCAATGAGGACAATGTGGCCCGTGTGGAGAGGATGATCCTCGAAAATGGACGGGTGAAGGTCAAAGAAATCGAGCGAGAACTTGGACTATCACATAGAAGTGTTATCAACATCATCCACGACAATTTGGCCATGAACAAGGTGTCTGCCCGTTGGGTCCCTAGAAACATCACGCCCCATGATCGACTTCAACGTCGTCAAAGTCCACAAGGCCAGAGTTGCACAAGCTTCCCTGCGCGAGTGCTGATTCGAGGAGCTCAACCATCCCCCCTACAGTCCAGATCTGGCCTTTAGCGACTACTTTTTATTCCACGAGCTCAAGGCTGCACTGCGTGGACGCCGGTTTGGGGACGAGGAAGATGTCCAGCTCACCGTCCAGGAGTGGATTGAACAGCAGTCTAGAGATTTCTGGTTGTCGGGAATTCGAAGCCTCAGGGACAAGTGGCGCAAGTGCATTGAAGTCAAGGGTAGTTATATTGAAAAATAATAAAACAATTTTCCGCATATCTCGTTTCCTTATATCCGAATTGCAAAACTTATTGACCTCCCCTCGTATGTCTCCACAATCAATGTGAGCACTTTATTTTATAAAGCATTGCATTATCGATTGGCTTTAATTTATATTAGATTTACTTTCCAGAGATCTATCATACGTAAGACTGTTCGTGAATATCAATGTTGTGAAAGTTTCATTAAACCTCCCCATTCATCAATCCATATATCTTCAAACCTGTTTGTCTAATTTGTAATTTATTATATTATTCTGCGAATGATTTTTAATTCAGGCTTATCATGACTTATTTAGGACTTTCAATCCATCTGGCTTCTCAATCTTCAATACATCCCACTACGTAAGACTGTTCCTGAATATCAATGTTGTGAAAGTTTCATTAAACCTCCCCATTCATCAATCCATATATCTCCAAGTCTGTTTGTCCAATTTGTAATTTATTAAATTATTCTGTGAATGATTTTTAATTCAGGCTTATCATGACTTATTTAGGACTTTCAATCCATCTGGCTTCTCAATCTTCAATACATCCCACTACGTAAGACTGTTCCTGAATATCAATGTTTTGAGAGTTTCGTTAAACCTCCCCATTCATCAATTCATATATCTCCAAGTCTGTTTGTCTAATTTGTAATTTATTAAATTATTCTGTGAATGATTTTTAATTCAGGCTTATCATGACTTATTTAGGACTTTCAATCCATCTGGCTTCTCAATCTTCAATACATCCCACTACGTAAGACTGTTCCTGAATATCAATGTTGTGAGAGTTTCGTTAAACCTCCCCATTCATCAATCCATATATCTCCAAGTCTGTTTGTCTAATTTGTAATTTATTAAATTATTCTGTGAATGATTTTTAATTCAGGCTTATCATGACTTATTTAGGACTTTCAATCCAACTGGCTTCTCAATCTTCAATACATCCCACTTTATAAGGACTGGCATTTTTATGATCAATCTCCATCATCAAACCATACCATTTTGTCCATTTCGTCCCCTAACATGATGCTGAATTCTGTGTCAAAGCAGGAAAATCTAAACTTAGATTAACTTTCAGTTTCTGCAACTTTTATCACCAGCATATTATTTTCCGGTTAATCTATTAATATAATGTGTTCTCCAATCGGTTGGAGAAAATTTGTGGTTCCTACCACAAGAAAAAGAATACTAAAGGATTTGAATCAGGGTGAAGACTCCATAAGAATAAAATAAAAAGACTTATTCGGCGTCTTAATTCCTTATTTACCTCAGTCCGTTCAAATTTATTAACGCTCTACCGCGCCCGGTTTGGTCTAAATTTGGAGGTTTACGAATACGGGCAAAGTACTTACAAGTGTTTCAGCTGAGAATAATAATGAGTGAAGGTGATTTTTTTCAGCATTTCATTTTGCTTCCTTTAGAATAGTATGGTTGATATATTTATTTAGTTTATCTTCCTCGGTTACGTAGCAATAGTTGATGGAAGAAGAGAGCATGAAGCGTCACAACTTGGGTGACCTAGTAACTCTTAAGCACATGTTTGGTTACGGCGGCGGCTATAGCACAAAACCTTTAAATGCTGTGACCATGAATTGGTCACATCAAATGGTGGAGTAGTGTTAGAGAGAAAGTAAAGATTCCCATTGACCATACTAAACACTACGAATTAGTAAAGCTCCCTGAAATCGGGGGGAAGAAGGAGGGACATGCAAATTAAAAGCGGCTACTTACAATTTCAATAGAAATAAACGACGCTATTTTATATAAAATATTAGAGATAATTGAATAAGATCCCGTTTACTCTGACGGAACACACATTATGAATGAAATCATAGGAATGTTAAATTGTTAAATAGACTAAAAATTTAATAGAAAATATAAAAAAGGTGAGGCAAAAATCCCAATAATATTTATCTACAATACCACAGTCGACAAAAGAAAACATTTGCGTCATTTTCATCACTTCAAACACACCAGGAAATTACGGTTCAAGAGTATTATGATAGACATTAATACAAATATACAGACAAGCCTGATAGCCATTAAAATATAGGCACCTACGTAGGGAAATAACGAGAAAGCCTTTAAGTGAAATCTTTTATGGGGTACGAATTTGCCTTATAAATTTCTTCTTAAAAAGAGTTAGTTGTTGTTATAAAGTGCCCTAAACTAAGGAGCTGTGTGAAAGGAATATATATGGATATAGCCGCAGATGCCCTCGCGGCTTTTGCGGCTTGGATGACATGTAATTCTCAAGATGTCAGTTGCACATGATTGTCCATATTACATGTGATGACCCATTATGGAAGGGGTTGGACTATTGTTTTATACGCAGTAAACAAAGTTTAAAGAAAGGAAAGATTAAAAGAATTTTTAAAAAGGAGACAAATTTTTAGGAAAAAAGGCACAAACACTCATTTACTCGTCAACGAAGGCAAAATGATTATATTGCAAATATCAATAACAAACAACATTAAAGAACTTAATGATTAATCGGTAACAAACCTCATTGAAAACCTCATTTAAAATACCACATAGCAGTTGTTATGAATGAACTCACAGAGAAAGAAGTCATTAAGGAAAGGAAGCAACTTATAAAAATTGTTGAATATCCAATGATAGTTCTGATAATGGCAAGAAAGTAGCGATTTTGAATACACTTCCTAAATTGATTGAATGAATTCCCTTTTTTCCGACAACTCAACTTATACCTACATCCCTTCAAATCCTCTTAAGTCTATTCAGGCCGAATTTAACAAGGATCTTTGTCGTCTGTCTCAAAGGATTCCCTGTAAGTTAAAAAGTTTAATGCCTACCTGCCGACCCTCCCCTACATATGTGTTTTTTCCCAAGCTTCATAAGCCTGGCGTTCTTCGCCGTCCTATAATCTCAAATGTTGGGCGTTGTACCCAAAACTTAGCTAAGGGGCTTACCCAGATAATCTCCCCTATTGTAGGATATAGCTCAGGTTTTCCAATAAGAAATTCTGGCGATTTAATTAATAAACCAGAAATATTGACCTTAAAGAGAAGATCATGTCGTTTGATGTTACTTCCCTATTTACGAGTGAGTGTCCCTGTAATTTATTATCCACCCAATAAATCCTAAATCAATCATAGATCTTATAAATTTTTGCACAAAGTACAATTATTTCAGTTTTAACAATAATTATTATAACCAAAGGATTGATTTTTCTTTCTCTCTCCGCTTTTAGCTAATATTATATATAACCTTTTGCAAAAGAATTTCTCCCAATTCCATTGTTCCGGGTGTCAATTGTTTTGCTTTGTCGACGACAAATTTCTTGTGGTAAATTCATGTGTTAAAATAAATTCCTTGTTTCATTCCTTAAATGAGTTACTTCCTTGGATTTTCTTCACGGTTAAAGAAGAAAGTGAGAAAAAATTAACTTTCTTAAATGTCCTAATATCATAAAATAGTCAGGACAAACCGATTTTTAAAATATACGGGATAACTACACACTCCAATTATTATGTACATGAGTTCTCCAACCATGGTTCTTCAGTTAATAAAGATGTTACCATTGCTATGTATCTACAGACGCTTACGTTCTTGGGATCCAACTTTTATTGATGATGAATTTCAGCACATTGATTGGCTTTCGCAAAATTTGATACAAAGAGAACTTCCTAAATGAGATTTAATTTAAAGCTAGAAAAGTTTATATAAAAGTAACAGGGAGAATAAATCGCAGATTAAATTTCTTAAATTATCTGTTAATTTTTACAAAACATCTAGAAAATATATACCAAATGAAATTCAAATGGTACTCTCTTGTTCTAATAATGTCTAAGTTCTCCTTAGGCATTAAATAACTAAATTCGAACCAAGTATAGGTTGCAGATATGAAATCCTCTGTGAGACTATGCCCAAAAATACCTAGAGAAAGTAACGATTTTAATAGAAGAATTAAACAACATAAAGGGAATATTCAATTAGGTAACTTAATAACGCTTTAGTGAAACATCGAGAAGTATAAGATCTTCATATTGATTTTAAAAAAATTCCAAACCTATTAGCAATATTTGGGAGGTGCAAATTAGAGAAATAGCGAAAGCATTTTACATTTTGAAGGAGGATTACTTTGAGGACAATAAGAGTTATTATAATCTATATGTTTTAGGCTTTAATATTATTAACAAGTCCCAAGTATTCAAATAATTACTATCTAATGGATGAATATTTCTTCTATGTAAAGCTCATTATTTTACTAGAGTCGCCGTCTTGGGCCGTATGCTAAGCATCCTATTAGACTGAAATGGAAAATTTGTAGCCTATATAAATTCTATGTTACTAGCAACTCCATTAAAACTGCCAATATACAACTATTAGAAAATTCTAGATGTATCTGGCTTTCTCTCTGTCTGATCTATGTCTATAATTTCTCTATTTCGTTATTGAAGGACAAAATTCGGCTTTCAATTTAACATAGGATAAAAATTAACTGATTATGGTGAAAATAATTTTAGTTAAAGATAATTAAATTTTCTAATTTTTTTACAGTATTAAATTCAACTAGAAGTTTGATTGTCTAATAAATGATTATGCAGGGTGTTCAAGAAGTCTCCGTATGATAATATTATATTATCTGGTGCAGAAATTATGTATATTCAGGCTTATTGTTGAATATGAATTAGAGAAGAAATCTTGCAAGTATCCAGCTAAACGAGAAGATGCTAACGGCAGTAATGCTGGCTCTTCCGAAATAGGCTAGCAATCAAAAACTAAGCATTTCTATATTTCCAGGTAAAAACCAGAACCACTAATATGCAAGAAGGATATTTCTAAAATGAAGATTCTCTCGCTTGTGTCTAATGGGCTCCTACCATTGATCCTACATGAAATTACGGATCTTTTTCATGTTACTATAACTCAAATATTTTGATATGTTTTCCATAGCAAATATTTGATTAGAATAATTAATCATATTATTTGTATTAACATTAGCCTATCGCTAGCCTAGCTAAATATATTTTAGGTTTTTCCATAGATAATCTCTAATTAAAGTAATTATTCATCTTATTTGTAAGAACATTAGAAGATTGAAAGCCTAGTTAAATATTTTGGCAGTTTTTTTCCATTGCTAATCTATTATATTTGTTATGATTTTTAAATATTTTTTCAGACCTCAACCGGGCTGTTCAGGTGCCAGCTAGACGCACCCTTACTAGATCTTATTCAACAACAACCAGTACGATGAAGGAAAACATACTAGCAAAACCGGTGGCAGGTGAGCATTTGTAACTTACATGCGACATATGGTCAACATATCACCGCAGTTTCATGGGAGTCACTGCGCATTGGGTATATATTTACTCTAATATTTGTATATTGACTCTTCCTGAGAGACTGATAGTATGAGGGAATTATATTTTAATATTTTCAATTATTCGACATGTCTTCTCTATTCATTAATTTGGTTAGTATTCATTTTACTGAATATGAACTCTTCCACATTTTTCTTTATGGATGGATTACTAATGTGGTGGTATGGTGTTCTGAATTAAATTGTCTTCGGAGAATGTGGTTTAATTCCTCATCTTTTCTTGCGATATTGCATTAATTTTCATCATATATATATATATATATATATATATATATATATATATATATATATATATATATATGCGTATATGCGTGTGGTATATATCTGTTATCGTAAATTTACTTTTTATTGTACTTTAAACTCTGAAATTAATTATAATCTGGCCATCTTTGCTCATTCGCATTATCCTTTTAGCATCCGAGTCTGTGGGTATGAAAATGAATTCCGGAGCGAGGATAAAAAAGCTGTGCGTCTGGATGAGTCGATTAATTCTAATAATAATACAGTACCATTCCTATTAACACACGACGCATGCACACAAATCCAATCGTATGCATACATAGGCAGAATATTATGAGGGAGAGGCCATATCTTAAGTAAGTCACATACACTCCTATATATATTCACATTCACACAAAATCTTTAATAATGACCAATTTGGCCATTATTGATCCGCATTCTTCTAACGTTGCATCTAGCGAGATTTGTAAATTATTTACCTTCTAAGACAGTTTATATCTATGAAAGGCTTTATTTTCTTCGCCCTCTCTCTTTTTTTCTCTCTCTGTCCCCCTCCCTCTCTCTCTATCTTTCTTTCTCTCAGTCCCTCTCTCTTACGTTCCGCCTCACTCCCCTTTCCTTGTGTTCTTAGTATGCACACCTAACGCTCGACAATTACCTTAGAGGTAGGTAATTTTCTCAGTCTGATAATAATAGTGGTTGAGACCACAAGAGATGTGAATTAATTAAAATAAAATGGTGTGAGACAGAGAATTTAGCGAGAAAGAGAGAGAACCTAAATTATCATCTATACATTTAGCCACCAAAGAAAAGATAACCGAGGAAGCTCGATAAATAAAATGATCGATTGATCAATAGCTGTAGAATAAAGTTAGTGTTGTAAGGAAAGTGCGAGATAGTAAGAGAGAGAAATAAGATAAAGGGGGTGGAAAAGGAATCGAAATTGAACAGAAAAATTATAATTACTTTTGAATAACAATGAAGTAAATATGTTAATTTTATGTGATAGCGATCTGCGTTTATCACAGAATCTGATTAGGGAAGCGTAGAATGAGACTGGCGATCGCTGACCAACAGGATTCATTGTAATTAAGCATCATTAGATGGAGTGAGGAAGAGAGAGAGAGATAAAATATATATATATATATATATATATATATATATATATATATATATATATATATATATATATATATATATATATATATATTATAGAGGAGGGAAAATGGTGTTTATCATATAAATTGACTGAAGAAATAATAAGAGCGGTTTTAATTGACGCTTTACAAACACATGGACCTTCAAAGAGAGTATACGGACTAGGTTAAAGACAGTAAGACAGTAAAGACAGTATGTGTATGTATTTGATTCCACATCGTAGGATGTGGAGGCAGTTCTATAACCAAATGTCTTCTTGGACCAGGAAAGGGTCCAGTGCGAAAATGGGTAACCTTCGGTTCCTTACAAAGAACCCTACCTTTTACCCTACGATGATGTAGCTTTGTCTTATAAACAGTATGTTCTCATTAATAGAGACAACTCCTAAAATCTTCTGAAATAGTCTAGCTCGAAGACGCCAACCGCCTCTCGATTAGGGAACTCAATGTCGACAAAATTCCATTTAGCTCATTATTCTGTTTCTTATCAGGGGTTCCCCCTCCCACCCTAAGCTAGGGAGTGGGATACCTACTTCCCAATTGGCAGCGGCCCCGTCCGTCCCAAGAACTTCACCGGAAGGAAGGGATTAAATACTCTTTCGAAATCTTCTTTTCTTTTTTTTTTCTCTGTAGTGAAGGAGAGCAGAAGATGTCCTACTCTCTTCACCTTCTTGAGGGAGACCTGATGCTGGATGAGCCGACGTCACCGAATGAATTTCTTCTTTTCCTCCAAATCCCCCAGGCCCTTGTCTTCCCTTAGAAGGACCTTCCCCGGAAGTGTATTTTGGTTTGGGGGGAGGCACCCTGTCCTTGTTCTCACCTTGAACTATCCTGTCATCTAGGTCGAGGTCATGCTTTAGCTTATCTCGACGCGAGAATGGCCTCTTTTCGGCAATACTCCCCCCGCGATTTCGGAAACCCAGACACGGGATTCATAGATTCATGGCCTCTGTCTTTTGGAATGTAAGTCGGAGAAGCTTTAGCCTTCAGACCTTATTCTAACGTTAAATTTAGGGGCCCAACTGAGTCAGCCATCCATATTTTTCGCCCGAGTTCAGTTTTAATTTGTTGTCAAATGTTTTCGACGGAAGGAAAATTGTTGTTGTTGAATTACTCCTCAGAAACATAGGGACTCTCAGCTTCATCCAACCGCTTGGGAGATTAAGGGAGAAAGCTTTTGATCCTAAAGCCTGTTCTCTAAGCCCCCGTCAATGTTCCGACAAATAAGGGAGCCTACGCTTTCCTTAGGCTGTCTAGAGGGGCCGGGTTAGACTGGTAGTGAGGCTGTTGCATGCTGTGGGAGCACACCCCTGTGCTAGGAGTCCATGTCAAAGCTACTAAGTGGGAGTTCTAAAGCAACCTAACCTCACTTGGAATACATCTAAGTGGGGGTTGGTCCCACACCAGGATTGCATCCAGGTGGGTTGGTCGTGTCATATCTACGTGACCATTCTTTTCCTACAGCGTGGCTACAGTTTCAAAAACACAGCCCTACCTCTTGGGCATACCGAAAGTAAGTAAAGCATGGGTGGTATTTCCTCGCCCTTGAGACTTCCTCTATGCACCTTCACGGCAGCACCTTCCTAACCTTATCTTCCCGCCGGTAAGATAAAATAATAATCAGTACTCGAAGGAAGATAAAAAGGAGGAAAGGCAAAAACAAATCTGTAGTTTCGGTTTATTATTAAAAAAGAATAAAAAATAAAGAATAAAAAGAAGAAAGAATAGAGAATAAAGAATAAAGAAGAATAAAGGATAAAAAGAATGTAAGATAAAATAACAATCAGTACTCGAGAAGAGATAAAAAGGAGGAGAGGCATAGACAAAATCTGTAGTTTCGGTATATTATTAAAAAAGAATAAATAATAAAAAGTAAAAATATAAAGAATAAAGAATAAAAGGATACAGAATAAAGAATAAAAAGAAGGAATAAAAATAATTTTAAAAATAATAATAATAATAAAGAATAAAAAATACAGAATAAAAAATAAGAAAGACAAAGAATAAAAAGAAGGTAAGATAAGATAATAATCATTAATCGAGAAAAGATAAAAAAGGAGGAAAGGCATAGACGAAATCTGTAGTTTTGGTTTATCATTAAAAAGAATTCAGTTTCCACAGAACATTTTCGCCGGCCTAATATACATACATACATACATACATGAGGGTAGAATTAGATGGAGCAATTTGAAAGCAGACACATACCGACACAAAGACATAGTCTCTATACACAGAGGGCAGACAAGTCAGAATATAGAATCACAGTCTGAATTTTTTTATATAGTTGAGGCCCCTACCCTCCTCACCTTTCTCACTCCCATGACCAATTTCAGACCTCCTTGTTTAAACATAGACTACCCCACCACAAAACCCACCCATGCCCACCACCCTTCCCAAGCCGCACCCACCCATCCACACCAGACAAGGCGTTTTTTTAGGAGTCTGATCGCTGGCTATTGTTCTCTTAAACTGCTTTGCTTTAATTAATGTATTGGTGGAAATGTTAATTTATATTATTAATATTACTCTTTATAATACAAGTCTTTTTTGCTCAGATTAATATTAGTTTATAATAATTAAGAACAATTAAAAATATGAAGTTCAACGTGGGTTGGTCAGTTTGCGAAGGAGGAAAAATAAATTTAAAATAGATAATAATAATAATTGATAAAATAATGATAAAATGCTAAAAATAATAATAATAAACGACAAGGAAGATGATGAAAGGTCAATGTTGATAATTATTCCGTGGTAATTATCGTCAATGCCCCCCCCCCCTCCCTCGTCTCCTGCACGTTTTTAAAGGCTCATGGCCCTTTACGTGACGAGACTGTAAATTAATATAAAAAGATATCGCTGTATCACGGAACTTCTTTGTTTTGGAGACTTATTTCGTGAGACATTCGGTCCAACATCTAAAATGTTCTCTATTTATTTTGTTGTAGTTGTTTACTTGAAGATGTAGAAGTATGATACCAGTTTAAATACTGTTTACATTTTTGTTGCTCTCAAGATTTGGAATGCAGATTACTCCTACACTAGTAAACGTTCGTACATGAGGATGACATAAAAATTTTGACCTTTGACCCAGACAAATAACCTTGAAAGCTGTCCCTTAATACTGACCTCCAGCCAGATTTGGAGAAAGCTCTAAATAACGGACCTTGTGAGCTGGACTTTAGCTAGTGCCTGAACTACTTAAGTAACCTGGAAATGTTGTATAGAATAAAAGGTCATCATTGGACTTCGTGGACACAACTCTGATACTTAACATTCGACCTGCAGACAGATTCGAAAATCTTTAGTACTTTTACTGAGGACATAAGTGAAGCCTAATCTGGAGAGCAGACCTTCACAGGAACGTTATCATAAAGCTCACGGAGACGTAAGCATAACCCCTTTTGGGCCTACCAAAATTTACGACTAACCCACAAACCTGACCTTAAACAATGACATCAAATGTTGCTATGGAACGCGATCGTTCATAATGTAAATAAGTCTGATGTTATCCTTGGGTCTAATTTCGTAAATTGGATCTAAGGATCTTATTTCAACCCTATTTCCATTACTATTTTATTTTACTTTACTTTTGAAGCGAGAGTAGATAACTGGGGACTGGGAGTACTATCCTGGTTCCGTTCCAAGTTAGGTGCGAGTCTTATCACAGGCAGTCGAGACTCGCGTTTTTATCATCAAACTCGCATAGATACCAAGCATTGCCCTGGATAAAAATTCCTGTCGCAAATAAATACAGATGTTTATTGTTTGAAATTCTTATATTGTAGCACAAAAATATCTTAACTTGCTTATTATTATTATTATTATTACTGTGGTGAAGGCCGATTCAGGAGAGTTGCGCACTCTCCCTATCATATAATATGCTTACAATAAGTAAACGTTTCACCCTCGCGCCCAGCAGTTTACGTGCAAGCATGAATGATCCTTAGTTATGAGTGAACAACGTTATAGACGCAGGAATAGATCGAGCGTCTTAAAGATACAGATATGAATCGGAGGTGAGACGTTGATTAAGCTCTTCATCTAATTGAAATTTTAATTATCAACCCCAAAGGGAAAGACGTCCCAGACAAACAAGAGGATTTTCCCACAGCTATTGCTATTATCCACAAAATACTTACCCCAATGAATTGATCGTAGGCACTCACGTGAAATATGCAAACGGCATCATCTCAATAATGATGTTATACTCGATTGAATTAGCGCCAAATAAGCGCCAGCACTTCAAAATGACAACCCTGGACTCAATATTATGTGATTTCATAGTGATTTGGGCGCAGAGCCTTCATAACTTGGTCATATTTTGCCTTAATTATATTAGTGAGTAAAGCCCCAAAGATAAAAAAATAAAATTTCTATCAGTCTATATTTTTATGTAGCTATATTTCCAAATATTGCCATTGGGATTAATTCTCCAGATAAATAGTATGGAAATTTCTTCTGATTATGAACTTTATCATGCCTGAACCAATAAATATTCAATCTTTTACTTACCTCTCCCATATTTCAAACGAGGTCTTTGATTAGCTTCAATTAATCTCTATTGGAGGTAATTTCTATGCCATTACTCATTTTACTGTTGTACATCTAAGTGATGATTGTAATCTGTGAAATCATTGTTCATACAAATTTGTGGGGGGAAATGAATAAGGAGTAAGAGGTAACGACAGGTGTTTGGATACTTTTAATATTTAAAAGAGAAAAGTACATAATTTGATTGAAAAACAAACTTGTGTAATTCAACGAAGGCTTTCTCACTAAATCTGGAAAGTAAGCGAAGGAGAAACGACAGATGAAGTAAAGGTAATTAATTGAAAGGCTAAGAGAACTAAAAAGAGTGAAGGATCAAGAAAAGCGAGCATTCAAACGAAGGTGGAGATTTGTTCAGTGATAAAGAATAAGGGAGACAGAAAGAAAGACTATGCAAGGGAACACAAGGAATAGAAATAACAAAAAAGAAAATGACAAATTCATGAATTGTAATCTACTTTAACCCTTAATAAATGGACTGAAAGAGCCGTTCCTTTCAACATATCTGCAACAAGTAAAGGAACTGCTTCACTAAGAAGAAGAGGTACGTCAACATAAGTATAGAGTCAGCCCAAGAAGTTCGTACCTTTTGAATATTTTGTAGAGGTTTCTATAGGCAACGATGGCGGATCTCACAGTTCGAGAGAGACAGACTTCCTCTCCATAATGCCTACTTGATCAGTCTCCTGCAGGCATCGAAGAACGTTATCGTGAGATGAATGAAGTTGGGTGAATTGTCTGACAGTTCACCCAGCACATGATAATTAAGGGCGTTGTGGTTGTTGACGTCATACATTCTTTGAACAGCGTTAAGAGGAGGGGTGAAGAACCACTATTCCTGTAAAAGAATACCATAAATGCGTTAATTGATTTTTACACACATATATAATAGATTCCTGGCCATAAACGAACCCTATCGTGAGCATTTTATTCACAGAAGTTCATGGCCGGGTAGGCCAACACGAGATTGAGACTACCTGACATTTTCTTCATTCGATACATCTAATTCTAACTTTTTATTTTACTTTCTTTACAGCCCTTCACTTCACCCATTGTTCTTGACTGGCGGAAAATTTTGAACCCATGTTGCGGCTGACATCTGGAGGATTGTGTGCCCTCCTCACCCAAACGCCTGCAGATGCATTCCGCCCCACTCGCAATGTCTGTAGTAGGATCCGCGGTTGTATATCTTCCCCATATTTCCACTTTCTTTACATATCTCTGCTTACAAGGTTTCCTTGGTAGATTCCATTGTTGTTTTCTGCTTTAAATTATGAGAAACAAAACTCTCCTAACGTCTATGTATGGCAGGATGTTTGTCCGCCATCATCTTCTGCCAGACTTTTGGGATTTTAATCCGTTTAGTTCGTCGTAAAGCGATTTTGCTTCATCATCGAAACACGGCAGCGTCAGTATGAATTACCACCCTGTAGCAAATGTAACTTGTAGTGTTCTTTAATCTCAAAAGCCTGTAATCATTGTGGCCCTATGGCCTTAGTATCCTTTTATGTTAGCATCGCTTCAAAGCATTCGACTTTACTTTGAGGTAAGTCTTTCATCCATTAACTTTTAGCTTCTTTTCTAATGAGGTTTTAATCTGTGATTTATGGTTCATATTTTCCCTCCCATAATGATACGCCCTCGCCCCCATCAAAAAAATTTCACCCACCTATATTAATCATCCTTTTGATACTGTAACGTGATCCACACGAATCACGAGGGGTGGTATGTGAATTTTCACTCGCGGTTCCACTGAATTCAGAATGGGGACAATGGTGTCACGCACGTTATATATACACACGTAATATATACATACATAGCATTACAACGTTATATTATTTCAAACCGGCAATAATTTCTGATCATCTCAACTGCCATTATTTCTCATCAGGTTTATAATAAAAAAAATCGGACAATTACTCCTGCAATATTAATAAAAACAACACTAATCATAATGACAACAAAAACCGCCCTCATTCAAATTACTCATAGAATTAAAAAGAAAAGAGTTTCGCCAACGACAATGCTATGTATCATTTTCTTTATGTACATGAGAATCATGTACGGATTCATATATTAGGTATTTCACAGATCATAGATAGATTACCACGAATCTTAAAGTGTAATGTCGAGACTGAGAAAGGACTAATCCCCTCATTTCGACCTGTAAGCCTATTTTTAATTATGCTTTAAATAATTATCGCTTGCAGGACGTCATAAAATCAAATTATCTCAAGATTTTATCCATAACACTATTAAGACCAGATTTTTGGGCGGGGTTGAATAATAATAAATATTTATTTCCTCTTAGTTTGCTTGTGACTTAAGTATATTTTAAATTCATATCCAAGTTTATTCTAACAGTTGTTTTAGAGTTTGAAAAAACAAAAATGCGGCAGAAAAACTAAATACGATTATCGAATGTTTTGGAATTTTTTTAAACAAAAAGAATTAAAAAATTTAAATTCATTAAATTTATTAAAATTAGACACTTTTTTTCTTTTTACTTATTATATTCTAAAATTTTATTTGCCCTTTATCTAAAATAAATTTTAATCTTTACCAAGATTAAATAGTTACCGGTCCTTAAAAAAAATATTAAACCAAATTTAGATAGAGGAAAAAAAAGAATTGTGAAGGTTCTTTTTTCGGTATTTAAAAAGAATAGCGATAAAAGTTTTGCCTAGAAAATAAACATCAATGTGATAAAAAATAGACCAAGAGTAAATTATTAGAGTTTGAAAAAATAAGAGGGAGGGATGTTTTTTCGTATATTCAATGCTTTTATCAAAGTTATTTTTAAGAGTTTATTTAGAGATCGAAAAATTAGAACGCACGGCTGGTTTTTCGTATATTCAAGGCTTTTATCAAAGTTTTATCTAAGAGATGCTTTGGAATTGTAAAAAATACCCCTCAGGGCTGGTTTTTCGTATATCTGAAGCTTTTATCAAAATAATTTCTAACAGTCACCATTTTTTAATACCTCATAATTTTTGCTCCCTGAACCTAAGGATGAAGATGAAAAAGGTTTGAATACAATAATTTTTATTAAATTGTTTACGAATAATTATTGAAAGACGAGATCATTATAAAATTTTAGAAGAAAATAATGATTACGATTGCAAAAGAGAAGATAATAAAAAGTTATTCAAAAAGATATTGAAAGTTTTCTAATCGGAGAAGGTATAAACAAAAGAAGAAAGTAATAAATATTTTTAAGAAAATTTTACAGTATAAGAAAGGTAACTGCTCAATCCGATCCTGAAATGGAAACCGAACACTTCCTTTGGCCGTAGGCAACAGACCGAACGAAGGTCTGACTGCGAGCTGCAAACTTCTTTAAGAAGAAGTGGCCAAGTTGCTTCTCTTGTATGCATATAACAAAAGCTTAGATTAAATATAATAAACAAAATTAAAGCAATCATTTCGTTTTAAATTCTACTACAAAAACTAAAGCTCAAATGAAAATAAAGTAATAATTTTAGTAATATCAAAACTTTGTACTAGTCAAAGCTTTTCCTTGTTTTGTACGATTTTTCAGAATTAATGAAAAAAAGACGCGAACCTTAGCGATGTTGTGAAAATGTTCATAATTAGGTCATTATTGAAGTTCCTGATGAAAAAAAAGGCAAGAAGCTCATCAATAAACTTAGATTAATACGAAGATTGAACTCTTCTGTAATTGAAAGGCGTAAGTGATGAGGCTCTAATGAGAAAATGTTTGCTTCTTTCTGCGCATATAATAACTGTGTAAGAACATATGCATCTATAAACATTTATATTTATAGACATACGCTTCCCAGAGGAAGCGTATGTATATATGGGAATGTCAATAACAGTGTGTTTGTAAATTTAGAAACGTTTACGTCAATATGAATGTATGGAAAATTCTTGATTCATTCCTGAGCCTGTATCTTTGTGAATGGCAATGTATGCTAGCATATTCTCGTGTGTATGAATCTGTAATGTGTATTAAACATGTCTATGTGCGAATATTTTTCATTTTTGAATATCTACTCATGCAAATGACCGTAAACACAGAATTAACGTGTTTGTTTATGAATGTATGGACGAGATAGTTGCTGTATATGTTTGCTGTGTTGTAATATGTCTGTATTGTATACATTTGATTTGGTATATTGTGTATGTGTGTTCTTTTCTTATTGTTATGTGTATTTGTGCACGTGCACGCGTAATGTGTGACCCACCAACCTACCTCTACATCAATGATGTAAAACTCCAGGTTTGGAATTGGTACCCGGTCATGTCTTGATAGATGAGCGTGGCTCACTCTAATTTGTGACCGCGGACCGTCCAAAAAAATTGTTTAGTTCAGCACCGACAGATGATCAGTCACTACCTGAAGGTTCCGAGTCGCTTCGAGGGCTTCAGCACCAAACTCAAGGTCCCAGTGATGGAGTGTTATTCAAAACAACTAACGCAACCTGATTAATCACGGAAAAATGTATGTTCTGACAAGGAATAATGAAGGATAGTGACGAGTATTGGGAGATAAAGGATCGCTCGCGTCGATTTTACTACTGTTAACATGACGTGAAGACATCATGTTGATGGTCCATCTAACACTACCATAAAAGGTTACATCATATTTTAGCCCTCTGGAAAGCGTTTAAATAAACCACAAATTTTAACATAAACAATGTATAAGAAAATAATTTAAATTTTTTACAAGCCTACGAAATTCGCCATTTAGGGAATTTCATTCAACCTCTTATCTTCTACAGGGTCGTCTTCTGGGTATCTATATGTAAAGGTGTCCAGTTTAAGATTTAGCAATCTTGTATCCTTTCATCTAGGATTATTTCCGCTCATCTTAACTTCACAACTTTTATTCTTTTTACTATCAATGTTACCCGTATTTGCTTTTTAATCGATCTATACTTTTAGAGTCCTCCATGGGGTCATATTCCTAAAATGTTTCGTTCTGTTTCTCTGACTTGTCCTCAGTTTATGGGTGCCTTCTGTGTTCCTTCTCAAGGATCACGTCATCGGGTTAAACTGGTAAGTTGTAATGGTTAAATATTTGCGGTTTTAATCATGTCATATTTGAAGATATATAGCTAACTTTCCTACCGCTCCTCAGGCAAATTTTGCTCTGCTTCCTTTTACATGCTCCCTTTACATGTTCCCTTTGCATACTCACTTTATATGTTCCCTTTACATACTCACTTTATATGTTCCCTTTACATATTACCTTTAGGTGTTCCCTTTTCATATTCCCTTTGCATGTTCCATTTACACGCTCCCTTTAAATGTTCCCCTTCCATGCTCACTTTAGACGTTCCATTTACATGCTCCTTTCAGGTGTTCCCTTTAGATATTCCCTTACATGATCTCTTTAGGTGTTCCTTTACATGTTCCCTTTAGATATTCCCTTTGCATGCTCCCCTTAGGAGTCAATAGTTGTCCTAAGTATTCGTGTACCAGCTCTTACTTGATCTTTGAAAAATGTATTTTTAGGACATTTGTAGAAATGGATTGTGTCAATTCCGATATCCAGGAGTGTCAATTCCGATATCAGGGAGTGTCAATTCCGATATCCGGGAGTGTCAATTCCGATATCCAGGAGTGTCACTTTCGATACCGGGGAGTGTCACCTTCCGATATCCGGGAGTATCAATTCCGATACCCGGGAGTGTCAATTCCGATATCCGGGAGTGTCAATTCCGATATCCAGGAGTGTAATTCTTCGGTGTGGGATGCGAATAATACTGTCATCAGTAGGGAGAAGGTGACTTAATTATACCCTATTAAGCGGTTACTACAAGTATAGCAATGGGTAGCCCCTTCACACTGCACCCGGCACGACTGGGGGACGCTCTTCCTCCACGCAAAGCAAATCACTGTAACCAATAAACCAATCTAGCAGCCCTATTGGATACAGGGTGGATGAAGAGCGTCCCCAAGTCATGCCCGATGGGGTGTGAAGGTGGGACTCATTTTTATACTAACTATTTACCATCACTGCATACAATGCAGTTTTCCTTAATATCTGATTAATTTTGATTCCCATTCGTGCTTTCTCCAATGGCCACCAAATATCCCCAAGCACTTTGGTATACAATTTAGAGTAGAGAAGATCAACTTGTCTTGCTCTCCTTTACCTGCTGTGAAGCAGGTCAATGGGTCATGCAAATCTCGTGTTGTGTTCATCTTCTGTCCGCAACGAGTCGCTGCCTCAATTTAGCCAGCCTTAACCAGTGCTACCAAAGGTAATTAGAGTCACTGAGTTCAAATATAATATAAGTTGACCACCAGGTGGCGCTGCCTAGTGGCTAGAGGTGTTAAATCGGGCATTTTTGCCGCAGGTGCAATAGATCATGTCCCTCAAGTTTTGTATTTAATCGTTATGTGGTCTAAAAAACGGTGTTGCCTCTACATATATGTAGACAGCATGATACTGTAATATCTGTTCATTTCCTGTTTATGTAGTACTTTTAGAACTACAGGTGTGTTTATTGAATCAAAGAGGCTTTCAAAGTCTAAGAATGAGACGTAGACAAAAGGGTTTCGCAATCATTTGTTCTCTCCATTAACTGTTGGACATCGTGAAGAGTGACCTTTGAAGTTCGCCTGTTACTGTGGCTAAATGCTGTAGAATATTAGTGTTAGTCTGTTGGTCACGACTTTTGTAACTAATTAGTCGCCTGCACGGGACTCTAGAAGTTAAGATGTCGCTCAGTAGTTCATCGGTCGGGTGGTAACCATTTTAGTTTTCAATGAGTTTTTTAAAGTTTTTGAGGTCGTAAGGTCATATAGGCATGAGGTCATAAGTTAGACTAATTGAAAGTACTCGATTTAGGTCTGTTGACCGTGTTTGTATGTAGCTCTTCAGAGACTGAGTGAGCTTTAATTCTTCAATTCTTCATTGTAGTCTGCCTTTTAATTTAAGATCCCATCTGGCGAATCCCAACTAGTGCAAAAGTCGCTACCATCACACTGCAGCATAATGCTAGGCTAGAAAAAAAAACAATTAAAAACGTAAAAAACAAATAACAAAGATAAAAGCAGAAACCAGCCTGCCTTACAAAGAAGTAGAACGGAAGCCTTGGCCAATGCAATTAGAATCCGACTTTCCTATAAATATTTTGTAAACAAGCTAGCTACTACTTTCCTATTTTCCATGAAATATTTGGTAAACAAACTAACTACTGTTTCTATAAAACGGTCAATTGCAACCTTTATATGGTCAAATGTAATATAATCTTCCCTATTTGCCATACCATTTTTCATGCTCTTAGGTGAATGCAAATTTTGTCCTGCTTTACCTGTGCCAGCAACTTTTTATTTATTGAAAACTAGTCATCTGGTATCTGGTAGCAGTACTATCATAGTCTCTTAGAGAATTGTTCTACTTTTATGCTTACGATATTATTTCCCTGCTTGTCCTTTAGTGTTGAAATACACTATCTCCCAAATGTTGGGTGTTGTTTCATCTTGTCTTAGTGAATTTTGTCTTCCAAAAGTTTTTCACCTGATTTTCTTAATATATTCTCTGTTTTATTTTGAGTTGTTTAAAAAAAAATGGGTTCAGTATATTCTATCTTTTCTCTGATTGTTTTACCCGTTACATTTTTTACCGTTTGTCTAACAGTCTTTTCATAGATTCGCACATTTCTGTGTTAGATGGTGTTATTTCCCATGGTTACACTATGTAAAATATTTTCTTTAATATTATTCTATAGGTTTTCAAAGAACATTTTGAAAATTAATCCTAAAATTGATTAACCTTTTGTCATAGTGTAATTTTGAAAAGTATTAATTTATTTTTCTTTGGCGTCTTAGGGTTCAGTGGCTTTATTCTTGCCATGAGTTTGGTTATATCTGGCTGATGAGAAATATGTGCTAGCTATTTGTGTTGAAGAACTGAGAAACGATTTGATCTTTAGGAAAATTTCCCGTTAGATGGTATTGTAATCAATCGATTTTTTAAAATTCAATTTGATCCATCTATATTTCGCTTTGCCTGTTTTGGAAGAAAAAACTCATATTGTAACTATTTGCCCGTGCAAATTCTTCTAATTTGCTTCCACGACCATTTCTCTCACCTCCTTTGAATTTTGCCAACGACCGATTATCGTGTTTTTTATTCTCTAATTTTGAAGAACATAAATACTATATGCGTTAATTTTAATAACAATTTTATTAATCTATTGGATATTCCTAGAATTTTGGTTAATGATGCTGCCTGGATGCATAGGGTTTCCTAAGCCGCTAGCTAATAGGTTTGCAGCTTAACTTTTATAAGCGAGTTTTAAATAATATATTTCCTTGTCATTTTCCTGTTACTTCGTAGAGGCGGCTGAAGTTCCATTCTGCTCTGGTATTTTCTTCTTGTATTTCAAGAAGCTTAATGTCATTCAAGTCTATCTATCCGTTGACAAATATTTCCAAACACGCCCTCTGCGCCCTCCGGGGTTTATTTGTCTCGAGCAAAAGTGGGCAGGATCTCCGGTTGCCTCAGGGGAATTAAAGTCTTAATATATATATATATATATATATATATATATATATATATATATATATATATATATATATATATATATATATATATATATATATATATATATATATATATATATATATATATATATATATATATGAAAGAGCGGTGAGAGGGAATGTATGTGTGTGTATGTTGTGTATGTTTTAATGACTATCACATCAAAATACATGATTACACGGATCTGAGAGGATGTAATGGGCTTGCATTCCTTTCTAGGTAATTGCTTGTCTTTCGCCCTATTTACCTTTCTTTCAATAAGGAGCGGAATTTGGTGGAAATATCCAGCTGAGTGCAGATTTAGGCCTATCCATTAACGTAGAGGTAGGCCTAATATTCCCTCCTGGGGTGATTCAAAAAGGATTATCTCATTGTATCACAGAGAGGAATACCTTCGTTTAATCCGTTTAATCCACTTCAGTAGAAGCAATTATGCCCAAAGTTCTTAAAGAGGAGACGTAAAATATGATAATATATATATATATATATATATATATATATATATATATATATATATATATATATATATATATATATATATAACATATTGGTTTATCATTGAAATGTATCTATTTGAGTCATTTGTATTTCAGTGAGTTTTGGTGAGTTTTTGAAAATTCCATGCAATTTTATTGCTTTTCATGGTTTGTCGCAATGATAAGATTGATAATAAGTTATTGATTTTTGCATTATTCTCTTACTAGAACCCAGCTGATTGCTATAATAATAAACGTCCCATAATAAATCGTCCAATTTATAAGTATCGCTTCTTTGAGTACCTCGTCACTCACCCCATCTCCAACAATTGAAGACCGCTAATACCTCCTCGATTCCGAGGATATTTTGATAAATATATCGCTCTTATAACAAACTCTGTGTGTAGTCAAATTGTTTTTACTTCGACCCTTTCTCCTGTGGAAGGCTATCCATAAGAGAATGAATGTGACTAGTTTACATGTCGCAGAAAGTGGTTCCTAGTTGTCGCCATTTAAAGTTTTCAATGCGTTTTCGAATGCTCATTAAAGAGTATGAAAAATTGCTCCACGTTTTCGGACACTTGAAGTCCTGCATGAAATTTATAACTATTATTATAACTACGAAACTACAACAAATTTATCAACCACTTGGAAGTTATTAATGTAATTAATTCTTTGAATATTTGCGTTAAAAAATGTTAATGTTCATTCTTATCTAAATCTATTTTTAGTGTTTTATACAGGTTTATTATTCATTTTTCTACCTGCATACTTCGTAGGTATTTTCCTGGTGAGTTTAGAAAAAAAAGAGATTTAAGGGATTATTAGAGAACAGCTTAAGTTACCTAAACACGTTTATTAATTAGCTTTATAAAGATTTTTTCAGAATTGACTAAAAAATTTGAATATTGTCTCTTACATGAAATGAGTATTTATTGGATTAGAAATAATTAAAAGCAAACTTCGTTATCAATTAATTGGCTGACATCATTACTATTTCTAAGATATTATGTTCGTGTGATCTTTGGTGACTGGAAAATTAGGTATGGAATTAGGCAAGAAGGAGGGTTTTCCTCTATTTATTAGATTTGGTCTCAGTGAAGTCCTGGAACAGCCAATTAATCCAATCAATTAATCCGTAATTATGTTATTGATGATGCAGATGCTACTTTAGCTCTTTGTCCAGCATTTCATGGCTTTCAAACCCTTACAAATCTAACTGTTTTAATTTGTGGATAATTCTGTCCTAATATTCTAATAGACGGTACTTTAGCTGGTCCTTTTGGTCCAGACAGAGTTGATTTAAAATTGGATGAAGGGCAGCGGCCTTGAAATTTGATGGTTCCACCTCAGATGAAGTAGAGGAGTTAAAAAAACCCAGAAGAGGAGGAAGGGAGGAGGCAAATTTTAAAGCAAAACTTGGAGGAAATTAAATAATCGGTAAAAAACGCAATTTAAAGAAATGGGGGGTAATAACTTCGAATGTGTTAGGAGAGTTGATCGAAATAAGAGACAGGGAGATGATGCAAAGGGGTGATTAAGACGATTCCACCACTTTTCCTTAAAGCCCTCGCAATATGGTCGAATGAGTATCTATAAGGTACGGATCGGATCATTGTGTACTCATTAGCATAATGATCTGAGATGTATATCGAATCTAACAAGTCGGAAGAGCAACAAATCTGTTCCTATGTAATATTTTTACCATTTAACATTTTTAAATCCATTAACAAATGCATTTGGATCTCATTTTCCAAAATTTATGATTCACAAAACCCCTTTTTAGACCAGACTAAATGATATCCAAATGCACACTTTCTGAGAATCCGATGCTTTTAGCAGCGACAAATCATAGTATACATGGCCTCTGTGGTAATGATAAAAATGCCATTGACCTCTGTGGCAATGATAAGGATGCCATTTTGCAAGGATTTATTTTGTACAGGCAAGCAAAGTAAAGCAAATTGGTTAATGATTACACCTTTAAAGCAATTGGTGTAGAATGAGTATGCTTAGATAATTCAATCATTAACTTGCTTTAAATTTAGACGATTGAATTGATTTAAAGGGATTGCGTTCAACGAAAACGAAGAACGTTACAGGAGGGACAGTTCTAAAAAAGGAAAACGATCGGGCGTCGTGAGTTCTTAAGGTAAAAATGTCAAGCGTATTTTATAAACTTTTGTAGGAACTACCCAAGATGACAGATTCTACAGCTGGCCAAGACGAGAGCTGCTACACAATGGCTTTACATTTGGGTCGGATTGTGTGTTTGTAATTTATCATTTCTCTTATTTTGTTTTCATTCTCATCATTAACCGCTTGCCTACAAAGTAAATTTTCCGCACTCCAACGCCCCTAATACAGTGTTATAAAATTGTCCTAAACCAGTTTAAAAACTTATACAACTTACGATGTTTTTTGTAACCAAATGCCCCCATCAAACCACTCACTCCATACATTCTTAGCACGTGCCATAATTTTTCTTGATCTACAAGATCATAAGGTTTCTCTAGATCCATAAAGCCAGCATACATTTTACCTCTGTTATCCCCTGTTTTTCAGCTCAAAGCGACTCATTCATCCACGTTAGGGCTTTCCCAAAATAATACACCCTCACTATGGTCAGCAATGTCGTTTGAGGTACTACTATTCCCTGTGACACACGTTAAACTCCACTTGTTTATTACGCATCAACCGTTCAGTTATCCTTATGCCCCTAATCAGAATTTCCCATTCACTTTACCTGCAATGCTTCTCCCCCTTCACCTTAATACAACGGCAATATTACTGCCCTATTCCACTTTCAAATGAATTACAACACAAACCTTACACCCATTCCATAACACAAGCACCACCAGTTTTTGGCATATCAATGACTATATTATCTTTTCCAGCTGCCTTTCTATTTTTCAGACTTCTCTCAGCATTAACAACCTCTTTCATGCTTATTTCTTTCATCGTCCAGTGCATTGACCGATTTCCGCTCGAGAAGCCAATCATATTTTCATTTGCATCCTCTTCCATAACCGCATTATATAACTCATTAAAGTATTACCATTATATACTTTAGAGGTCATTTCTCACAAGCACCTTGCTTCACACTGTCATATTTCTCCTGGTTTCTCACCTTTCTCACTGCCTTCTGTAATAGTTCCTGCTCCAATCGGGATCCTCATTCATCTTTTGTCCAACTGCTTTATTTACTACCTTCCTACTATGTTTAATCACTTATTTCCCTTTCATTTCCATGAATGCATTCCGCCGCATCTTCCTGACTTCCTCATTTTCTTTGTTAAGCATTTGCAAGTGCGCCTTCTCTTCCATTTCCATTACACGCTTCACATCGTCATCCCACCATTCCGCATTTTGCTTTATCTTTCCATTTATGACACCCGCAGTACCGACTGACACTTCCGTAAAATTATTCCACATTTGCTCTATTACCATCTTCACACTAATTTTCCCTCTTTTACTCTGAAGAATTATCACATTCTTTTATTTATTCAATAACATTTCACTTCTGATTCTTTGTTCCTTTCCATATTACTTACTTCTCAACCATGCACCAAACAGTTTAACCTTACAAGGCACAATGATGTGACCAGATAGTCCTGCAGCATACTCTTTCTTACTAAGCACATATAAATCACTTTTAATTCTTCTCCCAACAAAAAATATATTTATGTCTATCAATTATCAGCCTTTTGTCGATCTTGACATTCAACATAAATAATAGGTCAACGTTATGAACTTTTGGAAACCTTTTCTCTTCTGTTACCCCAATATCTGGTAGCAATCATTTATTGTAATTTGGTCAATTTTCTTTAATTACATTTGATACTTTATTTAATTTACATATCTGTATTAATTAAAAATAAAATTTAAGAAACAATATTCCTCATATTATTTTTTTCTGAGTTTAGAGATATTTTCCCTATTTTATCCATTGTTTGTGGTGGGCTTTTATATGCTAATGGAGTTTAAATATATTAAACTGGTTAAAGATGCGTACATACATACATACATAAAAAGGACTAAACCCAATTCATTAAGATAAGAGTCAGACGGTGAGATTTTTTTGAAGAAAGCGTGGTATACGAACAAAATACATAATCACACGTACTCTCACACTGGTACACACAAATATTTCCACAAATATGAGCATAAAAAAGCCTTGCCGGGGAGCGTATGCGGTCTTTATATCAGCTTTGAGTGCAACTTTAAAATGATTTGTGTGAACATAAGGTCCTACAAAGGTTATTATCAGAACCGCAATGGTTTTCAAGCTTATTACATCTTCCTCGCCTGGCGCTTTCAAAAGCTCTCCCTAAACACCGTCTCTTCTGTCAGGCTTTTTCCAAGTCGATCTTCGGGTACGCCTTAAAAAGGCTTCAAGGTCTCCAAGGGCGCCATATAAAACTATTACTATTATTGACGTGTATGTATAACAAAAACTACAGCACTAAAATTCACCCCTGCCAAATGCCCCTCTTCCCCCAAATGTGAACTTTTGAGATATAAATTTGATGTTCGATGCGACAAATATCCATTTGTTAATCTTACGGATAATTCACTGGAAGAATAAAAGTAACAATTGGATAAGATTGCATACACGGATAATGGATATAGTAAAATAAATAATAGTCCTGAAGAGGAGATTGAGAACAGGTAGTGGCAGAAGAATCAAAAGATGCACAAAAGGAATCCTAAACATGAGAATGAGGAACTTAATTATATATCATTATTTTGTTTGGTTAAATTGAAATTGATAAGATTAAGTAGAGTTTGAGTGATATATGAGACACTCTGAAATGAAACACATCGCGCGAAAACAGATGGTTATGGAATGAAGAAATTATGCAAATATGATAACAAGAAAATGTCTTGGAAGAAAAAATTACCTGTTCGAGTAGACTTCCAAAGTCATATTTCTCGTCCAAATGTAATTAAGAATTTGTGAAAATTGGCTCTTTCTCCAAAAGGGAAGGAATTGCGGTCCTCAGTTAAGGAACTTCTTATATCCAAAGGCAGTTTTTTTCGTCAGCATCACCGCCATACGATTACAACCTCCTCGCCACTTCTTTCCCCCACCTTATAATGATCGAAGATTTAAAAACAGATTTTTAGTAAGGAAAATAAGTGATTTGGGGGGAATAACTCGGAATTGCGTCTTAAATGTGCTAGCATAGCGATGAGAGAGGAAGAAATTTAGGAGAGAGAAGAAGGGACAAATAT
Source organism: Ceratothoa steindachneri (assembly GCA_963969495.1). Lineage (NCBI taxonomy): Eukaryota > Metazoa > Arthropoda > Malacostraca > Isopoda > Cymothoidae > Ceratothoa > Ceratothoa steindachneri. Next base: position 94,770,958 of record OZ018330.1, read on the forward strand.
AGGGGCCTAAATACCTCGAAATTCTAATGTCTTGTAAAAAAGTCAAGCGCCATTTTCGATCATATACCCTACTCTAATACACAGCTCGTCCCATCCCTACAGTTGGACATCTCCATCTTTCATTAAGGAATGAGGTAAAGTGGGGGAAAGTAGTGAATCCCTTCATTCCTAGTCATCCAAGGTAGTCCCCTCTTTTGGGTAATCGGACTATGTATCTTCTAAGCATATTCACTTCCTCTAACTTCACATCTTTTATTTCTTCTGGAAAAATCTCTCTTAGAATATACCCGCCTCTGTAAAATATATCAAACTCAGGGTTGGAACTACACAATGACCTGCCATTACTTCATTTTCAAATAAACCCCCAACGTCATTTGGACGCAAAAATATTAAATTGGGCCTTATTAGTTCACAGGCCTCGTATCCACTGTTATAATCCTCCCTTAGTTCATTTTATGTACGAGGCTTAGCAACAGGTTCCCTCAAACCTCCATACTTTTTCCCAATTTATTCTGATTGATGTAGAGAGATTAAATCACTACAATTAGTTTATTAGTACCGTCAAACATCAAATGGAACCAAGCTTGGAAAATTAGGGAACTTGTGTACGAAACGAGGCTTGGCAGAGAGTCACTTTCAAAGCAATTGGTGTGGATCTCTTGACCCCCTGCTTCTCTCATGGCAAGTTGCATATGGCCACTTTCCGGACTGGCAGCGCAAAAAAAAACCCTCTGCATCTTTGCACCGAACCAACGAGTAAGAAATATGATTTATCCAGATGCCTTAAAGAACTAAGAGTCCAGGACCAGGAAGTTGAATGTGGAATGTCATGGTAATGTGAAAATCGTTCTCTGTTAGTCTTTCAAGATTCACTACTCCATTACTCGGAAGTAAAAATAAACCTTACATTCTTATATCTACTAACTTTTAATTGAGGAATTTAACTCTACCATAGAATTTACATAATTTGTTCAAGTTTTTTTTGGGCCCCCTGGCCAACGCCGGGTATTTTTCCTAGTTAAAAATATAAAGAATGAGTGTGGCACAGATTTATGGACAAAATCTAAATAAATAGACAAACTGAGAATATTAAAATGGAGCGAGGAAGACAAAATCCATTAAAAATCTCAACTATAAAAGGAGTGGCTAAAAGAGGGATATTAGGTAGCGGCAGAAAATCTTTCACACAAGGAGTAGTTACCTCGAAAACGATACCTGGCCGTTGGTTGTGAATAGCCGCGTAGTGTCTACTCCTCTGGTGATGGTGTTCAAACGTTGAACTTTAATTTCACAAATTAAAGTGTTTAAAGAATTTGTACCCACTACTCAGAGTTTTTATGCATGTAGCCGTATTAAGCCCCCACTCCTTACTATTTAAGACATTGTCTGTCCTGACCTACGTTATTCCATGAAAAGGTCTTTTAGAATAAAGACGAAAGCGCTCGGAATCGTTTTTTCCATTTTCCTTGTGGGTGTTATTTATCATAATTTTGACTCACGTGCAAGTTGTGAGCTTCTTTTCATATATATATATATATATATATATATATATATATATATATATATATATATATATATATATATATATATATATATATATATATATATATGTGTGTGTGTGTGTGTGTGTGTGTGTGTTTAAATTGTATAATTAATCAAGGCGAGAATGAAGGTGGCACACACGTTGGGGACGAAGTCCTTCGTCATGCTGGCCTACACGCGGTTGACGTAGGACTTCAGCTTGTCGACGTTGCTGTGTCGGAGCTTGAAGGTCTTGCCCTTTACAAGTTCCTATACGCTGTACTCCGTGGAATTGAAGTCGGGCAACTGCAGCAGGTGAAATTTCTTCAAACAGAAGTTCATTTTCGACCTCAACCACTCTTGCATGGTCTTGGCCGTTTGGGCCAAGGTGCCGTCATGCTGAAAGACTATTCCACCTTCTTCGTGATCTTTCTCACCCATGGCGGGACTTTCGTGTTCGAGATATCCCTGTAATCGTCCACCGACCATACCGGTGGCATCTTCTCGCCATTCGAAACCACGATGCCGAGCTATATGTATTACAGACACGTCGCAGACACGTAGCGGACTTCGGAGAAATCCTAGCTGAACTTACCACTCTTTCTTTCTGCTTGTTGATGAGCAGATCGACGGTAAACGATTTTTCATCAGAAAAAATAAGAATTTGTTGCCATGACTTTTCAATTCGTTGAAAAGGAGACGGTAGTGCCCACAACGTTGTTTTTGCATACAGTCGGTGAACAGAGGCCTTACCACATTCCTCAATTTCTTGTCGCCCTCCTTCTCCCTGCCATCTTTGGACACCTTGGCAACTGAGATGTTCGTCGAGAGAGAGCACTGTTATTTTCAGCTCTGGAGCACTTTCGAAGACTTTCTCACAGCCAAATTGTTGACAATTCGAAGCCTTCCCGAACGAGGTCAATCTTTGATGTCTTCCTCGTTTTGAGCCTCTCCCTGCCTCTGTCAACGTGCATCTGACTGACTTTGAACTGTTTTGCGATGTCAGACTTGTTGTGGCAAAGAGAGCATATATCTCGATTCTTTTCACTTCAATCACGACACACCTGCAAACAATGAAAAAGACGTTTACATGACACGTGCTGGAAAAGTAGAACTTTAAATTCATTTTACGAACTGTTTCTATCACACACGTAAAATATCATTGACATGAATCTCTCAGCTCGCTGGCTTAGAACACTATTCACTGATTGTGTTACAAAGCACTAAGAGGGGCAAAATTGCGCCTTAACGGATAAAATCCCGCAAAATTTCAAAATTGAGTAGAGAACTTATTTGCGAAGGTAAACATTGTTCCGTGTTCAGTCCTGTGCAACCTTCTTCTCTCTACTTGTATATTGTACGTAGATAGAGGAAAATGACAACCAATAACGAACATAATTAACTTTTGCCTGAGGCGTTTTTGAGAATACGAGGGTCAGGAAGGCAGTGATTTATGCTAAATCGGATCTAATCCCAGTTAATTTCTCCTTTAGGCGATTTATTGCGATTTGAACAGCAATTTGCGATCGTAATATAGTTACAAAACCATTAATTCTACCACTGCTCCATCCTCTGAGCTCGAGTTTAGCTTTGGAAAGGAGAAAGGCGAGAGGTTAGGAGGATTTAGGAAGACGAAGAGTAGCCAAGGTACCAAAGATCACCAATCACCAACCATTAAGAATGGAGTGAGCATATGGACCTGATTGAGGGTGTTTGCAAGGAAGAGTACTGCTGGGTTGATAGCTCGTTTCCGAAGTATCCGTCAAAATGACAATTCTATCTCATCTCTACGATCTTTTTCGTTGCAGTTCATAGCCTCAGGGTCCTACAGTAACTATGTTGTCGCATATTTATACGATATTTGGTAAGTATTCTAGTGTTCCGCAAGGCTTGGAAGACTTAATTGCTCACATCTATCTGGGGAGAGCTAGATTGCTGCTTGACAGACCTAAACCAACCATCTCATCTTCGCGTCCCATCGAAAGGTCTTCATCCCTTTGTCTGTTGTGCCCATCGTTTATCTATAACGCATTAGCGATTATTCTATTTTTTCTACTCTCGATGGCTGGTTGAACTAATTATTTAATCCCTATTTATTCCATTTTAATTATTTAGTTTTTATTGCTTTACATAGCTCATCTTTCACACTTCAACGCCTTATAGGCTTAAATCCCTCTTGTTATGTATCAAATCATTATTTTCATTTGCTTAAGTTTATCCTAGAGGTTTGACGTAAACTCCTTTACACTCAACCATATTTCAATGCCTTTGAATTATGAATTTACTCCGTGTTCGTGTAAATATTAAAAAATGTGAATAATATAAACTCAGGTTCTCGGGTATATAAAACGAATGTTGTGATGTCTAAATGTGATAAGTTTTGTTTATCGATGTGGGATAAAACTCTCTTTCCCGAAACATATCTTCGACATATTTCTCTTAATCGAATTTCTGAAGTACGATTTTGTCCCACCGAGTTACAGCGTCATGGACTTCGAACTTCGACTGAACCTATTTGACCCCAAATGGGTAAGAGACATAAAAGCAACTAAAAATACCCACGTCTATTTATGGTTATTAAGGGGTTTTCCTTTTACCTATTTCTCAAGATATAATTACTTGTCCCCCTCACTAGGTTTTTCAAAAGATTATTATTAAAGAATCTGTAATTAAGCACCAAACCATCTCTCTATAAGAACACAATCATCACTTATTAAGCAAGAAATTATCTTTCAGTAACCATAAAACCATCTCAGTTTAAGAAAGCAACTATATTTTATTAAGCACAGAGCTATTTCTATTTAAGCACAAAATAAACTGTCATTAAGCATAAGCAATCTATCATTAAGTAAATAACAATCTCATATTAAGCACACAACAATTAGTAAACACATACAATCCTGCATTAAGCACACAAAAATCTATCATTAAGCACAAAACCAACTATCATTTAGCACATAACTATCATTAAGCACACAACTATCTCTAATTAAGCACACAAATCTCTAATTAAGCACACAACCATCTCTCAGGAATCAGTCAACAATCTCTTATTAAAAACACAAAATCTCTAATTAAGCACACAACTATAGTAAGGTGCACAATGCAAGATAATTGGGTGCTTAATTAGAGATGGTTGTGTGCTTATTGAGGGATAGTTGAGTGCTTAATGAGAGATGGTTGTGTGCTTATTGAGGGAGAGTTCAGGGCTTAATGAGATATGGTTGTGTGATATTTGGGAGATAGTTGATTGCTTAATGAGATATCGTTGTGTGCTTATTGAAGGATAGTTAAGTGGTTGAAGAGAGATAGTTGTGTGCTTGTTGGGAGATAGTTGAATGCTTAATGAGAGATCGTTGTGTGTTTATTGACGGAAAGCGGAGTGCTTTATGAGAGATGGTTGCGTGCTTGTTGAGGGATAGATGAGTAAAGAATGAGAGATGGTCGTGTGTTTATTTAGGGCTAGCTGAGTACTTAATGAGAGATGGGTGTGTGATGGTTGGGAGATAGTTGATTGCTTAATGAGAGATGGTTGTGTGCTTTATTGAGGGATAGTTCAGGGATTAATGACAGATGGTTGTGTGCTTATTGAATGATAGTTGAATGCTTGATGAGTGATGGATGTGTGCTTAATGAGAGAAGGTTGTGTGCTTTATTGAGGGATAGTTGAGTATTTAATGAGAGATGGTTGTGTGCTTAATTAGAGATTTGTGTGATTAATTAATAATGGTTGTGTGCTTATTGAGGGATAGTTGAGTGCTTAATGAGATATGGTTGTGTGCTTATTCAGGGATAGTTGAGTGCTTAATGAGTGATGGTTGTGTGCCCGTTGGGAGACATTTGATTTCTTAATGAGAGATGGTCGTGTGCTTAATGAGAGAGCTGATTAATTAATGAGAGATGATTGTCTGGTTAATGAGAGATGTTATTGCTTAATTATAAATTTTTGTGCTTAATTAGAGATAATTGTGTGCTTAATGATAGTTGTTTGCTATATGAGAGAGAGTTGAGTGCTTAATGAGAGATCGTTTTGCGCTTAATGAGAGATATTTGAGTGCTTAATGGGAGATAGTTGTGTACTTAATGAGAAATAGCTGAGCGCTTAATGGCAGATAGTTGAGTATTTAATGTAAGAGGTTTGTGTACTTAATGAAAAATACTTGAGGGCTTATTGAGTCATGGTCGTGTATTTAATAATAAATAGGTCAGTCTTTAATGAGGGATGATTGTGTACTTAATGCGAGATCGCTGAGTGCTTAATGAGATATGGTTGTCTGCTAAATCAGTGATATTTGAGTGCTAATGAGAGATTTTTATGTGCTTAATGGGAGATAGGTGAGTGCTTAATGGTCTAGTTACCATAGAGGCATAGATCCCTGACCCCCACCCTTCAGAAAGGTGATTCGAAATAGTGCCATCCATCTTTTTTCCATAGAAGAAAAGAATGCGGTCTTTATAGAGAAATAATTGCAAACATTTTCGTGATATATTCTGACTAAAGACTTGTTTCTTTTTATATACGATATCACTTTAATATTTCAATAACATCTAACTCTTTAATTCTATTTATACAAGATATCCCACTTTTATTTTCATTTATATAAAATATAAGATTCTCCTTTTTTTATATTTATATAATGTTTACCCTTCTATTTTTTATTTATATACGATGTCATTCTTTTCTTTTAATTCATATATATATATATATATATATATATATATATCACCCTTTTACTTCTATCTATATAAGATGTCACTCCTTTTTTACTATTTATACCGGGTAACAGCTAAAAATGTCGCTTTTTTAATTCTGTATTTTGTTAGCTATTAAAGCTTAAAGGTAGAAATAAGTAGGATTACAAGGAACACTATTTCGGAGCAGCTCAAAATAGTCTTCTTTTACAAAACTTCATAGAGAGTAGTCTAGAATTGGCAAGTCGCCGGCTAGAGAAAATTTATCCTATGCAACATTAGTCGTTGAGAAATCTAGCCTTCAACCATTTTATGGGAGCACATGCAGTATGGGCTGTAGAGCCATCATGCTGAAACTATTCATCACGATATGTGCTATTAGCGAAAATGCTTTTGAGCATGTCAGCTATCTGGCAGCATTAACTTACTGAGCTTGTGCTGTTTCATGGTCCTCAAAGAAATAGGGCCCATAAATCTTATTTCAACTTAGTCCACCCCACAGTGTTTTCTTTGGGAAGGACAAAGCTTTTTGAAAGTGATTATTTGGCTTAGTTAGTGACCACTTCCGATAATTCTATTTATTTGGCATGCTTTTCAGGTAAACTTGCCATTCATTACTGAAAATTATGTTATTTAATACTAATTTCTTATCATCGCACATTTCTTCAACCTTCAGGCAAAATTATAACCTTCGTTGCTTATCCTGAAATGAGATTTCTTAATGATATTGACTTTTGTATGGCTTTTAATTAAGATCTTATTGGAGAATAGTTCGCACAGCTTTTCTATTCAAATGTGTCTCAGTATTCAATTTTCCCACTCACTTCGTTTCATCAGAATCAATTAAACTCCTTACCTTGTCAATACTCGCTTTCGTCTTTACACTTTTCTTACGACCGGAATTTCCTTTGTTTAAATTACGAATTATGTTGTATGCATTCCACTTAGTGACATTTCTCTGGTGTTATTTTTTCCTAATCGTATACCATATCTTGCTTGAAAATGACGAATTGATTTGATTATGGAGCCAATTCGAATAATTAATTCCAGAACAAACCTGCGCTGTTCAAGAGTTAATTGTTCCATTTTTGAGAGAGTGAAACAGAGCTATTTAATATCTGCATAGATAAGCTATCCTAGGCTGAGATAGACTATCCACGGCAAGTTTAAGCTACCTAAGCGAGTTAATAAAATTAATAATATGGTTCTTTGTAAGGGTACTTATTTCTACCTTCAAGCTTTAGTGGCTAACAAATTACTGCATTATAAAACGGGACATTTTTGTCTGTTATTCGATATATAATTTTACGCTTTTATTTCTATTCATATATGATATCACCCTTTTGCCATCTTTTCAGTGTCAGACTGAAGATCTGGAATGAGGTTTTCCGAAACTGGTCTCTAAAATGAAGTAGTCTCGTTGACCCTCAATGAATCAAATGCAATCCATACCAGAGAATCTGATACCTCCCCAGCAGATTGAATTGGCTTTAAAGAAAAAACCTCTGTTAAAATGGCCGAAATGAAAACTACTCTCGGGTCGCAAGTGCGTATTTTTCTTTTAAATTTACCACCAAAATGCTCCCCGCCCCCTTTTAGTCCCTTTAAGTCGTTGGTGTTAATTTCTTGGTCAAAGAGGTGAGGGCGACCATAGCCGTTCTTCGCTCTAAATCTCTCTCAGGTTTCCTGGAGTGAAGGAGGAACAATTTTAGGAACTCTTCTCGCACGCATCTTTTTCATATGAGGGTAATCTCTTAAAATGCAAAGAAGAGTTGTTTTAGATATCGAACCCATTACGCTTATTTCCTTTGTCTAATAACTACTGTCACCATTTATTTCTTCCACAACGGCAGTTTTTTGAGTTTTTAGGGCAGTTTTTATGGTCTTCAGCCCCTTTTCGAAAAGGAAACAATGCTGACGACTTTTTACAGTGCTCTAAGAAGAAAAAGATTCGGTGCAAACAGCCGCCATGAGGCTTTGGTTTTACTTATTGTGACACATTCCATTGTGAGAAATTTAATTAATGCTCTATGTTCAACATTCGCTATCTTCAAAGGGAGGGTGGAGGCAAGATGTTTGATAGATGATAAAAATAATTAGGTATATTTTTAGATGAAGCATTCCTGACTCATTAATGACTCGACTGTAGAAACTCGTCTGGATATTTCTTATGAAATTACGAAATAACGTCATTGTGAGGCCGAGAACTACGCAGCTTTCCTAGTATCTTCTTGCCATTCATGAACTCTTTACATTTTTTTATCTCCTGCCCATGCCCCATCTTTTCTTGATGTTAGAATGTTAAAATTTTGCTTCTTTCATAATTCTATTAAAATACTCATTACTCAAGCTTTTAAATGCCATATTTATACATGATCCTCTTGCGCTATATGAAGCATGTAGAAAACACCTAAATCCTAATTTTAACTCATTATTGATATAATAAGGAAATTTTACTGATATCATCGCCTTTTCCCTTCGGTTTAGCTTGTTGCAACCTTGCATTCATTCTTTTTCCATTCGCTCTCACTTAACTCTTTGAGATTGCATGGCTGTTTTTAACAGCGCCTCTCTCTCTCTCTCTCTCTCTCTTTCTCTTTCTCTCTTTCTCCACTTTAGTTTATACTCGCCCCCTCAAACACACATAATGGAACAGTTGTTCATTTCTTTACTCTTTAGTTGTCAGTACCGAGGGGAATTGTCTGCCATTTGTCGTGTCAATTTCTTCGCCTCATTACATCGCCACTTTCTCTCTCATGGCCATCATAAAACTCTTTTGACAACTAACTTCGAATCTTCTCTCTCAGGAGTAAACAACCTCCGGCAAAGTTGGCTTAAATATATATCTTTGCGTATCTTCTTTCTAAACACAGTTGTTGGTGGAGACTTGTAATAAACCATACAGAAAATGATGATTGCAGATGTTATTGAACTAAATTCACTCGTGGTTTCCATACCATTTCGTTTGCTTTCATTCATTTACTTAAACTTTTTTTCCATTTGATTCTATGTAGTTCTTTGTCATCATCGCCCTCAGTTGCGTGCCCTTCTAAAACCAATGTCCGCAAGAGGATCTGCGGGTATATATATCTTCTACACATTTTTACTTCCTTCATCTAGACCACTTTTATTCAGAGCAATCCTAACAACTATTCACCGGGAAATGCCTTTGAAGGTTGTCGCTGTGAAATAAATATATTGCCTTTAATGCACAACTTACGTTGTCTATCTAATAATTATTAAAAAACAAGGGTAGTAATGTAATAGGGGCATGTTTATTTAGTGGCAATAACTTAATGTAGCGTATTGTTTGATTATAATCAATTAATAGATTAAATCTACCCGTAAACTACAAGATTTAATAAATTGTGAGAAAGATATAAACCCGAGCGAAACATCAACTAAAGGACTTCATTCTAGTTTGGGTTCAACCCTTTTTCTCTATTCTCTTTTGTCAATATATACAAGTATCAATACCTGGTGCCTATGAATTATTTCCTCAAATTGTAAATTATAACAATTCTATTTTGTTTTAAACTCTTAAGACTAAAGCGTAGCTAGACTCGCGCTTCCCCTCCGATGTTTGTTTCTTTGCCTTCAGGCGGCAGCACTTCCCGCACCCCACTTTTCGCTTTAAGGTTATTGCGATTTCTTGGCACTTTAAGATTGGCTTCGGTTATCTCCCCATGACATGGATAACTCTGTAATGAGGGCAAGGATAATAGGGCAACTATTATTCATTTATCCCTAAAAGAATTACAGAAGGATAAAAAAAGAATATTTTCGGGATAAAAAACAGCAATGTATATCATATTTGTTTTATTCCCACCCAAGTTAACAAAATAAGAACTAGTTTGACAAAATAGCATAAATGTGAGAAGAACCTTTGCTACAAAAATAGAACTTAAAATTCACATATTTATGGTATTATATGAATATAATATAACTGTTATATCACTGCAATACCTTTGTTATAACTTTACTCATATAATACCAATTGTATTATATGAATAAAGGGACTCAAGAGACAAAAATATGACATCATTAAGAAAAATGAGACCCAAAGGTTGAATAGGTTTGCTCAAAATGAGAATTCCCATGGGAAGATTCTCTAATGATCATCGCTGTAAAAATAATGAGCAACGATAATGTTTTGCGCTCTAACCGGACCAGGATTTGGCGAAGTAAATAAATCACTTTTGGGATCTCTTCCTCATACACGCAAACCCATCTTTTAAGAAACCTGGAAACTTGAGGCAAAATTCAGCGCTCGGAAAATGTTATGGATTTGTATGAAGCACGAAGCGTATTAGCATATATAAATATATATATATATATATATATATATATATATATATATATATATATATATATATATATATATATATATATATATATATATATATATATATATTAGAATATATATATATATATATTAGATTGGTCCAAATAAAGGAACTTTGGAAAAGTCTTGCTCCACAAACTTATTCTTATTCCTTTCTTAGTTAACAACAAATCCTCAAAAATTCACGTTAATAATCCTTTATTTAGTATCCGCGCCTAGGCCTTCAAGTCGTCCACTAGCTGCTCCTCTCCGGTTGTTGACCTCAGGGTGAATAAGAACCGAAAAATTATCCTTACTTAGTAATAAAAATTGAAACAAAGGAAATGCACACTTTGTCTGCATTCAGAATCACAAGAAAGGGTTCACATTTACTTCTTGGATGACAGCACAGCCTTCTTCGAGGTTTTAGGAAGTCGGTGCCGGTGCTCTGATACCAGCCTGAGGCAAAGCTGCTTCTGCTCTTCGTCCTTTGTGAGGGTGGAGTTGTATTTCTCAATCAGAACAATGGTCCGCTCCGCAGCATCATTCAAGACGCTCAACTTTGATGCAAGCGCAATGAAGGTCTCCTCCATACAACGGCTGAGGTCTTGGAGGAGGAATCCCTCCCACGCCACCTTCTTCCCGTCCTCCATTAGCAGGTCAAAAATGGTGGCAGACCGACGCGTGATGAACTAATCAAAAGTAACGGAGCTATCTTCGAAGGATGGGGGGGGGGGTTACGCGTCGATTGAGCACACCCAACTTCGGTTCCTAGGGCTGGGTCATCATTTTCCGCTTCACTTCGAGGGACACGCGCTGGTCGAAGAATGCCAGTCCGGCCAAGTGCTCAGACAGGAACCATAGGTGTCGCTCGAAGGCAGCAGTGACCGGCTGGGCTTTGGAAGAGAACTTTGTACGGTGTTTCCAGACTATTCAAATGGTTATAAATTAAATGAAAGTGAATGCAGAAGAAAAATATACAGATCACCGAGCCTCCAACCCCAGAGCAGAGGATGTGGGACCCCCGTAGTCTGCATTTCTCCTGCAAATTTTTTTCCCGACAGAGCCATGGTAGGCTCTGAGGAAAAGAGTTTTGGTGGCGGAAGAGAGAGAGGAGTTAAGAGGAAAAAGCCAGGATAGACAGTTTGCAGTAAAGTAGAAAACATAACAGTTGATCTAGGTGGATGTGATGTAACTACAGCTTAACGTGGGATCTAAACCAAGGTATTTTTATATCTTTGCTCTATTTTATTATGTCATATAGAGAAATATAAAGTGTGAGATTTGAAGAGAGTTGGAAATTTGTTTGGGTGCACCAACTAATCTGTGCCACCTAATCTTTATTTAGAGGTAAAGTTTGGAATAAATATTAGAGATAAAATGATTATGTTTGTTTGCATTTCTGTTTAAGGTTTGGTGTGTTTAGGTGTTCAATCCGTTGTTAGCTTTATTTTCTGTTATTGCTGGTAAGCAATATTTGTTGCATTTTCTCTTTAGTTTGTAATGCTGTTTATTTTGTTGTTATTTTCAAATAGTTCATGTTTTGTATGTTTTTAACTTATTGATTTATTTATTTTTATTTCCTTTATATGTTGCTTTTATCTATTACTTCCTTTCTTTCTATATGTTTGAATTTATTTTTATTTTTTATTTTTCATGTCCCTTGATTAGGGTAGCTTTTCAAAATTGGTTATAGGTTCGGATTCGGTAGCTATGATTTGAATTTCGTTGATATTAATCTCTCATTCGGGTAGTCGTTTGCTATGTGGTTGAGAACTTCTCAAATTTCTTCCTATGACTTATTTGAAAAAAACAACCTTTTTTTATATTATTTTATTAAAAGGCATCTCTGATTATTAATAATGCTTTATTCTGTATAAATTGCATTCTCAAAAAGATACTCCGAGAAATTATGTACATATATTGCAACACTTGAGTACACTACTGATGGTTGTATCATAACTTAATATATTTTCTTCTTATTTTTCCAGTTGCGGGATCTTAGTTGGAACACTAGTCTCAGGCCACCCTTCACTCTATCTTTTCCTGAAGTAAGGTGTTTCCTGAAACCAGTGTACATAATTGCTAGTCCTAGTATCTTGCCTATATGCTGTATCTGGATTGCTCCCCGTCGCCATAAATATCTGAAAACTTTTTTGAAATACATTGGTATTTTCTTAAATTTCTTATGGCTGGTACTTCCCTTTCCTCTTTGACATATTGATGGGGATATATTATTTAAATTTGATTGTTTAATGATTCGACTACTTGGTTTCAAAAGTCGATATCAAAATTTTCATTTTCTTCCTCGCTTATGTTGAACACTCTTTTACAGTGTTCTTTGAATACTCTCTTTAGATTTCACGTTCATCATGATTGTGTTCCCAGCTCTATTGTTGGTTTTGTAACCAGTTTCGGCTCATTTTCCCTTTAAGTCTCCCATGAATATGATTGTGTTTCTATTGTTGAACAGTTTTCGAAGTTAGTTGGCGGAATATTTGTGCGAAAGGGTGGTTGCTATTCCTTGGCAACTATTTTATTGCATAATTCATTTTTATTTCGATTGCTGCGTCCTGTAATCTAGTGGACTTTTTTTGTTATGGTTGCACCGTAGTAATTGATGTTCATTCATGTAGTTAGTGGCGATTACCTTCTAGTTCCAGATCCACATTGTTTCTACCAAGAGGTTGATCCCATGTTCAGAGATTAGAATTACCTCTGGTTCAATCTCTCAGAAAAAATGTCCATATAGCTTTACCTTATTTTTTCATCCGTGTTAATCTGTAATATTCTTAGTTTTCTCCATTTTATGTTCGTTGTTCGTTGATTGCAGTTGTCCTTAGGAAGAGTGGAGTTTGCTTTAGCGGTACTTTTTCTATATAATCTTTTTTTTCCGTTCTGTCTTTGTTGAGTTTTTTTTCTTCGCTTTAATACATATGTTGGTAGGTGGAGCTGGTGCAGGTTCTCGCGGAAAATGGCTCCAGTTTTTTTCTTGTGATTTGTGTTGTTCCTCTCGTTTCTCGCATATCTTCCTCGTTCGATTCATCTGAACTTTTTTCTGTCTCGGTTTCTTCTATTTCGAATTCCTTCCTTTCTTCAGGTTGATTATATATTTTTTATTTTACTGCTTCTAGTGGCACTTTTTTTGTGAAATTTTGATGTTATAAATATAAGATGAGTCTATTTTATTCACGAATTGCAGGGGTTCGATTCTATTTCTTTCACGAATTTCAAGGGTTTGAGGCCATTCTCTTTCAACATTAAATTTAGTATTGTCACATAAGATCCTTGTGGTTGCGCAATGTTATTAGGTGTGAACGAAGAAAGCTCGTCACAATTTTCACGTACCGGGTGCTGTCGATTTTTACTTGAGTCGCTGTAGTTGAATTCGCATTGCTTGCTGCTGGTGCTAGTGCTGCAAACAGGGGATCCTTTTTGCCTATTTTTCTCCTCTCTTCATAACTTCTTTTCTTTTGGAAAAAGGCATAGCCATTGTTTATTTGTGTAGAGGTATAAGAGTTTAGTATTTATATATATATATATATATATATATATATATATATATATATATATATATATATATATATATATATATATATATATATATATATATATATATATATATATATATATATATGTATCGAGGCCAAGGAAATAATAACAAAAGACATCTTGGTTTAGCTTTGCCCCTCCGATGTTCTCCGGTAACATAGGAGAACGGGCAAAAGGGTAAATGTTACGAGACAGATTCCTGACCTCAGCTCAAAAGGCAGGGCCTTCGAGGGTGTACTTATAAACAATCCATTCAAAAGTGCAAACTGCCGACCTCGTATTACCCTCTCTCGGAGCTACAAGACGCCAAGCGCGGGAGACAAACCTGAGGTCTCACCTTGCGAGTCCCCCCTCCACCTCCCCATTACCCCGCGGGAGTAATTTGGGTATATAACAGGTTGACCGGAGGAAACGTGTCTTCTTGTTCGTTCTAACGGAAGAGACCAGAAAGTCACTGGTTTAGAGAAGATTTTTTCGAGTTCGAGAAGAAAACAGAAAAATCACCGGTAGAAAGTTTTCTGCAAGTTAAGGAGAACTTGCAGTCCTTGTACAAAACTAGATTGTACTAAGGAAGCTCGGCGCTTTTCGAACCCAAAGATATTGAGTATCAAGCTAGCCAGTTTGAGGACTTCAAAGATTACTCTATCTGAGTTGGACAAACCCCAACTAAATAGAAAAAAAAGAAGACAACGATTTCATCTCTTCCGGAAGAAAAGTAGAAGGACTAAGCTTTCGCTTAAGCATCCACCCACCCCAGATCCCACGTGACGTCACCCGTCAAATCAACAGGTAGATCGACGAACGCCATCTATTAAACAAACAACTCGTGCAACGCCTCTCCGGATCAAAATCTCCGAGAATAGTCTAACTGTTCGCGAGTATTTAATCTCCATTACCTTATGTGAGTAAAGAATAATCCTGGTGTTTATGTCACTGTACATAATAATTAATTTATTGGATGTCTGGCCAAGACAAAGATATTAACTTAAAATTGTTTCCCCCGTAAAATTATATCTCGAATCGAGCTTCTAGAGCTCGCCCAGCAATCCCATTTTCTTTTTTAAGTGTATTAGATCTGTATTTTTTTATGTTATTTAGTGAGAGTGTTTATGTTCATTAAAGTCTATTTCTTTAGTAAAAACACTGTTTTAATTATCCTAAAACGAGTTAAAGTGGCAATGATGGATAAAGTCAAGAAAAAAAACCCTTTTATTCATTCACTAGAATAAAAATAAAGATTAGCACTCTTAGCGAACGATCCTCAAGCGATCATTGAGGCACGAACCTACGCCTCAAGTCAAAGTTTATTTGGTTTATTAAAAATTAATAAAACAAATATATATATATATATATATATATATATATATATATATATATATATATATATATATATATATATATATAGTCATATGAGTGGCTGATGACCAGTCTAATCTTCAATTTCACGGTGAAGGAAAGGACACATATGGGGCTGAGGTACATGTGATTTATTTATGAAACAACGTTTCGGGTGTATCATCCATCTTCAGGTCCTAAAACATAAATTAATCTAATACAGTTCAAGAATATTAAAAATATTAAAAATAATTAGGTTAAGACTATGTAGGTGAAACAAAAATTAGAAAATAACTCAGGAATTTAAAAGGCAAGAGAATCAAATTATCAATCTAATGTAACCACTATTGACACGAAAAAAAAGAAGAAAAGCACAAAATTAAAAAATTACAGTATAATATTGCTTACCGATGAAGTTCAGGAGAAATCACAAAGTGAAGAAATTATAAAGGATGTGGATTAAAGAAGGATAGGAATTTGATTGGTTGGTTGTTAAATAAGAGAAGGTTGGTTGGTTGTTGAATGAGGTAATTAAAATTAAGAAATAAGAAGGGGAAAAACGGTATTATCTATGTTGAGTGTAGGAGATTTTGTACTTATTAGTATGGATTCCAAAATTCTTAGACTATATTCATTGTTATTATGACCAATTATTTAGAAGTTATCTATGGAACATTCTGTCTTGCATTGTGTAATATGATTTCTAATTACAGAAGCTTCCTCCTTAGACAAATTTTTTCCAGTACGATGGCTTATTCCCATGTGAGAACAAAACCTCTCTTTCTAGAGGAAGTTTGTCTTTTGACGAGAAGAAAATTCCTATGGAAAGTGGGTTTACAAAAGTGATTTTGAAGTTAGTATGAAAGAAATATTTTTTGAGTAATTCGTTGCATTTTCTAGTGAATAATTTATTGTGAGGTCCCATTTCGGGTACTACGAAAGAATTTTCATTTTTCGGAACATTATATGAGAGAAGGGGTGGAGAGTAAATTTTGATAAGAAAATTATTGATTAGTTTGTCAACCAAAGGTGGGGTGTAATAATTATTTTTAAAATAAGACTTTAGAGTTTGGAATTTGTTGTGCATTAGGGAATAATTGGAGGAGAGATGGTAACCTCTATATATTAAAGATTTAATATATATATATATGTATATATATATATATATATATATATATATATATATATATATATATATATATATATATATATATATATATATAAGCTCGGCTAACCTACGACAATTTGCTTCCGGTCTAGGTGATTGATTTCATAATTGCACTAGTGCAATTTCTATACCTGTAGTTTTCGCTACATTCCGAGTATATTTCTTAGCTTTGTTTTGATAGCCAACAGTAGTGTATGATTCCATCTTATAGCAAATGGAAGCACATATGTATATTTATATACTGGTCTCTTTGTATGTTTGTCGTTTTGATGCGCCTGCTGTAAGCGAGGATTCCCTTTTCCAAAACTTTCCTCACAATTTCGGGCGAGTCACACAATTTTGAAGGTATGTGTGCTCTTTAATTTTATGATATCGTGGATTTCTAGTCACCGCTCTTGTTTTTTGTAGTTCCTGGCTCTTCTTGTGAGTGTTCTCCTACGATTCTACCTTTCGACCAACCATGCTTTGGTTGCATACTATTTATGGGGAACAATTTCTTCCAAATCTATATTTTTCAGATTGATTCTTCTGGCCGGACAATGAGAGGAATCTTTCTATGTCATTGCTATCTGAGCTGATTAAACAAATCTGATTGGTATTTTGATAGATTTGATTAAGCCTAATTGTAGTTTTATCAATATGCTTTGGTTAGTTACCATGCTTTGGTTGCATACTATTTATGGGGAACAATTTCTTTCAGATCTATATTTTTCAGATTGATTCTTCTGGACGGACAATGAGAGGAATCTTTTTACGTCATTGCTATCTGAGCTGATTAAACAAATCCGATTGGTGTTTCGATAGATTTGATTAAGCCTAATTGTAGTTTTATCAATATGCTTTCTATTCTATCTTGAGGTTCCTATTTAGTTGCATTCGGGAGCAGTCATAGTGGTAGCAGTTTTGTGGAATCCGGTGAATCTATTATTCCTTCTCATACCCCCTCTACAGCGGCGGATAGTCTTCTTTGGCGTTCTTGTAAAAAGAAATCCTAACTCTGCTAGCAAAAGAAGCCCTCTATCTATCCTTATCTCTATATCTCCTGTCTGCATTCTTTTACCACCTAATCTAAATTGACTACTGTTTCTTTGTCTAAGATTAGGAAAGAAGAAGAGAAGGGGCGAGGTATAGATTAGAGGGGGGAGAGGAAAAGTATTGTCTTTGTGATTTGGGATGTTCGAATGCTTCCCATGTATGCTTCTCAAGGACGATGACAGCTTGCCTGTTGATTAAGTAGCTACAACTGATTTTGTCGCACTTAGGCACAAGTCTCAACCTCGAGTGTTTGTATTTCAGGCCCTCGATGCAATCTTTACATCTCTGGAGATGATTTTAAACATGCACCCTTCTGATAGCCATGTTGCTCTGTGTTAGTACTTTTGGGATATGGCCATCTCTGTTTCCCGTTGCTTGCAAAATCTATGTTGTTTCTAGTATAACTGAGAGTGGGTCTTTAGGTGAACCATTCTTCTGTTATTAATGAACTTTTCAAAGAGCTTTCCAATGATCTCATTAATGAAATAGCCTTAAGGTTCATCACCTGATTCGCTGGCATTTCAGACTTCGGAATGAAAAGCATTTTCGAAGTCTTTAGGCCCTCACGGAAGTATATCATTTCCAGGAATGCATTGAACATGTTCAGTGACCTACTTAAAAATTTCTCTAGTTCATCATTTAGGTGTCTGATGCGGATTTGACTGATGCTGGGTTCTTTAGGTTAGAACGAAAAGATCGCCAGCAGCAATTCTTTACTAGTGACGGGGTTGCTTTCTTGTTAATTACCATGGAGTTGAGTGTGGTTTGTAGCTCGGTAACATTATAATAACCTGTTCTTCATATGCATGTATCCAAGTACCTGATTCTCGAAGTCAAGGTTCAAGTTTTATTCTTCTTCTCTGGAAATTTTGAAAACTTGTTTCCAGAATTCTCGGAAGAGCCTCTCTTTCTCACAAGGAGAGTTTGCTGCCACTGCATTGCGCCTAAATGCGGTTAGTTTTGTTCTTTTCGTTTGCTATTTCAGTTTATTGATGCCACCCATCAAAATTTAGGGTCCTAATCGACCTCTATTTTTAAGATTAGCCGTTTCCACTTATGGATCACTTCTGGCGCCAGTTTTGTATCGAACTGTCTTCTGAGTTGCTAAATTACTCAAAAGTTCATAGGTTTTGCGTATTAAATATTGAGAATGTGGTTGCAGGTCAGGAAGAATCGCTGTTGTAGTCCGTTCTATAGATATCATCGTTGACCACATTCATCCCTCATCAAGGTCGTCGGCGGTTGAATTGTTCAGATCTGGCCAGTGAGGTAGGACCTAAAGGGGGCTCAAGTCTGAAATAGGAGTGATTTTAAATCAGTCCATCGTTTGCTAGCAATAGGATCGTGGTGCAAAGAGCCTTCCCGGTCCTCTCGATCTCGAGCGAGAGTGCGGATGGCGCGGGGGGGAAGGGGCGATCGGCGTACAGCGTTGTTTGTCCAATATGCAAGCAGGGGGAGATGGCTAGCCAAAGCATTGTATTGTGCTATTTACAGATTCGAGTGAAGCAAGCCTCTTCCTTTCCTTACCTCCTTAACTGCGACATATAGAGTAATGCTAGCGAACCTATATCTTTCTCTATCTCTATAAAAAGATAAAATTAAAAGGAAAGGTGTGAGAGAGTAAAAGGTTAGAGCATCCGAGTGCCCCCCTCCCATACATCCCTACCTCCACCTCCCTTTGCTCCTTTTGGAGCAGGGAGAGAGAGTGTGGGCGAGGGAGTATGGACTCCCCACTCACTTCCACATTCCTCTTGCTCCTTGTGCTCAAAGGAGCTGGGAAGAAGATTTAGGGGAAGAGGAGGAGAACAGCGAGAGACGAAAGAGGAGGATGGTATAGTTAGAAACTAGGAAGAGATTAGACAGTTCCATCTGGTAGCCTTAGCCCTAAATCCAAACGCGGTGCTAATATCACGGTGTGTATTACCTGCCCCTCGTTTGTATTTAGAGCCCGTTCGAAATGAGAATAGATAAGTGTTAAGTAGAAAATAAAGGAAGTTGGAGAGTTTCAGGGAGTTGAGACTGTGTAGGTGTCGTTTTATAAAATTGGTAGGCCTCTGGCGTCCAATTGCAGGATTTAATAAACACAGCAAGGAACTACACAAGGGCACGTTCGGTGGATTTATCAAATCTTAAAATTAAGGAAATAGTATGTCAAGTCTAATAAATAAAGAACCAAAGGGAATTAGGAAATAAAACTATATATATGTTAAACTGTACAAATAGAGGCAAGCGGACGTTAGAGTCGCGCGGAAAACCATATATCAAAGGAGACCACCTGAGCAAATACGAGGATCACACACAAACAAACATACGCGTGTTGGAAACATTTATCAGCAGCTGAACAAATATAGACTGTGACCAGAACAAATTGACAGAAACATACAACAAGCGATTCCCTATAAAAAAGCTATATATATTGGAAATATGTAGGCACATCAGGTAAAGAGAACTTTCGGAAACTCCACCCAAGGGGTGGAAATTAGATCACGGTCCGCCCATGATCCACCCCTTGGGCGGAAATATATTTATATGCTACAAGAGAATGAGCAATGAGACAATAAACGAGTTTATTAAAGGTAAGAGAAAGGGACATTGGAAGAACAATAGGATCAAAGAGAGCAAAGGATGCCACAATGAAGGCAATCCTTACTGAGAAGACAGAAATAACGCAAAGGGAAAAATATTCCTGCCCGGGACTCGAACCTGGGTCTGTTGATTGCCGGTCAGATGCTCTACTGTTAAGTTATCACCCGCAGAACTCGTATTTGCTCATATATATATATATATATATATATATATATATATATATATATATATATATATATATATATATATAAATATATATACTCTCAGCATTAAGAATAATCATTATTCCTTATTCATTAACTCAGCTCATTCCCTTAGTAGCATTACAGAATCCCGTTTACTTGCCTAAGTACTGCTGCCTTTAGACTCAATACTTCACGTAACACAGAAAGCTTACAAAGAATAAGGTTATATTTACTTACCTCAATTACTGAGACACCTTCGGAAAGCCCAGGCTAATGCATAACCCTCGTGAGAAATTATAAGTAGTCAGAAGCAACCAAACATAGGTATAAAGTAGGCTCACTGCTTAAAATCCTCGTTACCCGTCGGGCGCTATAGCAACGAGGACTCTTCAATACATACCTTTATAATTACAGACCACGCATCCACAAACTGGTAACCTAAACCACCCATAAACTGGTAATTTCAACGGTAACCTAACTGATTACATACCCTCTCCCCCTAAGTGTTCTTGGGTATCAAGCTAATCTCTGGCCGTTGTAATATAGTTATAAGTTGTGTTGATTTTTGTGCTGTGCTCAAACCGTTGTTGGTTTGTAATTCTCTTACTCTCAGTCGATTGTTTCTGTTTTACTTTCTCTGTATTGGTTGTGGTCTAGCTCTGTAACAGTTTCTAGTATGCATGTTTTGTTTGCGTTTTTTTATATTATTAGGTCTACTTATTAGTTTGTTTCTTTATTTTAGAAGTCATTTTCTTGGTTTTGTTATTTATCAGTATGTCATAGTTTCGGTTTCCAACTAAAGATTGTCTTAATCGGTTAATTTAATCATGATTTAATCCTTGCCGTACCCGGAGTTTGTATGTATGTTTTTTATGTAAATAGTTCTTTACCTTATTCTTCTCTGTCCATTGCCGTCGTGCTGCGTAAAAACAGTTGATGTGGTCCCTCCCCATCTGAACCGTGTGCACTATTTGATTGGTTAGTTATTCACCAATGTCATATCATGTCTTTTCGATGCCTGTTTTTGCTCTTTTCTTTATTACCTTGTTTAGTGGTTCAATTTATTCTGAATATTGCTTCTTTGTGTGTCTTCGGTTCATAATCTCATAGGATCTCTTTATATTTTATCCCAGTCTGCCTAATGAAGGCCTTTCCTTCCTTTGATGTCTTCCGCATAAGGAGCTGGTTAATTGTTACCAGGTTTCTCCTTTAAAGTTGTTAATTTTGAGAACAGCTTGTCGTTCTTCAAGAAAATCACAAAGGACTTTTGTCAGATTATCTTCCATCCCAAGGTTTTCTTCTTTTTTTTAGACTTGGTATCCATATTTTGTCAAACCTAAGATCATCTTTTTAACTCAATATCGATATTGTTTTATTGCAATGCGCGATGACTGATTAAGGCTGATTCCCGTTTCTTTCCAGTATCTTCTTCGGAATCCATATGGTTAAATGCTATATAATTTCTTGCTCTCAAGATAATGCCTCAGTCTGTTATTTAATTGTTTTACAATCAGTTTTCCTATAAACTCTAGAACGGAGATAGGCCAATAGCTACTGATTTCCATTTTCGGTTTTTTGAGGCTGTAACGAGAAAATAATTTTTGCCCTTTTAGACTTCTCTGGGAAATAATCACTTTCAGGCAAGCCATTGAAGAACTGTAGTAATGATGTTCACTAGGTGCATCATAGTACTGCCAGTAATGTCCGGTGCCTTTTGCTTAAAGCTTTTTTAGGACTGCCTCATAATCATCGTAGGTGAAAGGCAATCCTTCCATTCATGTCTGTCTGGTCCTGTCCACAGAGTTGTAAGGTATTCTTTCTGGTCCAATCTGGTTTATTCTTGATGTTATTCTTTGTGGTGGAATTCTACGTGGAATTTGTTTTTCAGCACGGAAGTGACGTCCATGCGCTGGAGAAGGTTCTAAAATTTGGTTAGGCTTAAATTGGTAAGATCCACAAGCGGTAGTCTCGAACCGCGTCCATTCGAGGCCATTCGAGAGTAGCGCCATTTCCCCCACCCCTGCAGGGGGGGGGGGAGCCTCGGATATATATAGGGCTTGTCTTCCATGTGGGAGACACAGAGTTGAGGAGTCTCGCATGGATCCAAGAAGTTTCTCCTAGTTCCAAGTCAGGTGCTAACAACAAAGCAAAGTGACGGCTGAACATTTCGCGTGTTGGAATTAGCCCAGCCAGTGAGGTAATTCCATTTGACGATCGCCCCTGAGCGATTTTTCCGACTCCACTCATCAACTCCTGTCGAAGCCCTCCTCGTTCCCTCCTCGTTTTCGGGTGGCCGAACTTCTCTCCCCTGGACCGGACGTTCCCCCCCCCCCAATTTTTGAAAACCGTCATAACGTCAACTTCCCTCTCAGAAGCTCCGAGCGCCCTCGCCCTCACGTTTATTGCCTGCAGAAGACCTGAGAAACCTTACCCTGACGTCTCACCCGGAATCCTCCGTAAGCCAGCCCCTCATCCCCTTCAGCAACCCATTTGAGTTAATCCTTCCCATTTGAATAGTCTCCTTCTCTAACGCATTAATTTCTAACTTCAGAGTCTGATGAATAACTCTGCAATTCCCCCCTCGTTTACCAATGTAATTTTGCACATTAATTCTCTTATTTTCTGTAAATAAAATTATATTTTTGTACATGCCTCTTTAAATAACCTTGAGCTTTGCCATTGCCCAAGTTTTACCTGACCTCTTTGCACTCTTTTCTCGCTGTTCCGCGCGTCGAAACTCGTGGCGTTCCGTCCCTTGTCGGTTCGCCTTTAAGTTATTGGTCCCTCCCCCATAGATATAATATGGTATTGATATAATGTAATGTCATAGCACGACATTCTCGCTTTGTATTTGGTATCTTCGAATATTCTAAACTTGTTTTGCCAATGATCATTAAAATGTTCAATTTCCCGGTCGTCCGCAATTTCGTTGCTATTGACTTTGAAATGTCATCATTATGGGGAGTGTCTCTCAGTCTCTTTATCTGGCTCCAGAATTTCGGAGGTGCTCTTCTTCAATATCAAAGGAAAAGTGGGAAACAAGCAAGTAACAGTGTAACAGTGTGAGGCCTATTTTAAACCAATGAAACTATCCGCTCCCACCCAGTTTTCCCAAATATGCCGTACATTAATTAAAACAGAAGTGCCCTATTTCGTCTTAAAAAGCGCTGTAGATACCTTAGCGGTGACGTGGTTTTGAAACTCAAAAATTTGAAATCATTTCACGCCCGAGGCCGCAAACGAGGACCTCGTGTTCAACGTAAGAATCCTCTGTTACGAAACAAGAAAGTTAAAGGAAAGCTACCCAGAGGTAAACATTACAAACACTTTGAAATTCCCCGATTGTGGTACAATTTCCCAAAATTAGTGCTTTCCAAAGTCACCTCATTAAGCAACAAATTAGATGAACTCCATGCCCTCATCACTTCTATTTCACCAGGCATTGTTGCAATAACCGATTTTTGACAAATACCTATTGACAATGTAGTTCTTCCAGGCTTTTCTATTTTCCATCGATTACGCACAAACAAGCTGGGTGGTGGAGTGGTTTTGCTGGGCCACTATTATCTCTCCTCCTCCAAACTGACCATTCATGCCCACGAGGAGCTGGAGGGGTTACGGGTGAGCGTCATGCCCCTAACCACCCCTGCCTTTCGGCCTCAATCATCTGCTGCGTGGTTTACCATCTCCCTAGAGCCCCTACTAAACATCTTCTACTAGAACATCTCACGCACACCACAAATCAACTGCGTTTGCAGTATCCAGCCTCTAAGCTTATCATCTGCGGTAATTTTAACGAAATCGTAAGTTGTGATTTACAGAACGATTTACATCTCGTACAAGTTATAGACTTTGTACGAGACAGGTACCAACCATTTCAACAACTATCTCAGCTAGGTCGAAGCACTCATTCATCCGTCCTGTGTCAACAATCACCGGCTGTGCCAGAGCATCATCGGAGCACCACACAGAAATACTGACCACTGAGACAGTTCTTCATCCTACAATTTGGACAATGGATTACCCACTATCTGTATACCGAGGTCATCACAGCTGTGGATGTAGAGTACAAATGGGAGAAATACGATTTATTCCATCATTTCTTCCCTATCAAAAGTCTCACTACACACCCCTCCGATTTACCATGGATCACGGGCCGCATCAAACGCCTTCTGCTTCAGAGGGATTACCTTTCGCTCGCATGACAGTGTTAATTATCGCTCACTACGTAACAAAATAAGAGGAGAAATTAATTTAGCAAATAAGACTTATTATTCAAGCAATTACAGAATATAGCGCCCAGTCAGTGATTTCGGAAGTTACGAGAGCTCTCTGGTTTGGCCACTCAGCTTGGTTTGCTCCCCTGCCCCAGCCACTTGAGCTTGGAGGAAGCGGCCGAAGCACTTAACACTTATTTCGCTACCATTTGCCAACAGCTCTCCCCCTCGATCTCACAGGCCTCATCGCATACTTGCTGCTCCGCTCCGCACCTCCGACCGTTGTATGTATAGCTTCACATGTAGTACAGACTTAGAAATTTCCGAGAGAAACTGTCAATCACTCCAAACGATATTCCCTTGCGCCTTATCAAGTAATTTTCCGTGGACTAAGCATCCCCCCGACTTCCATTAATAAAGCTTCTCTTCAGCAGTGCAAGTGTCCACCCAACTGGAAGACCTCATGTGTCACCGCCATCCCTGAGACTACCAACCCCGGTACCTTCAGCGACCTGCGCCCCATAGCCATCACCCCGCTGCCGAACCTGCTGTATAAGAGCTTCGTGGCGGAATGGTTTTACGAGAATCTGGCTCCAGTGCTTGAGTACAGCAGTTTGGCATCATGCGAGCCTCATCCACTACGCACTGACTTATTAGCTTCCTTAATTTTGTATATTCAAACTCGGACAAACATAAAACCTTAACCGTCTGCGCATTCATCGACTTCCATTCGCCATTCGACTTGGTTAGTCACACCAAAGCTGCAATATCTTCGGACATCCGGGAATGCCTCATCTCCTAGCTAGCAGACTTCCTCTCAGGGCGTCGCCAGGATGATAGCCCATAGGGGAAGAGGCCTTTTTAAATTATTCTATTAGGCCATTATCGCGGGGAAGTGTGACCTACAAGCTAGTCTCGAGTTTCTTACGCCTGCCTTACCTATGTTCTTTTCTAACAGAGCCCATCTGCCGTTTCTGACAACTCAGCCTCTGAATGGGGCGACCTTCTTCGTGCAACTTGCAAGGCTTCCTCCCTTGGTTCGGACACGTCAGGAACAAGTCTATACATGTCTTAAATATCAGATCAATTATTTAAAACTAGAAATGTGAGCTAAATCGAGAGAATATTTTCTTCGAGAAGCAGTTGGAACGATAAACTTTCTTGTTGGCTGTCATGAGCACTCACGTGCACGCACGGATAGGATATTACCCTATTTGACATTTTTGATTCGCGGGGGTTTCTCTTCAATTATTGTCCTTTGAGATTAAGTTCAGAAGTGAAAGGAAGTTCTAAATCCTCCTAAATTTCTTCATTTATCAGTGGAGAGTGGGTGCAGTCGTGAAATGCATTTTTCGTTAGAAGTGGAGCGCAGGCCTATAAATTGACTAAGAATTTACATGCTCATATATGTATTAAGGAATAAACATTACTTTCAAAAACTAACCAATCACAAAACAGAGTACAATTTTACAAACAGAGTATTGTGCGACGTAGATATGGATGTTTCTAGCTGGTCATTTATTTATAATAGGATTTTATTGACCAATGTGGACTAATTCTGTCATCTTCAGTCGAGAGGAAAGGACTTCGCGAAAAATAATGGTGGGATTTTGTTCGATTATGTTTCTTAACAATAGTGTAGGGTGGTTTTCGTTGTCATGGCACTTTATGGCACCATTTTTTAAGTGAGCTGTCTAGTTTAGATAATTCCTGATAATTAAAACCAGGTATTGCCTTCTCTAGGGAATATTGGTCGTTGCGCCGATGTACCGAGAAATGCATAGGGACCACCAGGCTCTCACGAAGGCTTACAGAGCACTTAAAAAATGAACGCGGATGGAGTTACTCAATTAGTTAACATATGAACTCAGTTGGAATCAGTCTAATGGGTGGAAGGTAGGTATTTACCACCATATATTATATCTCACTAAGCAGAATTAATGCGGTTGCTTTCGGAATGTGTTTAGAGTAAGAATAATCATGAGAACATCTAGGGGGACAGATATAATACATCCTCCGGATGTGCTACCATCAACTGGGATTGGGAGCCATTACGTAGGCGTGACATCTAAACGTTCGTGCGGATAAGCCCGCAACATTGTTTCTTGGAGGCAGATGAAAGTATTACCTTCATCCGCTACCAGAGAGCGTAGCTCTTCTCAACTGTTTCGAAACCCGAAAATGTTCCATTGTTTCTTCCTAGGCGTCCGTGAAAAAATGGTTTGGTGATTGCAAGAGCTGAAATGTCCTTTGATTTAGAAAGGACTTGTGGCCTAGGTGGGCTGCTTATGTCTAATTTATATGATTACTGAAATTTGATGTCAGTTATTGCCCTGTCAGCATTCTTGGCCTCTGGTGTAGGAGTTTGTTGTGGCACTCCTTTCAGAGGAGGTGAGGTGTCTACCGCCTCTCTCCAGTTGGCCAGAACGGTAGATACTTCCGTTATAGGTTTATTTGGTTTGGAGATTTTGCCTATTATTTATTTCTCTTCGGGCTTAAGTGGGCTCAAAAAGCTGGGGGAGTGCAATGTTGGGAGATTCATGTGATGATGATGCTTCTTCCTGGACCTCCGAGTTGGGGCCTTATCGGGTGACCACGACTCGTGTAAAGGAGGGGGATGGTAGGCGGATATGGTTCCTCCCAGGTACTCGCCTCTCGGATAGGATGTCCTCTGGCTTGGGAGATGTGGCGCACGAGCCTCAGGTGAACGCAACTGCTGTTTTCTGGCAGATGACCGGCTTAAGCTCAAAGTCTGCCCAGAGAGTAGCAAATCCAGGGTGGCGTGGGGTAGGGTGCCTGAGTTGTACTTGCGCTATGCACAGATAGTTGAGTTTTCAATTTGGTTGCTTGGCACTAGATTGTCAAAAGTTCTGTTACATTCTATTTTTTATCTCTAGATAAAAAAATTGAGTTTCATAAAATCATCTTTTCCCGTCTGTTCGGTTGTGTTTAGATAAAAGTGAAAGGTAATGGAGATCTCTGCTCTCCTGCGTTCGGGTCAAAACTAGCACGATATCGCCAAGTGGATCATCGTAAGCAGGATGACCATCCACTGAGTTGCGAAGAGACTCTAAAGTGGGGAAGACCTCAAAAATCGACATCGTCCAGGCAGACCTTAAGTTGTTAACCGTTTGGCTGTGAGAAAAGCATTGGAATATACTCCAAAAATCAAGATTACTGCACTTGCGAAGAAGAAGAAGGTCTCGGTGGACACGATATCAATGGACGTCAAGGTGGAGGGTGGTAAGGTTTGCGGTGTGTGGAAAAGCCTTTGCTCACTACCGTATGTGAGAACAACGTCGGGAGTGCTGCTCTCCCTTCTCAACGACTTGAAGAGTCATGGAAATCGAATTCACCTTTTTTATGATAAAAATAAACCTTTATCCTCAATCTGATTGTGATAGAACGAGTTGAATCTGTGTTAAATTCAACTCCTATCCCATATTAGTTAAAACCTCGAGGAGGCCCACGTGCATCTTCGATTCGAGGCTTGGAGTCTTATCAACAGCTACCGGACGCCAATGTTTAAACAAGGAGGTTATCGTCCCCCCCGTTCGCCCCCATACGCCGACCTCGCCAGATCGAGTTAGGCTTATGGACAGATAAGGCATTTTTCTCCGGCCCAGCTGTGCGTTCCCTCGAAGCTTCCACCCCATTCTCCCCCACGCCAAGGAGATGTCCTGGCTATTTATATGGAAACTTTACCACTAAGATCAGATTGGAGATCCAGATTTTCGTCGCGAAACATCACCACGACCCTCTCTCCCTTTGTGCGCCAAGGGACCTCGAACTCGAGATTCACCATCACTTGTCCAGAAGGAGGACAATATTCCTTGAGTGCCAAAGGTTCGAGCCTTTAGTGACGCCAAGTCCCCAAGGCATCCCCCCCCCTGTTGTTCAAGGAGAACAACATTAGAACAGCCATTGTTCGTTTTGAGCCCTTCACCAAGAAACGGTTCTCATCCCCCCCTGTTGTTCAAGGAGAACAACATTAGAACAGCCATTGTTCGTTTTGAGCCCTTCGCCAAGAAACGGTTCTCACCCCCCCTGTTGTTCAAGGAGAACAACATTAGAACAGCCATTGTTCTTGAGCCCGTAGACAAGAGACGGTTCTCATCCCCCCCCCCTTTGTTCAGAAGAGAACAACCTAGAACAGCCATTGTTCGTTTTGAGCCCTTCGCCAAGAAACGGTTCTCATCCCCCCCCTGTTGTTCAAGGAGAACAACATTAGAACAGCCATTGTTCGTTTTGAGCCCTTCGCCAAGAAACGGTTCTCACCCCCCCTGTTGTTCAAGGAGAACAACATTAGAACAGCCATTGTTCTTGAGCCCGTAGACAAGAGACGGTTCTCATTCCCCCCCTTTGTTCAGAAGAGAACAACCTAGAACAGCCATTGTTCGTCAAGCCGTTCGTCGAGTAACGGTTCTCCTTTCCAAGACGCCACGTCAGGATCCTTTTATCCCCCCCCCTTCGGCTGGAACTCGCCAGCGGACCGAATATTCCTTCAAGTACCTTCCACTGCACCCTAATGAAGTTACGTAAGCCAAGCGTCACCTTTTGAGTATTGATCCCTTATTTGTCAATTCTATCCTGTGCTTTAAATGGTTTATCGAACCATCCCATCTCTTTAACTCCATATTTGTTTTACCTTTTTTGATCCCTTAAATCCTTGGATTAGCCCGAGTCTCCACGACCCTTTCCATTCTGTTTGTCAATATTTTCCGTTTTTGTGTTTTGTTTTTAGTTATTATTAATAAAACTCTATTTTATTAATGATAGCAATATTATTATCCTTGAGCTCAGTTCCACTTCTTAAGCATTTTGAAGATATATAATATCGGCCGCCAGACAGTAAAACGCACTCTAAAGATAATTAAGGAAGTTCCCTCAACGAATAGTGTTATATATAGTATCGTCGGGAGTCATTCTACGACATATATATATATATATATACTATTTAAATTTGGTATCAGGTGTGTAAGGTTTAACGCTATATCTTTGCAAACACTGGTCTCAGTCGAGTAAAGCATAGTGTTATTCGTTATAATAATAGAATATAGTAGTTCCCTTTTGTTTTAACGATTGCTATCCCCTTTTTTTTTAAACTTAAGAAGCTGGAGTAGCTCAAGGAACGGTTATAATAATTTGTTTGTGTTTTTTCGTGATTTTAGTCAGTGGTTATTTAGATTGAGAAACCAAGTACGAATAGGTCAGTGCCCATATTTAGGTAGGCTAATTCTATAGAGGCATAATTCTTGTTGCGAGGAATTTTAGTTGGTTGACTAGTGCGCCCCCAAGTGCAAAGATGACTCCGTTCGAAATCTTTAAAGCGCAAGGAGAGTCCTGTGGACTTTCCGGAAAAGAACTAATTAAGTACATTCAAGAGGAGCAAAGAAGACAGGAACGGATAAGACAAGCTGAGCTTCAGATTGAATTAGCTCGGATTAAAGCAGAAGTTCAAAGAAAAAAGGTAGAAAAAGAAAGAGAAAGAGAGGAACGGGAAAGAGTAATCCAACGAGAAGAAAGAAGGAAGGACTCGCGCTCCTTCCCAGGAAAGCTGACAAAGTTTCCGAGCCCCGTAAAACCCCCAAACTTCTTTCCCCAAAACCAAGAAAGGGACTCCAAACCTCCCGTTAAGACTTCTCCTCCATCTCTCTTCCCGAAGCGACCAACCATATGCTTCACCTGTGGTGTAGAAAACCACATGAGCTGGAATTGCCCCCAAAATTCTAGGCTTAAAAGCGGACCAGCCCACCAAGTTCACCAGATTAATGAAACCCCGGCTCCCCCGGTGGTGCAGACCCAAGCAGAAACTTCTCCCCCTCCGTCAGGCCACCAGGTAAATTTTGTTTTTGGTAAAAGTTCATCGGGAACTTTGAAATATGAGGAGGGCAGCGTGGACAGCTGCCGAGTTTTGACTCTCGTCAGGGACACAGGATGTACATGCTTCATCGTGTCCGACGAACTCCTCCCAGTGGCCTCTAACCACGAAAAATTTGCGGTGGTACGTGACTACCTTGGGCGGGCGAACAGATTCCCCGTCGCTAGATGTTACCTGCAGTGTCAATATTATAATGGCTGGGCTGAAGTCATTGTAACACCAATAAAATTCTGTTCCGTACTTATAGGAAAGAGCCCCCAAGTAAGTTTCGACCCTGTGTTTCAGGCCGCCCTTCCTCAAGGCCGAGATAAGAAAGAAGCCCAGGAGCCCGTCCCCATCAGAACCCCGATACCGTCCGATTTCTCGGAGACCCCTAACCAGGACTTTAGGACGGAAAAAGAGGAATGTGATTCACTAAAACCCTTAGGTGATAAGGCCCCAGACAAGGACACGGAGACTGTCCTTGGACCCCAAGAAAAAAAGAACCCCCAACGCGCCCATGAAGATACCTTCGTAGAACTGGACGAAGCATCGGCGCTTGAAGAGGATTGCCCCGCGGAGTCCCTTAAGGTAATCCAGACAGTGTGCATCCAACCTGATGCCGATTACCCTCCTCCTTCCCTACCAGGCGAGTCTTTGGAACCCTCTGACCTGGATAGTGACGCGCAGCTGACACCACGTCAGAAGAGTCAGCTCCAAGAACTAATTAAATGGAATCACCATTTATCCACCCTATTAGCTCTTTTCGAGCAACTGCGTGAAAATGGCCTCACCATTGGCCCCAGCAAATGCCAGTTTGCCCACGAAACCATCAAATATTTCGGTTTCAAAATAGGACAAAGCAAGTCAGGTCCCCACGAGAACAAGATTAAGGCAATCGCCGACATGCCCCTCCCGATTACAAAGAAGCCATTAAGATCGATCCTAGGATCAGCTTCTCCCTATCAGTGATTTGTTTCGAATTTCGCTGCAATTTTGGCCCCCCTATGCCCCCTTCAGGAAAAGAATTTCCCCGATCGTTTACCTTGGAATGATGTCGCTGTTTCCCGTTGTAATCAGCTCAAGAGTAAGTTCATTTCTGCCCCCATTTTTAAGTTGCCCAACCCGGAAAAATCCGTTGGGGTTAAGACCGACGTGATCAACGAGGGCATTGGAGGTGTACTCCTTCAATACGTGGATGACAGAACGAGTGACCAGTTGAATATGCTAGTCGTCAATTATTACCACGCGGAAAGAGATATGCCACTAGGGAAAAGATAGCTCAATCAATTATCTGGGTCATAGACAAATTCAAGCTGTACTTGATATGTAAAGATTTTCAAATAGGAACCGACCACCGTCCGTTAGCCTATATTAGGAATTTGAGACACTCAAACGGCCGCATCATGCGCTGGAGTTTACTCTTGCAAGAGTATCAATTTAAAATAAATTATATCAAAGGTTCCGATAACCAGGTCGCTGACGCACTCAGTAGGAATGCGTTACCGAATAGCGTAGAATAATTGTATTCATAGGATTAGTATCTCCATGTAGGTATATACCGTCTTGTACGACTTAATTTAAGATTCTTTTGTAATATAGTTAATTAATGTATATGTCTGAATTTTGTAACGCTCAATGTCTAATTTTTTTTTTATGTATATATGTTTGTTCTTATTAATTTACGTATAAATTATTTTGTCCCGTATGTACTAAGTTTATAACATTTCATTGTTCCATGCCCTTTTTTTTTATTAAGTTGTATTAAAGGTTATTTTCCCCTGTAATCTAAAGATCAAAATAATCATGTACTGAGGTAATACTAGTTAGGTGCAGGAAGATACGGTTGGTACAAGAAAACGAGTTCCCTACAACGGAGCTCTATCGTTGTCCCTTCTCTCTTTTTTTTTCGAAGTGACAACTTCCCCTGGAATGGAGGGGTGTGATAGAACGAGTTGAATCTGTGTTAAATTCAACTCCTATCCCATATTAGTTAAAACCTCGAGGAGGCCCACGTGCATCTTCGATTCGAGGCTTGGAGTCTTATCAACAGCTACCGGACGCCAATGTTTAAACAAGGAGGTTATCGTCCCCCCCGTTCGCCCCCATACGCCGACCTCGCCAGATCGAGTTAGGCTTATGGACAGATAAGGCATTTTTCTCCGGCCCAGCTGTGCGTTCCCTCGAAGCTTCCACCCCATTCTCCCCCACGCCAAGGAGATGTCCTGGCTATTTATATGGAAACTTTACCACTAAGATCAGATTGGAGATCCAGATTTTCGTCGCGAAACATCACCACGACCCTCTCTCCCTTTGTGCGCCAAGGGACCTCCAACTCGAGATTCACCATCACTTGTCCAGAAGGAGGACAATATTCCTTGAGTGCCAAAGGTTCGAGCCTTTAGTGACGCCAAGTCCCCAAGGCATCCCCCCCCCCCTGTTGTTCAAGGAGAACAACATTAGGACAGCCATTGTTCGTTTTGAGCCCTTCACCAAGAAACGGTTCTCATCCCCCCCTGTTGTTCAAGGAGAACAACATTAGAACAGCCATTGTTCGTTTTGAGCCCTTCGCCAAGAAACGGTTCTCACCCCCCCTGTTGTTCAAGGAGAACAACATTAGAACAGCCATTGTTCTTGAGCCCGTAGACAAGAGACGGTTCTCATCCCCCCCCCTTTGTTCAGAAGAGAACAACCTAGAACAGCCATTGTTCGTTTTGAGCCCTTCGCCAAGAAACGGTTCTCATCCCGCCCCTGTTGTTCAAGGAGAACAACATTAGAACAGCCATTGTTCGTTTTGAGCCCTTCGCCAAGAAACGGTTCTCACCCCCCTGTTGTTCAAGGAGAACAACATTAGAACAGCCATTGTTCTTGAGCCCGTAGACAAGAGACGGTTCTCATTCCCCCCCTTTGTTCAGAAGAGAACAACCTAGAACAGCCATTGTTCGTCAAGCCGTTCGTCGAGTAACGGTTCTCCTTTCCAAGACGCCACGTCAGGATCCTTTTATCCCCCCCCTTCGGCTGGAACTCGCCAGCGGACCGAATATTCCTTCAAGTACCTTCCACTGCACCCTAATGAAGTTACGTAAGCCAAGCGTCACCTTTTGAGTATTGATCCCTTATTTGTCAATTCTATCCTGTGCTTTAAATGGTTTATCGAACCATCCCATCTCTTTAACTCCATATTTGTTTTACTTTTTTTGATCCCTTAAATCCTTGGATTAGCCCGAGTCTCAACGACCCTTTCCATTCTGTTTGTCAATATTTTCCGTTTTTGTGTTTTGTTTTTAGTTATTATTAATAAAACTCTATTTTATTAATGATAGCAATATTATTATCCTTGAGCTCAGTTCCACTTCTTAAGCATTTTGAAGATATATAATATCGGCCGCCAGACAGTAAAACGCACTCTAAAGATAATTAAGGAAGTTCCCTCAACGAATAGTGTTATATATAGTATCGTCGGGAGTCATTCTACGACACTGATCATCAACAAGCAGAACGACCTCGTGGTAAGCTACGGCCAGGACATCTCCAAGGTCCTCAACGTGTCCAAGGACCAAGCACCAGCCCTCCGTGATAATGCTCGGTGTCGTGGTTTCAAATAGCGAGAAGATTCTGCCAGTCTGGTTATTAGCCGATTACAGAGACATCTTGGCCACGAAATCCTGGCCCAGGTGATAAAGGTCACGAAGAAAGCGAACTAAGTTTTTCATCAGGACGGTGTCCCGGCCCACACGACCAAAACTGTGCAAGAGTGGTTGGGGTTGAACATGAACTTCTTGTCGAGGGACTTTTGACCGCCGCATCGCCCCACCTCAATCCCATCGACTACAACGAGTGGACGCATGCAAGGTCCGCCACAACAGCCTCGAAGACCTGAAGTACTCCATCAACCACGTATGGCCAGTACGAAGAAAGACTTCGTCCGCAATGTGTGTGCGGCCTTAAGGTCTCGCCTGGAGCGCGTATCGCCGCTAAGGGCGACTACATTAATTAATATTACAAGTTAAACATCATCATTATCATCATCATCACTAATTTTATAATTTAAGAAGGGGATTCTTTTGAGTATTTAGATGATAATTTCATCTTAGTTTAGTTATGATTATGTTTTTTTAGCAGTTATTTCTCATAATTATTTTATAATATCAAAAAACAAAATTGTGAAGTTAGGAAATAAATACAAGTATGGAAATTTTGTGAATTTTTCAAAACCCAAAGAATTACAAATGAAGTTCAAAAAATTCATTTTTATATATCTTCTATATCTTCTTCTATAACTCTATATTTATCTATATTAAAATTATTATAATTGG
The DNA here is from genome assembly GCA_963969495.1 of Ceratothoa steindachneri. Taxonomy (NCBI): domain Eukaryota; kingdom Metazoa; phylum Arthropoda; class Malacostraca; order Isopoda; family Cymothoidae; genus Ceratothoa; species Ceratothoa steindachneri. The sequence continues at coordinate 94,805,749 of OZ018330.1, forward strand.
CGAATTTTAGAAAATTTATAAAAATTTATCCCTGGCTGCTTTTTTTTAGATATTAAATTTTAATCTTAGTAGCGAAGCACAAGCCCCCACCGTAGGGGGAGAGTGCTACGAGGGGGAGTGGCGAAGCCATTGCCTGGTTTATTTATATGTTAAACTAATAAAAACGTGTCTAACTGCATTAAAACTAACATTCTGTCCTTTCTTGAGAGCGTCATAAGGAGAGTAATAACGCCTCTGTATATTTATCAAAGTCTGGCTCGATGATGACGCCTTTCAGCATATTAAAGTAGGGGTGATATGGTTTGATGTCCTCAGCAAACCGACCCTGGCTAAGTTCGGGGACCACCCTGAGGACATCCGTCATCATCGACCTCGATGGACTTCCCTAAGCTAAGCTATGGTGCTTTAACAGTTCTCTTAGTTTCGACTATTGAGTCATAAGAGGTGCCTCTTGATCTGATCATGGATTCTGACTTCTCACAATCCATGAATTTGAGCGGTTCCATACCTCATTTTGCACTCTTTGATTGAGGCAGGGTCCCTTACTTTTGCACAATTGACGCAAGTGGACGCATATATCTGCTCTTTATAGCACCAGGTCTTTATTGAATGGCCGTAAAAGTGGTAGAAATACGATCTACGCGGGCCTGGTATGAATTCCTTGTCAAAGAATCTTCGCTATTTTACGTCGAGATATTTTATAAGGTGTCGAGTACAAATGATAGGAAGTATGTGCTGATCGGTATTTTGGCACAGTTAACTATTATGTGGACCCTATGCACCGAGGTGACGAAGTACTCGTTCATTTTCTCTATAAGTTGGGCCTACGTATATTTAGCAAAGTCTGGCTCGATAATGACACCTTTCCGCATATTAAAGGTGGGATGTTATAATAATTTATAATCTTCTAGTTCTGTTCACTTATAATTTTTTCGTCATCTAGAAAAATGATTCCATCTCCCTAAGGATTGAGGGATTAAAAGCTGTTTGGGGAACTTAAAGACCATTTCAACAGCTTTCTCTTCTTTGACTTGCAACTTTTTATGAGGATGGTTCGGAATTATCGGGCCTTATGATCTAGAGCCTTCTGAAATAGCGGTCGATAAATTACTGGAAGTATTTGTTGCTTTAGGAGTTCTGGCAGAGTCTTGGATGAGCGTCTTGTATTGCGGTCCATTGAAGAGAGAGACGGTTTGCACTGGGTGTCGCACAGACTTTCTTAACTTCTGCGGGGGTGATATCCTTATCCTGAGAAATTATAAAGGGTGTTCCATTAAGACGGATTGAAGTTAGCAGTAAATAAAACAGTGTTATTAGTGAAAATTTATTGATTTCACACATCCACTCGATGGTCAAAACTTTTGATGACGTCTCTGCATAGTTGCTCCTCGATCTCACCAATATGCCTTCTTATTATCTCATCCTTCAGCTGTTGAATTGTTGTTGGCTTGTTGGCATAGACCTTACTTTTTAGATGACTCCAAAGGAAGAAATCTAAAGGCGTCAAGTCACACGATCGTGGTGGCCAATTGACCTCTCTGTTTCGAGAGATGATGTGACTTGGGAAATTCTCATTCGATAAAGCCATTGTTGCATTGGCTGTGTGTCATGTGTCGCCGTCCTGTTAAAACCACAAATCTTCGACATCCATAGAATTCAATTCAGGCCATAAAAAGTTGGTTATCATGGCACGGTATCGCTCGCCTGTCACCATAACAGAATTCCCGGCATCATTTTCGAAGATAAGTAATAAGTAATTATAAGTAATTTGTATTTAGTGTGGAGGCCTTTATTGCCCATGATGCTCTAACATCTCTTGCCACATGATCGAATAAACTGTTTACAATTTTGCGAAGGAATCTTGCTCCGTTCATCTTGAAAAAATCCATGGAGTTTTTTGTTAAATGTCTTCGGAATCCTCGCTCTAGACCTCACCCCAAGTGTTTTCCTAAAAAATTCAATCTGATTCAGGTCCGGACTCTGCGCAGGACTGGTATTAACAGTGATGTGCTCGTCGACTTTGCCGTGTAACAGGGGGCGTTATCTTGCATAAATTTGTAGGTTGGGCTTTGGAGGCTTGCATATGGGGCAAAGCATCTGTCGCAGCAATTTGCTATACACTTAATTATTCAAAGTGTCTCGTAAGCGCACAAGTGGCCAAGTAACTTTTAGCAAAATCACGGATCAGATCTTGACCCTTCCTCTCTCAAACTTGAAACTCACTTTTTGCAATTGATATAAAATAAAGTGGACTTCGCTCCTTTGGTAAACCGACAATTTAAAGCCAGGCGGCGATTGGAAGACGATCCTCTTGTTCTTCGGTCTGCTCAATTGACCGCGAGCATGCGAGCGTGAAGTGTCTTCTTCCAGCCGAACTGACACACTTTGCCTGGAGATAATGGTCGCCAAAAGCTCACTAATCTCTCAAGAAACTGCTGCAGCTGCTATCTTGAAACTGTCTTTTTTTCATAATTTGGCTTACTGCTCTATCTTCCCTTTTTGTCTTCCTTAGCCTACCAGTTGTTTTACCAGCCTTAAATTAATGTTTATTCATATGTTGAGAAAATATTAATGACCCAACTCCTTGGAGCGCTTAACATTTACTACAATGGCTCAAATTGAAAGACCATTTTTGTGGCACAGCTTTACCATCAGTTCGCGAACAGAGAGACGCATGAAAGATTTCTTAGGCAAATCACCTGGAATACAACTGACCAGAGAATGACCTAACTTGCATGAGATTAAACTGAAGTTAGTTGCTATAAAAACAATGTCGATTCTTTCTACAATACACATCAGCTTTCGGATCATTTAGGACATATTTTTTTTTTTTAATTTGGTAACTGCTGATAATTTTTATCATTTTATTCATTCAAATTTACATAACTCTTACTTACGCCCCCCCAAAAAATTTAGCTTTCCCAGCATCGCGCGCATCATGGGCACTCCCACCGAAGGCCTGTGGGCAATGAAATTGGATCTGAAAGATGGCTTTTACCATCTTCGCCTTAACCTCAAGGCCCGCCCCTGGTTCGGTATAAGATGCCAGGGGCGATCTTTCAGATTTATACGCCTTCCTATGGGCTTCAATGGAGCGCCCTTCTTAATGCAGAAACTTACTGCCACCGTCATGAACCAACTGGCTCTTAAGTGTAAAATCCAAGTTTACACTTACCTCGATAACGTGCTTTGCCTGGGAAAGAAGCGCGCCCTCCGTTTCTTCATGCGCTCCATACGCCAAAGCTCCATCAATGCGAATTGGAGAAAATCCATCACCATCCCTTCGCGAAAAATCTCCTATCTCGGTTTTAATATCGATCTGAAACAGAAGCGGATCAAACTTACCCCCACCATGTTGGGAAAGACGCGCTCGGCCCTCACCATCATGTCATCACGCCCCGTCACCCGCAAGGCCTGGACCAGGCTAGCGGGCCTCCTCAACTTCATCCTTCCTGCCCTTCACCTACCCTTCTGCTGAATTCAACTTTGTTACCAACAACAGGCCCACCCAAACTCCGGCCCTTTCCTTCACCTCAGTCGTCTCATACATGGAAAATGGGTACGCTTTCGTCCCCCAAAAGGGGCAAGACCCACCATCTATGTTGATGCTTCTCCTTGGGGCATCGGCTGGTGGTGCAAGGGAGTTTCAATGGCCCTTGACTGTCACAATTGGACGCGGGAATTTTCGATTTGGAACCACTTGGCACCATCCTCACTATCATTATGGCCCCCCGCGCCCTCGTTTTAAGTGACAACATTGGGGCAATTTGGAACTCCAAAAGAGGAAAGCTCCCCGAACTAATTCTTCGCTCTCTCTCTCTCCTGCCTCCCTCGTCGGCTTCTCCAAGGCATTCAGGATCGCCTCTAGGAACATCGGCTACATTAGAAGCAGGTGTAACCCGACGGACGTCCCGTCTCGGTACTTTTCAAGAAGTATCTTTTAGGCCGTGTGTGGGCGTCCCCTCTCTGGGGGCTACTTAAGGTCCCACACTCCCCGAGACGGGACGGACGTTTAACAGCCTTCTGCTGGGTCACACCTGCCCCCTCCATCCATCCCCTTCTCCTCCGTTTTTGTCTGTTTTTTGACTCTCCTGAGTCTCCTTTGGCCTTTGTAAAATTCTGTTAAAGTTTCCTCCTGAAAACACATTTGTAAAATCTTAAAATAAAAGGAAGGTCCCCCTCACCCTGCGGGATGGGGGGAGGACTAAACTAAACTTAGGCCAATTTTAGAAACCTTGGATTTTCTCTGGCAAAAGTAATGGGAGATGTTGGATATAAATACAGGCATTCTGATCTTTTGAGAGGGTACTGTATATAATGCAATTTTGAAATGGTGCAAAATGTCAAATTTAGTTAATGAATCGACTTTTCGTTCCAAACACAGTGAGTACAGTCAGGGACAAAACTTTTATCAGAGTAAAATGTGGCTGTTCCTAAGCTGTATTTTTCAGGATATGCAACTAGACCCTTCATATATTCCTATGACATTTAGAAGAAATCATAATAAATTCTATATGTTTCATGGGTTTTATAACGCTCAAAAAAAGATAGAAATGAATTACATCTGGTATTCGTTCTGGCTCGGTACCAACTTTAGCAGCAGCATAGCCTGATCAATGTATCTCTATTCGCTTCCTTTACATTACTTACCACATTATCTCTCATGTGACGTCAGCTACCATTGAGTGGCACTCTTCTCTATCTTCTGCTTTCTCGACTAGATCTGTAACAGGCTATCTTCCGTTCATGTTTTCCATTAGGTTCTTCATGAACCTTTTCCCCTGTCTTCCTCTGGCTCTTCTTCCATCACTTCTTCTCAGCAAGTAATCTCTTTCTATTTCTCTTGCTCTCAGGATAGGTCACGAGAACTGCAGCTGCCTTCTCCGGATCCTTCTCATTAAGCCCCTCTCCAGTCATGCATGTCCCAATACTTCCTCATTTGTTGTTCTTGCTGTATATGGGATTCTTTGGATCCTTCTCAAAAAACACATTTACGTTTACTAACTCGTCATTTTTGAGATGCTCCCACATGTTCTCGATAACATTATGATATAGGTGGTTTTCAGGTCATTAACCTTCATACTTATATGGTAGTGGTGTTCGAATCAATTCAGTACTAGTGGCTCGTGACAACGGGTCACTAATTTTTAGGCTGTATTTTAGAAGAAATTAGCCGCCTTAGTTATTACTTTCAATTTTAAGCTTAGAAGCACGCTGCTTCTAAATCTGCATCTAGCTTGTATATTATCCGTCCACTTGAGATAATTATGTTGTTGTGTTGATGTCATTTGAAATACTACCATCAATAATCACAAGCTGTAAAGTTTTATCATCAATTCGAATTTCCCTACCTTTAAATGTAATATTAATCTGTGATAGTTTTATTATCATTGACTGCATTTCCATTTAAAATGAAGCAAATGATGCTGTCGAGGGTTAGTGATTGGATAATCCAAGTCCCACTTCCTTGGCATCTATTTTAATTCCGCACCAAGGTAGAGTGGGGTGAAGTATAGCTAATACACCTACCGTAGCCACTTCCGGTGAAGAAAAAATAACCCCCGTGCTTCTCTTTTTATCAAAATTAAGATAATGATCCCATGAGTGTGTTTTCACTCAGTAAAAACAAGTCATGGGTGGACTTATGTAATATTGAGAATTGAGCCGAGTGGATTGCTTATTAATTGCCAAAGGATCATCCAAAATAGCTAAAACACACAGAAACAAAAATAAACTTTAATATACATAAATCGGAAATATGAAATAGCATATAAATAGGATTAATCTTTGCACTGAATAAGTAAGTCTACATAATGTCGTGGGGATTACATTTAAAATCTACTTACTAGGATGCTTGCTTCTTAATTACACCCGACAGAATGAATTAAATAATATCACGGAATTAAGCACTGAATTAATCACTTGCAATACTCGAGGTTATAAGCTCGGAATGGAAATTCTAGTCAATAATTAAACTGGTGAAGTTAGGGGAGGGAATAATTCACTTTAACGATACCTTTGGGTTCGTAAGTATTTGGAGAATGACGGTGAATGTCTTCTTCTTCTGAGGATGTTCGCACTTAGCCCGGTCGTCCGAGGTTACCGAATGTGGGGTTAATCCTAGACTGGTTTCCTGATATAATGATCCTAGGCCGAATCGCAAAGGCGAGCCAAACTGTGACTCAAATCGGAATTCTTCTCTTCGAAGTGTCCGTTCCGATTATTGGCACCTGGAGTGAGTAGCCAAAATTATTACCTAGCTGCGTCTAGGGTAATCTGCAGAGGGAGGTCCTGTGTAACCTCTGACTCTGAAGGGTGGGGTGGGTCTGCGAGAAGTTTAGCACCTACAACTACTGTGACGGCAACAACAAATTCCCCGGAGTTTCTTCCTTGCAACGGGCGAACTGTTTCCCTTGTGAGACTAGCTCCACACACAACGTAGGTCCAAGATCTTCTGCACGCCTCCAGGTGGAATGTTCCCTTTATTTCTCTCAAGAGCTAAAATCGAGAGAGAGAGCACCGAATTCTCATAAAATTCTTATCGTCGCGCGAAAAGACCTTTCCTCGGTCGCCAGGACATGCCAAATATTTACACTTCGGCGCCATTCGAGCTTTCCTCGTCTCAATTCCCAGGTCTATGATGGCTCGAAGAAACTCGGACCTTCGGTGGCTGTCAGGTCTCTTTTTGAGGCAGACATTTTCCTGTGTGGCCGGCCGCGAATTTGGTTATCACGAAGGCACGAAAAAGGGTGAAGGGGATTCGATGCGAAAAGGTAAATTTAAGGGGGAGGAGGACACGCAGCTGTGTTGGTGTATTTATGTACGTGCTAATGCATGGAATTATTTAGACTTCTACAGATGTGAACTCACTTGAAAAATGAAGCATTAAATATCTCCCAATACTTTGAGAGAATGGTAATTGTTTTTCAGAGAGAAAAGATACCCTCCTCCCCTAGAACCCAACGTCTACCCGTTGCGCCTGAGAGAAGATGCAACTGCACTCACAGCGAGAATTTCACGCGGTCGGATGATCCCGGCGCTCTTATCAAGAATGGTCATCCAGTCAAACCCAAGGATCTGCTTCAAGAATTTCGCGCAGCCGTGTGATCTGTGTTTGTTGAGTTCTCCTTCCCCCCGTCGAGACGCCTGATCGTCGCCAGAGCTATGGCATCGAGGACTTTTGCGCGAGCCTGTGATGCTTGCCGAGAATATCCCCCCCCCCTCCCTGGCGCGACAAGTCTAATGAGATCCTCGTTCCCCTTTAGGGGGCCTCTGGCGACCCGAGACAGTATAAATACTTCGGGAAAAGCTTTGAGTAATTAGTACCATACAGTCTCGTCTTGGTTAGCAGTCACATACACTCTCGTACGCCGAACTCCGCCTCCAAACGGCTTCCAGCTACGAACGCGACGCGTCACCTCTCTACCCAGCCTCGCTCGTACCTAAGGCCAGAGTTTCTGCCAGACAGACTATAGATACGGACAGTCATGTACCACTCGGGTATTGACTTCATTTCTCAGCGAGGTTAAGGAAGAAGGAATTTTGCCAGTTGAACTTTGTAACGCCCCGCTTCCTTGTTGCCTTCCAAAGCCTCCAGTCAAATTAGGTTTTACGTGAGTCTCCCCTTTATTAGCACTATCCCACTACCTCCCACTCCACGTTTGGTACCCCGGGTCTCATTTTATTTATTGTCATTTATTTACTTTTGCTAATAATATTTTCTTTGTATATAGTAAAGTTATTTTTCTACAATCAGTTTCTTTAAAACCAGAACCTCTAAGAATTGATTATTTAGGCAAACCACACTTGATTTTGATTATATAACCCTCGCACTGGGATCTATATGCCAATTTATGGCGAGCTTCCTTCTCGCGTCAGTGCAGAGTCAATCTTCGGCTAGCATCGACGTTCGATTCTACGACAAACATTATATAATTCTGGTGTCAGGTCTGGGGTCACCCAACGATATCTATATTATATAATTGTGGTGTCAGGCTTTTTAAGGCCACCGCATCTGATAAGCTTCCGGTTTTTAAAGAAGGTGAGGATTTATGTGCCTTCTTAATCCACTTCGAGAAAATCTTTGAAATCAACCATTATAACATTGAGGCAGATGAAGTAACTCAATTGTTGCCCTTGCTAAATTCCCATCTCCGAGATATATTTATATCACTCCCCTCGGAGGCAACAATTGATTAATTATTCGACCTTAAAATCGAATAATTAATCTGAGTTACTGTCGGCATATAACATGACCCCAGACTTTTACCGATGCAAATTCAGACATGCCCGCATTCAACCAGGCCATATTAGCCACATGACGACGACCCAGAAGATCTTCAAATATGTTTATTGACCAGGCGTCCATAAAGAAATCCTTCACTACTGCAAGTCTTGCGATACCTGCCAAAAGACTGCCGTCAAAGGCTGAGTTAAGCCCGCATCGTAGCAGAGAAGACCCCTAATCTCAGAGCCGTTTTCCCGCGTCGCAATTAATTTTATCGGTCCGTTACAGCCCCGTTGAGTGAAGGTCAACGTCACGTGCTAACTTTAGTGGATATTGCCACCCGGTTCCCCGAGGCCGTGCCGTTAAAAAATATAGACAGCATCTTCTGCGCGAAAGCACTAATCTTCTCTTGCTTTGGATTACCCAAGGAAATCCTGTCGGATCGTGGCCGCCAATTCACGTCGAATTTTTTCACCAGCTGGTAACGGGATGTGTGAGAGGCTCAACGGCTCCCTCAAATCCATCCTCGAGAAACTGAGCGCCAAACAACCCAGAGAATGGCACCGTTTCTTGCCGGTAGACCTTTTCGCATGCCTGGAAATTTGCCATCGCACATTAGGTTTTGCCCATTTGAGCTTTTGTATGGACGTAATGCTAGAGGCTTCCTCAGCATTCTAAAGGAGCTCTTCTCCAATTCGAAATTAGACCAAGACATTCAATCCTCCTACCTTTACCTCCTAAACCTGAGGTAGAGATTAGAAAAGTGCGCATAGATCGTCCATCAGAATGCCGAGACAAACTTGGGCAAGTATAAAACCTAATTCGACTGTAAGTCCCAAGAACGAAAATTTAAACCCGGTGACGAAGTCCTTTTACTACTCCCCACGGAGAACAACAAACTTTTGAACCAATGGAAGGCCCCTTCCAGTGATCGAGAGACCCGGCGCTGTCGACTACTTGATCCAAACCCCTTCTGGCACTAATTTATTCCACGTGACATGCTTAAAAAATACCATCGACGCGCTTGTGCCAACCAACTTGTGCCCCTGGATGAAGAATCCGCCTTGGAGTCCAGCTACTCGCTTGACGTCTCGGTCGTGGTACAAGTTGCTTGCGTGGAACAAGACGCGGAATATCCTCTTCACGTCTTGCCAGATACCCCCGATTCCCCATCGACCGAGTTGAGTATAAACCCTTAGCTACCAATCCCCCAGAAGATCCAGTTACAAGCGCTACTCACCCAATTCACCGATGTAATCTCGGATACCTCTGGTTGTGCTGCCCAGTTCAAGCACAATTTTCGGCTCACCACTCAGGAACCTGCGGGTTCAAAGCCGTACCCACTCCTCATTCACTTAAGAAAAGAGTTTGATGAGGAGGTAGACAAGCTATTGAATATGGGTATTATAAAGCCCTCGGCGTCGGAGTTTTTATGCTCGGTCGACATGGTAAAGATGTAGGGCAATTCTTACCGGATGTGCATCGACTTCCTGAAGTTAAACTCCATCACCGTGTTCGACGCCGAACTGGTTTTCCTCATCGATCAGAATTTGCACATGAGCGAGAAGGCCAAATTTATTACAGAATTAGATTTATATAAGGCCTATTACCAGATTCCCTTGGAGAAAGGAACGATTCATTGGCTCCCAAGCTGACAAAATCAAGGCAATTGTCGAAATGCCACTGCCTGCAACAAAGAAGAAGTTGAGGTTATTCCTGGGGCCCGCCTCCTTCTACCGACGTTTTATTATGAACTTCGCCTCCATCGCCGCCGCCCCTTCCCCATCCCCTGTGTGAGCTCCTCAAGAAAAAGCCCCCCTCCCCCCGAGTGCCTCGACTGGATACCCCGCTCGATCGCTAGCTTTGACTAGCTCAAAGGGAAGTTAGCCTCACCACTGATCTTTCGCTGTCATGCCCCCCCATCCTCTAAACCTTTTGGCATACGGACTAATGCGAGTAACGAGGGCATAGGATGTGTTCTCACCCAGTATAGTGAAGATGGTGGAAGTTTACTCATCGCGTTTGCGAGCCGTAAACTAGTTTCCCGCGATAAAAACTATGCGGTAATCGAGCAAGAAGCTCTTGCCATCCAAAAGTTCAAAATGTTTCTCTTAGGTAAAGAATTTATTATTAAGACTAACCATAAACCCCTCTCTTACCTAAGGAATTTTAAGAACAATATTGTCGACTCATGAAGTAGAGCTTCTCTCTCTCCAAGAATTCCAATTTAAAATTGTATACATTAAGGGTTCCGAAAATTGCCTGGTGGACAGTTTAAGCAGAAATCCCCTGGATTTGTCTCCGGAGTAATTTCCCATTAATTAATTGTAACGTTAAATAGATTACTTTTGTAGATATTCCTGAATAAATCTTGTAGTTTGGGGTAATGCCTTATAAGCATATGTGTCATTATTTCTTTTTTACTGTGTATATATTTTTGATGAGTTCCCCTGTTCGCATGTACCTATTTTTGTATTGTGGGACCTTTCTTTTTAGTCGAGTGCGAGTTTCGTCGCAAGCGACTTTACATCTCACTATATCATTCAGTCGGTCCCCGTTTGGCTTTTGGGTTTTTTTTTAATAACATCATAACTATTCGGCCGATTCTAACAAAATTTCAAACGCTTATGTTGTTTTACATTCTCTTTCAAATACCATAATTATAAAGTCCTCCCAAGGTTAGCCCTGGAAATATTTTGTTTTGCAAATAACAATAACTATTCGTTCGATACTCTGCTAGCCTAGACAAGACCCAACTAGCTTATAATATGCTATACTCTGCTAGGTAAGCCTAGAATAGGTTATACTATACTAGGCTATTATAGGCTAGGCTATATTATGCTAAGATATAATGTATAAGGGTAAGATATACTATGCTAATTTAATCTATTAAATGCTATGCTAGGATAGCATATTGTATATTATGCGAAACAAAAGTAAGCTATGCTTTACTCTGGTATAATAGGATAGTATAGGCTATACTTGTCTAGGATAGTTAATTCTAGGCTAGGTTATACTATGCCAGACTAGGCTAAGCTATACTAGGCTAGAGAGGGCTATACTATGCTATGCTAGGGTAGGTTAAAGTATAATATGTTAGAGATGGCTATGGTAGGTAATACTATGTTAGGCTATGATAGGATAGCAAATGAAGGCTATAATGAGCTAAGCTACGCAAGGTTATTCTAGTCTAGGGTATGGTATACTATACTAGTCTTCGATATACTAGGCTAGGGTATAATATCATACGCTTAGCTATATTATGTTAGGTGTGGTTATGCTAGGATAGGCTATACCAAGTTAACCTATAGTATACTAAGCCAACGTATGCAAGGATATATTGGCTAGTCTATAGTAGCCTATTCTAGCTTGCCTATACTAGGCTAGGATACTCTAGGCGACGCTTGCAAGGCTCTGGCATGCAATGCTAAACCATAACTGGTTATGCTAGGCTAGGCTATAGCAAGCTAGGCTACACTAGGCAAGGCTAAGCTAGGCTACACTATTATATACTAGGTTAGACTAGGGTATACTAAGCTAGGCTTGGCTATACTATGATACTATAGGATAGGCTATATAAAGCTAAGGTATGATCAAGTAGGCTATAATCGGCTAGGTTATACTAGACTAGCTAGATTATACTAAGCTTGGTCAGGTTATGCCAGGCACAGCTAGGCTATTCTATTTTAGGCTAGGCTATCCTATGTTTGGCTAGGCTAGGCTTTACTTGGCTAAAACAGGGTATAATATGTATGCTATACTAGGCAAATTTAGGCTAGGCTATTCCAGGCTATGCTATACAATACTACGTTATGCTAAGCTAGGCTATTCAGAATAGGTGAGGGCACGCGACTTTTTGGTCAACAGAACCTTTTTTTTAAAAGTCCCTGGTTATCGAGATTATGTTGACGCCGGCTATTGATAACTATTTATGTCCGTCTTATTGTATTATTACTATTATTTATTTATTTTACTTGATGTTGTTCGGTAATAGGAATACTGAGCATTTTCCCAAGTCCCCTTTATTTGACTTATTTTCGTGCCGAGTTCCCGATACCATCCCTTTTGTATTTGTGTCCCTATTGGAAATTTAGCCGTGTAATTACCCTATATTAGTCTGATGTCACTTCCTTCGGAAGCTCCATCTTCTGTCAGGAAGAGAAGGTTACCTCCCTCCCAAACAGCCTTAAGGGATCAGCGAGAATTTCGCGCGGTCGGATGACCCCGGCGCTCTTATCAAGAATGGTCGGCCAGGCGAGCCCAAGGAGCTGCCTCGAGAAATTCGCGCGAACGTGTGATCCGTCTTGGATTCCCGTTCTCCCTCGTCGCGTCGCCTGATCAGGGCCAGACCTCAAGTGTCTAGGACTTTCGCGCGAACCTGTGATGCTCGCCGAGAATATCCACCTCCCGTGGCACACCAAGTCTAATGAGATCCTCGTCCCCCTTTGGGGGGCCTCTGGCGACCCGCTTCCGCCGAGGAAGTATAAATAATTCGGGAAAAGCTTTGAGAAATTAGTACCATACAGACCCCTCTTGGTTATCAGCCACATACACTTCCGTACGCCCAGCTCCGCCTCCCAACGGCTTCCAGCTACGAACGCGACGCGTCACCTCTCTACCCGGCCTCGCTCGTACCTAAGGCCAGAGTTCCCGCCCGACAGACGAAAGACACAGACAGGCATGTATCACTCGGGTATCGACTTCGTTCTCGTCTGGACTACTCTTTCAATCATTTCTCAGCGACGTTAAAGAAGAAGGAATTTTGTAAGTGGAATTTTGCAGCGCCCCACTTCCTCGTCGTCTCCCAAAGCCTACGTTCATTTAGATTTTACGTGAATCTCCCCGTTATTAGCAATTTTTCCCTTTCCCTGGAAGCAATCATCGTACAGCCTCTCTCAAACTCTCGTCCCTGTCGAGTCAGTTGTATCCCCCCCTCCATCCCGTTTGGTACCCCGGGTCTCATTTTATTTATTTTCATTTATTTACCTTTGCTAATAATATTTTCTTTGTACATACTGCTATATAGTAAAGTTATTTTTTACAATCAGTTTCTCTAAACTCAGAACCTCTAAGAATTGATTATTTAGGCCAACCGCATTCAATTTTGATTATTTAACCCTCGCACTGGGATCTATATCCCAATTTCTTGGTGTTTTTTTCTTACGTTACCGCAGAGTCAATTTTCGGCTAGCATCGACGTTCGACTGTACGACATTGTTTCATTAAATTGGTCGCAGGCAATTTGTTTTAAAGGTCTGTATTTATTTACACTTATATCCATGGTGCTTTGTCCATTTAATTTTTTAGTGCAGATTTAATCTAGTCTATTTTTTTTAAAATGGCATGAGTTTTAGCACTCACCCATAAATTAAGATGTCTGTCGTAGAATGACTCCCGACGATACCATATATTACACTATTCGTTGAGGGAACTTCCTTAATTATCTTTAGAGTGCGTTACTGTCTGGCGGCCGATATTATGTATCTTCAAAATGCTTAAGAAGTGGAACTGAGCTCAAGGATAATAATATTGCTATCATTAATAAAATAGAGTTTTATTAATAATAACTATAAACAAAACACAAAAACGGAAAATATTGACATAAACAGAATGGAAAGGGTCGTGGAGACTCGGGCTAATCCAAGGATTTAAGGGATTAAAAAAGGTAAAACAAATATAGAGTTAAAGAGATGGGATGGTTCGATAATCAATTTAAAGCACAGGATAGAATTGACAAAAAGGGATCAATACTCAAAAGGTGCCGTTTGGCTTACGTAACTTTTCATTAGGGTGCAGTGGAAGGTACTTGAAGGAATATTTGGTCCGCTGGCGAGTTCCAGCCGAAGGGGGGGGGGATAAAAGGATCCCGACGAGGCGTCTTGGAAAGGAGAACCGTTACTCGACGAACGGCTTGAAGAACAATGGCTGTTCTACTTTGTTCTCTTCTGAACAAAGGGGGGAATGAGAACCGTCTCTTGTCTACGGGCTCAAGAACAATGGCTGTTCTAATGTTGTTCTCCTTGAACAACAGGGGGGGGGGGTGAGAACCGTTTCTTGGCGAAGGGCTCAAAACGAACAATGGCTGTTCTAGGTTGTTCTCTTCTGAACAAAGGGGGGGGGGATGAGAACCGTCTCTTGTCTACGGGCTCAAGAACAATGGCTGTTCTAATGTTGTTCTCCTTGAACAACAGGGGGGGGTAAGAACCGTTTCTTGGCGAAGGGCTCAAAACGAACAATGGCTGTTCTAATGCTGTTCTCCCTTGAACAACAGGGGGGGATGAGAACCGTTTCTTGGCGAAGGGCTCAAAACGAACAATGGCTGTTCTAATGCTGTTCTCCTTGAACAACAGGGGGGGATGAGAACCGTTTCTTGGCGAAGGGCTCAAAACGAACAATGGCTGTTCTAATGATGTTCTCCTTTGAACAACAGGGGGGGGGGGAAGCCTTGGGGACTTGACGTCGGAAAGGCTCGAACCTTTGGCACTCAAGGAATATTGTCCTCCTTCTGGACAAGTGATGGTGAATCTGGAGGTCGAGGTCCCTTGGCGCACAAAGGGAGAGAGGGTCGTGGTGATGTTTCGCGACGAAAATCTGGATCTCCAATCTGATCTTAGTGGTAAAGTTTCCATATAAATAGCCAGGACATCTCCTTGGCGTGGGGAAAAATGGAGTGAAAGCTTGGAGGGAACGCACAGCCGGCCGGAGAAAAATGCCTTATCTGTTCATAAGCCTAACTCGATCTGGCGAGGTCGGCGTATGGGGGTGAACGGGGGGACGATAACCTCCTTGTTTAAACATTGGCATCCGGTAGCTGAGATAAGATTCCAAGCCTCGAATCGAAGATGCACGTGGGCAGCATCGTGGTTTTTAATAATATGGGATAGGAGTTGAAATTAACTCGTTCTATCACAATGTCATTTATTACTTAGTGGAGATATACAATTTAACGATAGATCTGAACCACAAGTATTAATGTACAGCAAATCCAGTCGCCATGTAGATGTCTGAATCGGAATTCTAGCTGGAGACTAATCACGTTTGAATGGTTTAAATTCGCTAAATGTGGCGTTAATATTCTATAATTTTTGCTCTTTCCCAAGATATTTCTCAACAATTTTGTTGTGTTAAAGGTATTCAAGTATTTCAATTATTCCATAATTGTGTCATATGTGGACTCTTTTACTATTCTTTCAAAAACCTCGATTTAGTGGAGTTCTTCGGTATTAAATTATTGGTTATAGTTACCATGTATTTTACAATAAGGATTTTACCATAAGTTCCTTAAAATGGTTGCTAGTGTAATTTTGAATGTTTTTGTGGTTGCCTAGCTTTAGGATGCTTGATTTATTACATGAGTTTGGTTCTCTCTTTATTATAATATAATATATAATGGCGTTTTCATGAAATTATAAAAACGGAAATATTTACAACCTTTTTTAAGAATGAACAATGACTTACTTCGTTTGTCTAAGGTAGCTCGGGAGTTAGTATAGCTTGAAACTTAAGACTAGTTCCCTTTCCTTAACGTCGCGAGTTAGTGATTAGGGGCGAACTACAGGCAATGAAACAATCGTAATGTAGCAGTGTATGGACCAACTTCAACTTGCCTGGGAGTTACTTTAAAAATAAAGCGGACTGCTTTTTAAAGTAATGGATCAATAAAAATTATAATCTTTGCCTTTCTTTAAAACGGATATAAATTTTTTAGAAGATAAATGGATAACGATATATATATAAAAGTATTCGGCTTAATAATGTGTTAAATTGAAATAAGGAACGCAGAAGCACTCGCGTTACCCAAGGAATCATGGAATCGACGCTCACCTCCACCTTTCTTCCCATAGTCAAGTTTACAGCACGAAAAGATGAGTAAAAGTGGAATTCAGTTTGAGTTGGTTTACCATTTCCCTTTAGAATATATAATTCTTTTTTTTCGACCACACCTTAAATATTGTATGCAGGAATGACTACGTCGAATCATCAGGAAATAGAAAGGTTGAGGAAGTCAAGAAACTCAATTTTTATTCCATATATTTAGAATTAGCTATAAAGAGAGTATGCCCAAATTGGTTATTTTGTGTTGAGAATAAAGCTGATTACGAGAGACTTTATTCAATGGAAAGATCTTTTAGGGTAATCAAAATAGCAAATGCATGGAACGAAATTCGACGAGTCTTCGCTAATATTACGACTTTAGCAAGTTTTAAAAGTCGACTGTGCCGGTAATGAGGCTAAATTGAGATGCAGCGAAATAATTTGATTTAAAAATTTCATATGAATGTAAACATTTATAAAATACATGCACAGTATACCGTATGTGTATTGTTGCGTGTGTGAGAGAGACCTGCCTTCCTTCCAAGTGATCCAACAGTGATGTCATCGTTCAGCGATGGGAGAGGTGTGCGAGGAAGAGGTGATAGACAGCAGAGATACATATCTCTGTTGGGAAATTTGGGTTGTAAGACCTTTTCGCAACTCTAAATTAGGTTCTGTATGGCGGAATTTAGCTGTCAAAAATTTGCGGTTGCAGGAGTGATTTGTATTTTTGCACTTTCTAACACACTCTCCCCAACTAATACACAAACACACACACTCTCATTAGATATTTGTCTGTTTCTCTCTCTTTCTATCATTCTCTCGTTCCTTGTTGCATTCACTCTCCCTTTCTCTATTTCAATCGCTCTCTTTGGCTCTTTTCCTCTTTCTCTTTATCCCCATTCTTATTTCCCTCATTCCCTACCCCCTTCCCTCTCTCCTTCTTACTTTAACACTTTTTCTCTCCTTCCATCTTTCGTTATCTCTTTATCCCTCTCTCTATCTATTTTTCTCTTTCTCCTGCCTTTCCCTTTTTACTTTTCCCTTTTCCCATATTTCCCTTTCCCCATATGTTCATCTTTCCTTCTCTTCTTCTTTCATTCTTGTTTTACTTTTTGCCTCTCCCCCTCTCTCTCTCTCTTTGTCTTTTTCTTAGTGTCTCTCTCTTACACACACACGTACATGTACAAATAAATTTTTCTCTATCTCACTTTTCATACAAAAAGCAAACAATCTCTTTCGTCCACTCAGTCTCGCTCTCACTGTCACATGCATTCTCACACACATCCTTTCACACAAACACACTCTTCTAAACCTACTCTCTATCCAAAGCACCTACTCTCTCTCACACGCACACACACATATCTTTTAATCATTCTCCCTCTCTCTCTCTCATACTCTTCCACTCATATTTTATCGAAAATACTCTCTGTCTCTAATCTCAATCTTTCTCAATTTTTCACACTAAAATTTTCTTCCTCACTCGCACAGACACTCATTTTTTTCTGACAGACCTTTTTTTCTCATAAATACTTTATTCTCTTACATAAGCTCACTCTCTCAAACTCTTACACTCTCACATTTTCGCACTCTACTAGTCTCACACTCTCATTCGCTTGCTCACAATGACTCTCTCTTACACATTTACATCTTCAACCACCCTCTCTCACACACTCTAAAACACACTTCTCCCACAGTTTTTGCCAAACACTGAGTCACACACTCTCTCACTCAATCAGTCTTACGAAGACACACATTTCCTGTTTCATACACAAACTGTCTCTCTCATACACCTATTCTAACATTTCTTCTCCCTCTCACGCAGACATAAACATTATTTTCTCTGTCACACATTTTCTCACATTCTCACACTCTCAAACCCTCGCTCACACTTTCTCACGTACACTCTCTCTCTCTCACACACACCTTCTATGTTTGTCTCTCACAGAGAATCTCTTTGTATATCCTCTCTCCTACACATCCTCTCTGTCTGTCTGTCTCAAAAACTTTTAATCATCGTTTATCACTCTCTCACACTTATAATATTTTACTTTCTTTCTCACTATTTATCCCTCTGTCACCCTCTATCATTCTCTCTCACACTCTGTCCCAATCCTTTAAGAGAGAGATTAAGTGAGAGAAAGTAAGAGAAGGCTATTACTTTCTCCCACTTCATCTCTTTCTTAATCTCTCTTACTCTTTCACCCTCACTTGCACTCTCATAGTCCTATAAAATCCCTCTCACATTCTCTCGCTCTCGTATACACACACACAAACAACCTCACAAAACACACATCTCTCTCTCTCTCTCTCTCTCTCTATATATATATATATATATATATATATATATATATATATAGTTACAGGGAGCTACCAAGGACTAAGGCCAGTCCTGTTCTATACTACTATGCTAGTAGTCCTCATTTTAACATTGTTGCCACAATGCTCACTCACGCGACACTCAATCCACAACAGAGCTACGTATTTAAACAATATCGTTATTCGTAAAATAACTGTCAATTTTGTTTTTAAAACTATTCACACTACTAGCATTTACTACCTCAGCGGGGAGTGCGTTCCTTTTATCCATGCTTTTAAAGGTGAGATTTTTTTGGGCTCTGTTCGTTTGAAACCTCCGTCCTTTCAGTTTAAACCTGTTTTTACTTATGTTCCCATGGTCGTACTTAAAATAATTTTCATAATTTACGTTTTCAAATTTATTGAAAATTTTGAATAGTTCGATAAACTCACCGTGAAATCGGTTCGGTTCGGGAGTTGGTAGTTTTAATACATTTTATCTTTCGATATACGACTTATTCCTAATCGAAGGAATTAGTTTAGTTGCATGGCCTTAATTTTTTTCCATTTTATTAATGTTTACATGTGTATAAGTTTACGAATATCGCGTATTCCAGGTGTGGACTTACTGAACATTTAATCTTGGTGTTTGCAGTGAAAACTTTTCGCAATAAATCCAAGCATTCAGTTCACCTTCTTACATACTTCATGACACTGTTTGTTAAACTTAAGATCCTTTGAAACACGCATCCCTAAATCTTTTTCTTCGTCCACGGAGTTAAGATTATTACCACCCATTTCATAGTTGAAACTTTGGTTATTTTGACCTACGTGCAAAACTATACACTTGTCTTAATTGAATTCACGTTCCATTTATTAGACTATTTAAAGATAGTATCTAGATCCCGCTGAATTAATTTTCTATCGTTCTTACTTAAAATTTTACTTCCAATTTTTGTGTCGTCCGCAAGTTGGATAATTTACCAAATAGGCCAGTCTCCATATTATTTATAAAAATAAGGAACAACAATATACCCAACACACACCCCCTGGGGCATGCCATTAGTTACATTTTTCCGCTCCGAAAATTCACCTTTTAAAACTACTCTCTGCTTACGATTACTTAGCCACGACTCTATCCATTGTAGGAGATTTTCCCTAATTCCATGAGCAAAAAGCTTAGTTAGTATCACCTATGTGGAACGGAGTCGGATGCCTGAGCGAATTCCAAGTAAACTATGTCCAAAGATCTACTTTTGTCATAGATTTTAATCATGTTTTCATAAAATTCTAAAAGATTAGTTAAACATGAACGTTTCTGTCTAAAGCTGTGTTGACTATCATTGATAAGTTTATGCGTTCCAACTGATCGATCACCCTATCGTGAATGACGGATTCCATAATTTACCTACGATCGATGTTAAACATATGGGTCGATAATTGGTTGGAACTTCTCTTTTTCCTTCTTGAAAATAGGAGTTATATTCGCTAGCTTAAAATTTAATGGCACGACACCTTCTTCTAAACATTTGTTAAAAATTTTCGTTAGCGGTCCCACTAAGACATTTCGAACTTCTTTTAAATGCGGCGGATAAATTCAATCAAGGACAGAAGATTTACTAGATTTTCACTTACTGAATTAAAATTCTATTTCTGCTTCAAAAGATTCGATATCGGTTAAAATCTTATGCTCGTTAAAGTTTATCACGTCGTTCGTTCGTGGTATATTAAGTACGTCTTCGTTTATAAATACCGATGCAAAATGTTATTTAATATATTGGCCAGCTTTTCTGTACCTGGAACTAATTTTTTATTGTCATTTTTTGATAGGTCCTATTGTTTCTTTTATTGGGTTTCTATTGGATACATAATCGAAAAACTTCCTAGGGTTATGCTTACTTTCTTTGGCAGGACGGGAGAGATTAAGTTAGCGAAACTTAATCTCTCCCGTCCTGCTTTTATGTCTCCTGACCAGGTTATTCATAACTTTTCTAACCATGAATTAACTACTCGGGAGGACTTTTTACTCACTCTAAGATTTAATTTTAAACTTCCAAATTTTAAGCCATGTTTTGTAGGCCTTTTTAAGTATATGAAAAATTATATTCACGGGATAAAAAACATCCCTATTTTCGGTGTAAATTCCAGCTCTTTAAGGAGAAATTCTCTGTACTATCACATGAGGTCTTTTTTCTCTCTCGGAAACTCAAATTTTGCTCCTTATTTCTTAAACCTGATGACATTCGAGTTCTTAATTTGCTAGGAGGAAATAAGGAATTAACAATCACCAGACCTGATAAATGCAATGGAATTGTTCTTATGAAAAAATCCGATTACATTAACAAAATGAATTCTTTCCTTGAGGATTCCTCTAAGTTCTGTTGGTTATCTGAATCTATTCTTACTCTTGTTCTTAGGTTGGAAGACAAGATTAACCGCTTTCTCCTCAGCTTGAAAAATTCAAACTCTTTAACAGAGGATATTTATTGAAAACTGTCTGTATCTGGTTCCTCATTGGGGCAACTTTATGGATTACCAAAGATCCATAAAGAGGAAATATCATTGCGACCGATCCTGACGGGTTTTGAAATAGCGACATTGCAAAATTTTGTGTTCCACTTTTATCACAGTTTACATATAATCAATACACAGTAAAAAATAGCTATGAATTTTCCACTGATCTGCTTCAACTCAATGGACATGGCTATATGGTGAGTTACGACGTAACGTCTCTTTTTATAAATCTTCCACTTGAAGAGGTCCTCAAAATTATTTTAGAGAAAGCTTTTCCTTCTGACTCGATATCCGCGGTGTTTCATGGGTTCAATCGCTAACACTTATTACCCCTTGCCTCTAAAGAAAATATATTTAATTTCAATGGCTCCGACTATCGTCAAGTGGATGGTGTTTCGATGGGAAGTCCCCTGGGACCAACCTTGGCTAATGCCTTTATGGTATCCCTGGAGAATAGGCTCTTTAAAGAATGTCCCTCCTCCTTTAGGCCGCTTTTTTATAGGCGTTTTGTTGACGACACCTATGCACTATTTAAATCTGAAAATGAGGCTTTAAGTTTTTTCCAATTTTTGAATACACTTCATCCTAATATAAAGTTCACAATGGACAGTGAACAGGAAAACTATTTTTTTTCTGGACATTCTAATTAAAAAAAACACCTACTGGTTTCTGCACGTCCATCTTTAGAAAACCAACATATTCTGGATTAGGTTTAAATTTCTTTCAGCTTTTGTGACAAAAAATTTAAAATGAACAGTTTGTATATTTTGATACAAAGAGCCATACGGCTTTGCTCCTCCTACGCTTTAATGCACCTTGAATTTGACGTTCTAAGAAGTTTTTTCGTGTCCAACTCATTCCCCCTAGATTTGGTTAACAGAGTCAAAGGCAAAATATTAAATGACTCCGTCCGAAATCCAAAGGTTGCAAAGATAGATGTCCCTAAGGACTTGCGGTATTTTCTCCTACCTGATCTCGGTCCTCTGAATCAGGAAGCTTCAAAACGGTACCAAAAAGTTCTTCAGAGTTTTTTCCGCAAATACATTTCCGAATAACCTTCATTAACAATTTAAAAATAGGTAATTTCTTCCGCCCTAAGGATTTAACCCCGGTTTATTTGCGCAATAGTATTGTATACAAATTTTCTTGCCCTGGATGTTCCCTGGGAACATATATTGGTAGTACTATTCGCTCGTTGCACTCGAGCATTAGTTGCCGAACAGGAAAGCCTCTCGCTAGTAAGGAAGTCTCGCCAATCAGAGATCGCATTATAAAGTGTAAGGAAGGTTGATGCAAACATCAATAATTTTGATATTCTGGGCTCTAATCCTAACATCATTTAGCTCATAATTCTGGAATCTCTCTTCATACAAACACATTCGCCCACGTTAAATTCAGACTTGACCTGCCACCCATTATCGGTAATAGCCACAACCAACCAGCTTCAGACCTGTTAATACTCTACCGACAACAAACTACCCACAATCGTGTCCGATTTTGGGTCAATATCTTAGTCATTTCCCTGACTCGCTGAAAGCAGGTATGAATTTGTTCCTCTCCTTATCTGTATATGTACTTGCAATTATTAATACTTTTAATTTTATAGGTTCACTATCTAAATTATTTTGCTTTTGATTTGTATCTAGTTTTTTTAACATTTGTTCGCCTCACAAATTGTGTTTATCCCTTTAGCCCAATAATGGATTGGGTAATCCGAAACGTTGCTTGGAATAAATAAGAATGTCACTGATGGTCCTATCCTTCCTACTGCAATTAAAATTACGCCTTCTTAGAAGCAACCTTGGTGAATATATATATATATATATATATATATATATATATATATATGCGGTTAAAAGGCTATTTTTGGCAAACCAGTCTTCCTCAAAGCCTTCGGAAGGAGCTCTTCTCACATACACGAAAAGGTAGCACTTAATTAATTGCGTTACTGCAATAATTTTTATTAATATATATATATATATATATATATATATATATATATATATATATAAATATACATATGTGTATATATCTTTATATATATCACCCTTTCTATCGCTCTTTCTTTTTCTACATACATCATTAAGCAAACTATTATATTAAAGAGTAAATTTTATTGGTAATCCAACAAATTGACCTTTTGGACACCACTACTAGGGGAGGATTTAAGGGGGAGGGAGCAGAGGTCCACACCCTCTTCCCTTGCCCTGACCAGGGGAAAATTCCACACAGTGTGCCTGGCTTTCATCGCTTTACGATTCGGCTCCTCGTGTCTTGAGTCACAGCGGACACACGGCGCGTGTGCTTGACTCGCTGACCAGTCCGATCTCGCATCCTACCTCACACGCCTGGCCTTTCCGCTCTTTGTCAGCTGGCCGTATCTGTGCCTGTGCTCGCTAGCATCTTTCACTTTCGGAACTAATTCCAGCATCCTCTCTCTCCTCGCAACTACACCAGCATCATTTCCTCGTTATTATATATTGTTACGGACATGGGGTGATGTGAGAGGCTGGGCTTTTGCATGTGATGCATTAGTTCCCTCTCATTCACAGGGCATGTACCATGAAGTGAGCTTTTGATATAAAGATCACTTCGTTCTTCATGACCAAAGTGGCCAAGAGGAGTGGTGATTGCTAGCGTGATGTCAATGAGCGGGAGCAACAGCCAAACACTTCGACATCGACAGCCTGTAGATCCGACAATGAAGCCGAATCTCACCATGAGGAGCAGGGTGAAAAAGAACTCACTTCTTTTTTTTAGCATGATACACTGACATTCCCCGCAGCCCCATTGGACGTTGCCAACTTCATTGGGAACAAGGCGGCCACAAACTCCGAGAAAGTGGCCTTAATCAACCAGACTTCCCCGTCTGTCGAATTGCTACCCTTCATTGAAGAAGGTGGTCATAAGAGGCGATTCCAACCAAGCTGGAGCGCCACATACCCCTGGCTGAAGTACATGTTCGGACAGAAATACCGGCGGAGTTGGAAACTATAGGCTGGGCACCTTGGTGTTAAAGCCGATGTGCAGGTACAAAAGAGCCGCCGAACTGCTCAGCAGTCACAATAAGCACGGATATCACGCGACAGCTATGACAAAAATGGAGGGGTTTGTTCACACTTTGCGAAACACAACGAAGGTTGTCGACACAATGAAACAAGCGAAGAAGAAGAGCAATCGAGACCAACCGGCGCCTGTTCGTTCCGATCATTGAGAGTATCCTTTTTTGCGACCTAAATATGCTGCCTCTCCATGGGCATCGAGATGACGGTGCATTGGACCTCTCTCTTCCGATCAAAACGGGAGAACGAGTCTTCAGAGCGCTTCTGCGTTATCTAGCTCAGGGAGGAGATGCTGACGTCAACCGCCTTCTCACCAGTTTGGCCAGCCGAGCCAACTCCACCCTCATTAGCAAAACCATTCAGTACGAGCTGATCGATATCACAGGTGAGTGACACTGCAACTTATGTCCAAAAGATAGGTCTGTTATTCCAAAAGTAGAATTCATGCTATTTTAACATTGTGAGCAGTTGTCACCATAATCATATTTCGTTTACAGATCGATTGGTGCTGGAAGGGGTTGTAGCCGGAGTGTCAGGGGTATTTGCAGTGGTAATGGACGAGACCACGTACGTCTCAGGGAAGGAGCAAGCCACCATTATCCTTCGACACGTCGAAGAGGACATCAAGGACGACGATCTCACTTTCGTCCATGCTGAGAATTTCGCCTACTCATGGAAAATAAAAATACTTTTTCTATTATGTGCTTTGTTACTTAAGTGGGCGAAAAGACTTGCAAGTAACCTACATCATTATAGTCAACACTACATGTACATATTCATCATTTATGCCTATAACCTATTCATATGTATTCAGCACTGATTTTTTGTACGGTAATACATGTATTACTTGTAAAATATGTACCATAATAAGCAGCTTTAATAAATTTCCACTCATTAAAATCCTGGCAACCCCCCACCCATTCGCTTTTTCTGGATCCGCCACTGTCCATTACTACTCTGTGCTCGGTCCAAGATTGTCTTTCTTTACAACCGATTTGGCGTTTGTGAGCCAAAACGAAAAATAGAAAAATCAAACACCGGATGAAAGCAACCAAAATTGAACGATGGTAAAAACAAAGAATGGCCAAAGGATCTAAAACGAACAAAGACCACAGTGGATTCAAGAATATTATTGTAATAGTGAAGAAACGATTAAGATTGTCAAGAAAGGAAAAAAGTATGCAAACTTAAGTAAATAAAAAATGTTTAGAAAAAACAGTAAACATGACGTAAACAACATATGAGGAAACAAAAATTCCAGGGAAGAACAAAGTAGAAAAAGCCTAGAGAAAGATAACAAACAAAACAACCAGAAGAACACTGAATGGCGAAATAAATACAAAATAAAACACTGCAAAGAACAAAGTAAACAACTAAAAAACTAACCTACAGAGAACCACTTATTTAAAAAGGAAAGCTCTTGTTTCGTCTCAAATTTCGGGAGTTGTTAAAGAGGTCACATGACTCGGACTCTTGTAAACAGCGGATCTTCTCCACGCGCACAAAAATCACTATCATCAGCCATAGTAAACGTTGATAGCGATAATTTAATAAAATTACTATAGTTGCGAGTTTTCCCCACGAATTTAAAAAGCGCAATAACACCGATGGCGTTTCCCGCGAAAAGTTTGCCAAAGAGAGAGGTGAAGCTATAGGTAGTAAAAATGTGAGGAAGATGACATGTGGAAGAAAGAATACTCAAAAGCTAAAGTAATTTAGGGTAAAAAAAAAAGTTGAATAAATAAGAAATGTTCACAAGTTTATTATGCACAAGCGAAGTAAAGAAGAAATAGCCATGAGTGGGGAATAAATCTAAAATAAATGCATTTTTTTAAAGAAATTCTATTGAAAGTGTAGTGGTTACCTGCAGTTAAGCTTCGATAGATCGGAATTAGGCTTTTGCTAAAGATTACGGAAGAAGCAAAAGAGCAATGGGAAAATGAAGCGTGGGTGAATTTGAGTCTGAGAATCTGATAAGAAATCCTTCAATAAGTAATCACTGTTCGTGGCTTAGCGTAGTGTTGTGCACTCGGATAATTTTGCTGAAAATTAAAAGCTCTGAGAGAGAACTTTATTTTCGCAGCATTACACTCCATCATTCAGCTGTACAAAGAAGGACAAAAGTTATGGTGAAAAAAAAGTTTAAAAAGTTGTTTGTCAATGTGAAAAAGGATGCAATTAAATGGTTTGGATAGAAGCTTAAGCAGGATTTGTGATATAAGTGGCAATTGTTTTGAAAAGAAATGAGATTTCTAAAAAGATGAATGCATAATAAATATGGGAGCCGAAAGTTTAGGAATTTTAGACTTCTTTTGAGTGAGTGAAATTAGAGATAAATAGACAATTATAATATATATATATATATATATATATATATATATATATATATATATATATATATCAGAATAATCATTTTTTAAATCCCCCCTCCCCCATTCTATCCCCCTATTCCTCCCCACCCCCAATTCTCCCAACATTCTTTCCCCCCTAATCTCTGAAATCCATATGTCCGCCCATTTCCCCCATCTCTTCCCACATTCTCTCCACCCCTCCCTCTCCTCTCTCCCTCCCCATATCTCCCCTATTTATCCCCTTATCTCTCGCCCCCTCTCTCTTCCCCTTCTCTCTCACCCCGTCCCTCCACCCTCTCTCCGCCTCCCCCTCTCAATCTCCATATCTTCCCTCCTATCTCCCTGTTTCCAACTCTCGTGATCCCCAACCCCTTTATCTCCCACCCATCTCTTCCCCTCCCCCTCTCTATGCCTTTGCCTCCTCTTTCCCCTATATCTCCCCCTCATCTACCCCCTTCTTCCCCCTTACAAAAGGATATCCAAAACAAGAGAAAAAATTCTATCCATCCCCCTCTTCCCTAAAATCTCCCCCCTCTTCCCAATATCCCCCTCTTCCCTAATATCTCTCCCCTCTTCCCAATATCCCCCCTCTCCCCCACTACAAAAGGACAGTCAACTCAAGAAAAAAAAAATCCCGTTCTTAAAATATAGAGTTATAAAAGAAGACAAGACGCTCGATTTGTTGCTGCGGCAAAAACGTTGTTGGCTCATAACTAACGGTCAGGCCCGCGTGAGCGTAAGCTGCCGAGCACGTGCGGTGAAATATTTATTTGCGACAGGAATTTTTATCCTGAGCAACGATAAAACGTCTTACTTAATTTCCTAAATCATTTTTTACCCGGGCAACGACGGCTATGTCTGCTAGTATATATATATATATATATATATATATATATATATATATATATATATATATATATATATATATATATATATATATATATAGCGGGATATTAAAAAATTATAATTGTTGGTATGGAAGTTGAACGCTACATCGGGTGAAAATGGGTGATCATTTGACTTTGGAAATGAAGTGTAAAATCTGTCTTCGAACTATAAATAATAATAATCAGCAAGGAAATATATTTTTGTGCCGCAATATAAGAATTTCAAACAATGATCCTTTGTATTTATTTGCGACAGGACTTTTTATCCTGAGCAACGATAAAACGTCTTACTTAATTTCCTAAATCATTTTTTACCCGGGCAACGACGGCTATGTCTGCTAGTATATATATATATATATATATATATATATATATATATATATATATATATATATATATATATATATATATATATATATATATATATATATATATATATATATATATATATATATATATATAGCGGGATATTAAAAAATTATAATTTGTTGGTATGGAAGTTGAACGCTACATCGGGTGAAAATGGGTGATCATTTGACTTTGGAAATGAAGTGTAAAATCTGTCTTCGAACTATAAATAATAATAATAATCAGCAAGGAAATATATTTTTGTGCCGCAATATAAGAATTTCAAACAATGATCCTTTGTATTTATTTGCGACAGGACTTTTTATCCTGAGCAACGATAAAACGTCTTACTTAATTTCCTAAATCATTTTTTACCCGGGCAACGACGGCTATGTCTGCTAGTATATATATATATATATATATATATATATATATATATATATATATATATATATATATATATATATATATAGCAAGATATTAAAAAATTATAATTTGTTGGTATGGAAGTTGAACGCTACATCGGGTGAAAATGGGTGATCATTTGACTTTGGAAATGAAGTGTAAAATCTGTCTTCGAACTATAAATAATAATAATAATCAGCAAGGAAATATATTTTTGTGCCGCAATATAAGAATTTCAAACAATGATCCTTTGTATTTATTTGCGACAGGACTTTTTATCCTGAGCAACGATAAAACGTCTTACTTAATTTCCTAAATCATTTTTTACCCGGGCAACGACGGCTATGTCTGCTAGTATATATATATATATATATATATATATATATATATATATATATATATATATATATATATATATAGCGGGATATTAAAAAATTATAATTTGTTGGTATGGAAGTTGAACGCTACATCGGGTGAAAATGGGTGATCATTTGACTTTGGAAATGAAGTGTAAAATCTGTCTTCGAACTATAAATAATAATAATCAGCAAGGAAATATATTTTTGTGCCGCAATATAAGAATTTCAAACAATGATCCTTTGTATTTATTTGCGACAGGACTTTTTATCCTGAGCAACGATAAAACGTCTTACTTAATTTCCTAAATCATTTTTTACCCGGGCAACGACGGCTATGTCTGCTAGTATATATATATATATATATATATATATATATATATATATATATATATATATATATATATATATATATAGCGGGATATTAAAAAATTATAATTTGTTGGTATGGAAGTTGAACGCTACATCGGGTGAAAATGGGTGATCATTTGACTTTGGAAATGAAGTGTAAAATCTGTCTTCGAACTATAAATAATAATAATCAGCAAGGAAATATATTTTTGTGCCGCAATATAAGAATTTCAAACAATGATCCTTTGTATTTATTTGCGACAGGACTTTTTATCCTGAGCAACGATAAAACGTCTTACTTAATTTCCTAAATCATTTTTTACCCGGGCAACGACGGCTATGTCTGCTAGTATATATATATATATATATATATATATATATATATATATATATATATATATATATATATATATATATATATATATATAGCGGGATATTAAAAAATTATAATTTGTTGGTATGGAAGTTGAACGCTACATCGGGTGAAAATGGGTGATCATTTGACTTTGGAAATGAAGTGTAAAATCTGTCTTCGAACTATAAATAATAATAATCAGCAAGGAAATATATTTTTGTGCCGCAATATAAGAATTTCAAACAATGATCCTTTGTATTTATTTGCGACAGGACTTTTTATCCTGAGCAACGATAAAACGTCTTACTTAATTTCCTAAATCATTTTTTACCCGGGCAACGACGGCTATGTCTGCTAGTATATATATATATATATATATATATATATATATATATATATATATATATATATATATATATATATATATATATATATATATATATATAGCGGGATATTAAAAAATCCGGCTACATTTTTTGGGGGGGGGAGGGGGAGTTTTCAGATTTTAAACTGAAGACTTCGATGTCGTATTTCTAATATAGTTCAGTAAATTATAATTTGTTGGTATGGAAGTTGAACGCTACATCGGGTGAAAATGGGTGATCATTTGACTTTGGAAATGAAGTGTAAAATCACTGCCTGGCAGGAAGTTTACGAATCTCCACCAAAACTCAAAGACAATTCCATGCTTTTTATGAGAGGCCTACTTGCCCAGTACGCTCTACAATTTATTCCATTCATAAAAGATTTATGGAAACAGTCTTTGTGGTTTATTGACCACCCACTAGAAGACCTGGAAGTAGCCGTTCTGAGGAAAACATTGCTATCGTTGAAGAAGCTTTCAAATGAAGCCAAGTGAAGGCCATAAACAGAGCCTTGCAGGAATTTGTTTCAACCATCTAACGGGTACTACGTAAAGACTTGAAAATGTTTGCTTTTAAGATATAAGTTGTTCAAAAACTTATGGTAGATGACTTTGATCTAATGGTAGATAGAGTTATGTGAGACGCTCATACACCTTCACGAAAATGACCCTTCTATCTTGGTGTCAGAGAGAGAGAGATTGATGCAGAATAAGGAACCTACGGGGGTATCTCACGGACGAACGAATTTTTAACCAACATCATTTGGTAAACTTCCGGGGCGATAACGAAGCGAGACGAGTCTAGCTGGAGCCCGAAACCCGAATCAGCGAGAGGGCGCTAAACCTTTACTCCCTGCGTCTTGAATCGGTGTAGGACCCACTTTCGACAGAAAACAAAATCACATCCAGCGAAGCCTTATATATTTCCCAGCGCGGAAACGAGAAAATTTAGTACTCAACCAGGAGGCAAGCACAGCTCACCCAGTATCCAAGCAGTAATCACGAGGATTCATTGGAACCAGCCTCCTTCATACAAGACTTCCTGTTACTCTAAGGATTCGCAGGAAAGAAACCATTTGTTCAGAACTACAGCAGTCAAGGACTAAAGGACTCATTCTGGAATAGTCGCTTTGCTCCGTGCCCTGCGAGTATACTCCCTCGAACCACCACTCGAGGCCCCCTCCCCCTCCTTTTAAAATCGTGAGCCTATTACTGTTTTCTCGATCACCGTTAAAGAGGCGTGACGCTTTCCGACTATGAAGCTTCACCCCTCTGATCCGCTCCCGTTTTCGCTCGGGTATATATTGTGCTATTCATAGCTCGTGCTGAAGCATTTCATTGTAAATTAATTCCTTTGCTGAACGATTAGATTTCCCATAATGTATGAGTTATTGATAAATTCTGTTATTTGTATAATACGAGTAGTAAAGATTATTTTTGTTTCTCTTGTTTAAATCACAAAACTACAAAAAAAGTCATTGATCTATTTCATAGGTCGGCCAAAGGAATACACGCAATCAAATATCCCCCATAATTAAAAGGGATTTCCCTCCCCCTGTCTCTAGGGCGGCAAGCGAAGGTCAGTGAAATCTATCTGACCTACGATACTTGGATAACATGTTCTTCAGTGTTGAAGAAACTTTTCACTTATCTGGATGCGTAAATCGTCATAACATTCGATTTTAGGGTAAAAGCAACCCAGTTGTTGTTGAAGAATACGAGCACGACCTCCAAAGCTCGTTGTATGGTGCATTATCTCTTCTAAAAAGCTCATTGGACCATTTTTCTAAAAAGATGATGAGGAGCGGACTGTTAATCTGAGAGGTGTTAATTATCTAGCGATGCTTCTAAACTTTTTTTCCTTCCTGAATGGAACGTGTAGCCAATGTTGATGAAGCAGTTCACTATTTCTTCAATCACAGATTCCCTGATAGATGGATAGGATGTCGACGACCTTTGGAGTAGGGGCCACGTTCTCCAGATTTGATACCCTGTGACTTCTTTCTGTGGGGCTTCCTGAAAAGTAAATTCTATGCATCAAAGCCCAGTAGTGTTGAGGAGCTAGATGAACGTATATAAAATAACTGCAATCTTGTTACAAGAGTTGTAGACGAATGCATGAAGAGGTGGGCAATGTGTCTCGAAAAAGAAGGCGCTTACATTGAAGTCTACTAAGCCTAAGAAAACAGGTAGAGGAATTTTTTCGTTAGGGGACTAATTCTAGCAGTCTATATAAATTATGATACGAGTAAATAACACCCACAAGGGAGTTGGAAAAACGATTCCGAGCGCTTTCGTCTTTATTATAAAAGACCTCTTCATGGAAAAGAGGTCTTTTAGAATAAAGACAAAGCGCTCGGAATCGTTTTTTCATTTTCTTTGTGGGTGTTATTTATCATATATATATATATATATATATATATATATATATATATATATATATATATATATATATATATATATATAATTTTTAACAGAAATCTCAAGACAAGGAAAATTGCTTTTGAATTTCTTAATTTCTTAAACACATCTACCCTAATATTAGATATATAATGGAAACTGAAAGTGATAATAGCCTCCCCTTTTTAAATATTTTAATAAGGAAAAGTCAAAATAGTATAGAAACATTAGTTTACAAGAAGCCCACTCATATGATGTTAGGATTAAACTATTTTAGTAACTTAGATTTGAAATATCAAATCCTTTTTTTTAAAGAATGGTTTGCCATTAAATATTGTTGAAAAATAAATCTGCAAATTTTTATCTGAAGTTTATCAACTTTGTCACCCAGAAATAACGGTGGCAAAAGTCAGACATTACTTGATTATTCCAGAAATGGGTATTTATAATAAAGTCCTTAACTGAAAATTACACGCATTGTTAGAGAAATATTTTTGTAAAATAAAATTTCAAATTGCTTTTATAAACAAAACCAGGCAATGGCTTCGCCACTCCCCCCTACGTGGAAAGCTTGCGCTTCGTTACTAAGATTCAAATTTAAAATCTAAAAAAAAAAAGGAGCCATGGTTAAATTTTTAGAAATTTTCTGAACTTCACCTATTATAATAATTTTAAATTTTTCCTCTTTCAAAATATCACGTTGCTAAAATATAGTTATAGAAGAAGATATATAAAAATAAATTTTATGAACTTCACCATTTGTAATTCTTTGGGTTTGAAAAAATTCACAAAATTTCGATACCTATATTTATTTCTGAGCTTCATCATTTTGTTTTTTGATATTATTAAAGAATTATTAGAAATAATTTGATAAAAAAACATAAGTCATAACCAAACTAAGATGAAATTATTATTCAAATCCTCAAAAAAATCCCCCTTCTTAAATTATAGAGTTAGTGATGAAATGATAAATATAAAATTTTTCTTTAAAATAAAGGATCCGGTTCCAAAGAGTCCTAGAAGTTCAATAATATACTTATTTAGATGTCCTGAGTATTCCCATTGGAAGCTCCGTGAGAACTCTGAAGGCAGGATTCTCGTCTCATATGGGCATAAGTAATCAAACAGGCAAAATACTTCAAAGTAAAGAAAATCGAGCGATCGGAGATCACACAATAAATTGTAAAAGTGATTTCTCCTTTGAAGATTTCGAAATTTTAAATTCACATAAATGCCCGATTACGCTTCGAATCCTGGAAACATTATATATAAAACAGCTCAACTCAGACTTAAATAGTGATTTGTTGTTGGTTCCCCTCTTTCCTAACTAAATTATTTTTGTATATGAGCTGTGGATCTCAGGATGATGGAGGTGTCCTTATTCAGTTTTTCACGGGTTAAGGTAGTGACATGAGAGTGGCGTGTTTTTTAATCGCGCGATCTTGAAGGTGAGCGGTCAGTTGACTTGGCAGGGTTGTGGAGGTTACGCTGATGTACCTTGAATTGCGATGTTCGCAGTCACCGACTTTGCACGAATATTCGTACGCGACGTTAGTCTCCTGGAGTTCGCTCGTCGGAGGGAGACAGTTCTGCTTCATGATGCAACGACTTGTTTTCTTGGTCTTGCAGTATATAATTAGATTTATATCCGTATTAGGGTCGGTTGGGGCCACATTACGATGAATAATGGCTTTGAGAGCCTTTTCGTCTTCACGATAGCCGGTGTTCATATTGGCCTTGTAATAAAGGTCGATATTATTCTTTTTCAGAGTAGACCTGACGCCAGGACGAGCAGCCAAGTTCATTTTCTCTTTCATTGTGGCGTCGATGGATTCTTGTGGGTAGCCGTTGCTAACGAGAACTCGAGAAACCCTCTTAAGTTCGAGATCAACAGCCGTCCACGAGGATGAATCAGAAATTGCCTTGCTAACTAAGGCGTTGATGACTGGTCTATTGTAACGTTCAAGACACTCAGAAGAACTGTTTAAGCAGAAGTCCAAGTTCGTGGCCTTAACGTATATTTGGGTCACAAACTTGGACTCCTGGGCACTTATGAGGATATCAAGGAAGGAAAGGGATCCTTCATTTTTCAATCGTAGGTGAAATTCAGACACGAGTTATT
This sequence comes from Ceratothoa steindachneri, assembly GCA_963969495.1. Lineage (NCBI taxonomy): Eukaryota > Metazoa > Arthropoda > Malacostraca > Isopoda > Cymothoidae > Ceratothoa > Ceratothoa steindachneri. The sequence continues at coordinate 94,839,604 of OZ018330.1, forward strand.
CTTAAATGTTTCAACTAGGCCGTTCACTTGTTCGAGGTTATCCGTATTCAAAATTATGCCATCGTAAAGCGTGCGTTGATGGGAGGCTTGGGTGCTATATTGCTTTTGAAAATCTGTTCTCAACTGAGCCCATGTAAAAATTGGCAAAGAAGACGCCAAGGGGTGACTCCATCGCGACACCATCGATTTGCACGTACATTTTCCCATCGGGACCGTAGAACGAGTCTTCTTTTTTCGCAATATGTCTTCGGGAATGGCATTGGTTATCAATTCGATGGTTTCATTAACGGGAACATTTGTGAATAGAGATTCTACGTCCATAGAAGCTAGTACGGCTGATGGTTGATAAGTCTAAAGGATATCTAGAAGAGTTGAAGAGGAGGGCAGAGTATAGTCTGATGATCGAGTTAAGAAATTTTGCCAGGTGATAATAAGTTACGCTTGGTGTCTGACTTATGATGGGGCGAAGGGAATTTGCAGGTTTACGCGTTTTTACATTGTCTTAGGCGTAACCCATTCTGAAGTCGCTTTGAATTATGCAAATCTTCATAGAGTTGGTGGTGGTGTTAATTTTTTTCTAATGAGTTTGTTGAGCTCCGTTTTTAGATCGTTTTGCTTGAAATAGCTTTTCCGTGATGACATTAATCGCCATCTCTGTACTTCACTTCCTTCTAAACCCGAATTGAAGTGGGTTGAAGAGGGAGTTTTTCTCCAGGTGAGACACCAGTCTTCGGTTGAGGATCTTCTCAAAGACCTTCTCGCCAAATTCTAGAAGTGAAATTGGCCGGTAGCTCTCCTTCAACGTTGGGTCCTTTCCGTGCTTAGGCAAGAAAATCATCTTAGCCGTTTAATAAGCATCTGGAAAGTATCCCGTGTTCAGACAGGTGTTAAATATCCTTCTCATCCCTTCGCTGACATTGGTTGGTGCCTTTTCAAAGTTAAGCTTTGTAAGCTCCGATTTTTCCGTGGTTTTGGTCGGAATGAGCGGAGCACACCAAGTAGTTCTTCAGTAATCTCGCCGTCTCCGTTGCGCTGTCTATCCACCTGGTGGTGAGGGTGCGTCTTGTGTATTTGTTCGTTAAGCTCGTCTATGATATTGCTTTCAAACTCTAGGTCATAGTCTTTGTTTTCCTCCTCAGTTATACTAAAGATTTTTTCCCAATAACTTGGGAATATCTCTTCAATTCTTCCTTCTTCCCTTTCGATGTTTCCATCTTCTTTTTGTAACTCGATCTTCTTCTTCTCAGTCGATTTTTTGAGATTTCTCAGCTTTTTACAAAATTCTTTGGGAGTTGCTTCGTGATCGATGCTATCGATCGCATCATCCCATCGTCTCCATTGTTGTTAGAGGATCAACTGGTTCAGTTCTTCTTTGATTTCTTTACTTCGTTGCATTGAGTGAACTGATGCATTCCTGATGTTGATTTCATACAATAATTTCAGCTCACGGTATAAATCCTTCATGTATTCACTCCATCTGTAGGTAGAGATGGTTTTATACTCGGATTTAGGGATACAAGTACTATCTGCGTTGATGAGATGGTTATTGAGGTCGTCGAGTACCTCGTCCAAGTTGGGCGGATCGTAGGCCTCGCGAAGCGCGGCCTACGATTCTCCCTATACCGTGGAAGGTTCTGTAACCAGATTCATGGCATCTGGAGTTCAGATCCCCCATTTATATAGTGGGGGGCTCTTCTGCTAAATAAGCCAGTGAAAGTGTCAATTGGTAACACGTCTCTCCTTGGCGGTTGATATCCGATAGCAATGAACAACTTTCTTATGTCGAGTTCTTCTTCTTCTTCTTGGGGCTGGCTGGACGGTTTTACTGTGCCCAGGGTTTTGCTTCTTCAGGGGAGGGGTAACTTGGGGTTTTGAACCTGCTCTTCGTAGTTCGTGTACGGGTGCAGGGGCCTTCGTCATTATCCAAAGAGGAGGATCCTTCCTCATTTTCAGCCTTTTCTTCTTTTTCTTCATCGTCCTCTTCGGATTCCTCCTATGACGGAGCTTCGACGATCAAATCCAGTCAAAATTTGACATTGTTGTTTCTTATGACTGATTCCTTGAATACCTTGGAGTATTCAGGGTCTAGAGGCAGGATTACTGAATGGAGTTGTTAGCTTTTAAGAGTGCATTGAGTACCTGGTTGTAGCAGCTACATTTGCGTGAGTAATGCAGATCAGTATCTTTGCACTTAGATATCCTGTGATATTCATCTGTGCAGGTCCAGGTGCAGTCTTTATTTCACCATTCTTTTTGGTTGCGTTCGCGTAGGCTTCTCTTTAGCTTTCTTCTCTTGTTCCTTCTTCCTTTTGATGATGTCTCGGCGCTTTGGGCAGTTCAGGGCCATGGTCGTGTGTTCCACTTTACAATTGAGACATTTCTTGTTAGTGCACTCGCACTTATCGAATCGGTGTCCTTCTGTGGCGCATTCACTGCACCACAGTTTGGTCTTGTCCGGGCATGTCATCGTTGTGTGTTCGTCGTTATATGTTTCATTATAAGAAATAACTGTAGGAGTGTACCTGAAGATTGAAGCGTGTGTCTATCTGCACACAGGTATGTGCGAAATGGGACGCTATAAATACCTTAATGGAATTACTCTGAAGAGTTTGCATAGAAATTTTCATAATTTATTACTGGTTGATATGTGTCTCGAAATAAGTGATCTTCTATTGAGGGTGAGCTCAGTTTTACACCTAAATAGAAGAGCATGTACACATCACATCTTTGCTCTGCAATAGTTGGTTGAAATGACCTTGAAGTGTATATGTGTGGCCAATCTGGTTTTCGTATCACACAGAGGATACAAAAATGTTAGTAAGAGTGCGCTTGTGGGTTTTGTTGTATATTTTTATGGAATTCGCTGCAAACAAACTATGAAGCATGGAGTGTGCTAGTGCAAGCTAATAATTAAAGAATTTCAAGTGTGTGGCAAAAATTTGGATAGAATTTCAACGGGCGGCGGCTTGTTAAACCACACCCAGGGTCTGACACCATAGGATTCACACTATTTTATTGGCAATTCTTTCACCCAATATTCGTTCGTCGCTCCTCTATTCACCTGCTTCGTTTTCTCTTCGTCGCATACGTGACACTTAAACTTTCATTCAGCGCCGTCAGGGAAAGATTCGCACCAATGGTGTGTGCAAGGGTGAAGGTGGGTGGGAGGGGGTTGAGGGGGGAATCAATAGAGTGAGGTCTCACTCGAGGTTGTATAATGTTGCAGTGACTTTTTATATTTAATTTGTATTGGAAGGATTAAACTGAGGTTGGTGTGGAAGACGTGATTCTGGTGAGAGAGGAAAGAAGCTTATCGCCTGTGCAAGCGAAGAGGTTCGTGAGCACTATTACTTCATTTTCAAATAGTGAAACTTATAAAGATGATTATTATTATTATTCTTATTATTAGTATTATTATGATTGATATTATTATTACCATTATAATTACTATTTTATTATTATTTTGATATTATTATTATTATTATCATTATAGGTAGTAGTAGTAGTAGTAGTAGTAGTAGTAGTATTGTTATTATTATCAATCTTTTTCGCACAAAGTGGGTTTGGCGAGTATCATCATTTTTACCGGCAAGACAAACGGGGTGCGCGTCATCCCCGCCCATTACCTCCATTTAATCCTGCGTTCGCTGAAAATATACTTTCACTGCACGTTTTTCTAAGCCATTATAATTTTGTTATTTTTATAATTTCTAACATTATTACTATTACTAAACAGTAGAATATGAACAAGACCAAATAGCATCAGCATTAGCCCCATCATTAACAGGGAATGGCGGCTCCATCAACATTATAATTAACATTATCAACAAACGCGTCATTACCATATCTTCCTCCTCGACAATTCATTAATCCCTCGCCGATTCGAAGATGCAAATGATAAATTTACTTCTTTAATTACTTAAATTTATGACCATTTCGATGCGATCATTTTTCCTCGTTCAAATTCGTCTTTCTGTTCCCCGTCACGAGGACTAAAATTGCTTACCTAGGAAATGTGTTTCCATTTGAAAGATTTGTCCCAGTAAGGATTTGTAAGCAAGGCCAGTAACCATTCATTAATTGGGTCAGAAGTACACACATGTGGCTACAGGATGTTAGGGGAGGTGAACTTTCTTGTTTAAAATGTTGAGGTATATGAGGTTAGCTATTTATTATCCGTGCAATGATTCCCAACTACTGAAGTATTTGGGATATAATGGGAACACACAAGACATCTTACTATAGGCATCCTTCCTTCCCTCTTAGTCTTACCTGCACATACACACACCTAGTACACACAGGCATCGCCTATGACAGTTCGCTCAGCTGTAATAATACTCCGCAACATTCTTACTTTGTTTTCATTAGCATCAGCGGCCCGAAAGTGTAAGTGGGGAGAGCATGGCCCTGGCATTAAAATTGCACCAAGCAAAGTGCCTCGCAGGAATAGGGAAAGTGTATCAAATGTCTACGCGTATATATATATATATATATATATATATATATATATATATATATATATATATATATATGCACATATCTCTCATGAGCGCGAGAGAATGATGAAATAAATCTAACTTCACCGCAAGAGAGAGAAAACGGAATAATTTTTCTTCTCAAATAGTTATTTCCTACTTCGAAAAAAATCTGAGCTGGGGTGGGATTCGAACCGTGCACATTGAGGCAGCGAGCAACCGTTTTGATCTCAATTCAACCGCCCCTTAAACCACTCGACGAATCCCAACCCAGCTCGGATTTTTTTCGAAGTACGAAATAACTATTTGAGAAGATAAATTATTCCGCGAACTCTCTCTTGCGGTATGTCGGATATATCCAACACACCGAAAGAAAGAGATAGCGAAATAATTTTTCGCACAGAGTGGGTTTTGCGAGCATCCTAATTTTTACTGGCAGGACAAACGGGGTCATGCGCTCCGGGACAAGGATCTCGTTTGCCAGGAAAAAATTGTATTATTTTCATTGAGCTTTGCGTAATCATAAATAGATCGCCATTCTTGTATGGCATAAGAGGCATAATTATATATACAAGGGTCCCTGATACATGTTATTTGTGTTATGTACATTAGAAGTTGTATGTTAAAGGAGGCATAAATATACATAAAAGCCTCACTGAACCCTTTTTGCCTTGCAAATTTTATCAATGTAATGATTATTGCCTTGGGGGGGTGGCAGGTTGTACGGGCACTCTCTAAGCACAGTTTTATCCATGAATAAGTGATGTTAATTTCATTGACCTTGGCATATTTTGGAAATATACATGCTTGTCTACTTAGGATTTACAATTTTCTCTCTCTAACTACGTTACTGGGAGGAAAGTTCTCTGTGTAGAGCAAAGCCCTAGCTAGCATTAGGCATTAAATTTCCACCAGCAAAGTGCCTCGTAGGAATAGGAAAAATTGTATCCAATGTCCACGCGTATATATATATATATATATATATATATATATATATATATATATATATATGTGTGTATTAAGCAGAAAGCCGTGAATTCAGACATCAATAGAATTTGACGACAGTGTAATAAAAACGAACACTCCTTGTCTGGAAAAGGGATCGAGACGAGACAGCTGTCGCCGCGTAAGGTGTTATAAAATTTATATCAAAAAAGCGTCAATTTTTAGACGCTATGGATCCATGACCACGGGACAAGGAATTAACGTCGGTCGAGGAAATCCCGCCCTGCTGGCAGACCTAAAGACGGCGCGCCCTGGAGGCAGGAAGAGGCCACGCCTTTCTCCTGCCCTACTTTAAAAGAAAAATGGATAACTCATCAACTTTGTTGATTCTAACTCTCGATCTCAGAGTCGCCCTGTTATTAATTACGTTTTGTTTAGCGTAGCGAAGCTCCCCTTTAACTGCCTAATTCTTGTTCTCGATACTCTTGCTTTCCTGACCGGTAGTAAGAAATTTCCCTGACTGTAATCTGTAAACGCGTGCCTCATTTTTATCTTGCTTGTTATTTTTTTTTGCAATTAAACCCTTATTTTTTATGTGATTCCTCTCAGTCCTTTCTCAAGCACAAGCCTACGGTCAGCCCAACCAAGCCGATATATATTTGAGTATCTTTGGAGTCAGATACAAACTTAACGCCGCCTATCACTTCCGCGTGATTTTTAACCATAACTGGAAATGTTACTTTTACCCGTCTGTGCCATAAAGTGACATCCTTGGAGGGCCTTTCTCCTCCTACCATAAAGTATTAACCCGTGATCGCCCCTACATCACGCTATAAAGGTAACGGTAACATGCCCTTCCTGCTTCATCCTTAACTGGTAACCACTACGTCTCTACCAACAAACTGGTAATCGGTGGTCGTTTCCCTTATAAGTATAAAAACCGGGTACTCCATATAAGTACTGTTTGGGGCCCGGCGTGGATCAATTCTAGCTCGCCTAAATTCTTCAAATGTGGCACAGAAGCAAACAGACAGCCTTCCATTGACCTCTTTTTGTTGACCATCAAACTATTCATATGACACTTTTAGGGTCGATTTATATCATTAAAAAAGCTTCAATTCATCGCCATTAATTCTTTCCGGGCGTCCTGCAAGTAGTCCCATCTTCAAATGGCTCATTTCCATATTAAAATCCTTTCTCTCTGTGATAGAACGAGTTCAGAGCTGCATTCATTTCAACTTCTATCACATTTTATTTAAAACCATGAGGCTACCCACGTGCATCTTCGATTCGAGGCTTGGAGTCATATTAACAGCTACCGGACGCCAATGTTTAAACAAGGAGGTTATCGTCCCCCCCCGTTCGCCCCCATACGCCGACCTCGCCAGATCGAGTTAGGCTTATGGGCAGATAAGGCATTGTTCCCCGGCTCGGCTGTGCGTTCCCTCGAAGCTTCCACCCCATTCTCCCCCACGCCAAGGAGATGTCCTGGCTATTTATATGGAAACTTTACCACTAAGATCAGATTGGAGATCCAGATTTTCGTCGCGAAACATCACCACGACCCTCTCTCCCTTTGTGCGCCAAGGGACCTCGACCTCGAGATTCACCATCACTTGTCCAGAAGGAGGACAATATTCCTTGAGTGCCAAAGGTTCGAGCCTTTAGTGACGCCAAGTCCCCAAGGCATCCCCCCCCCCTGTTGTTCAAGGAGAACAGCATTAGAACAGCCATTGTTCGTTTTGAGCCCTTCGCCAAGAAACGGTTCTCATCCCCCCCCTGTTGTTCAAGGAGAACAGCATTAGAACAGCCATTGTTCGTTTTGAGCCCTTCGCCAAGAAACGGTTCTCATCCCCCCCCTGTTGTTCAAGGAGAACAGCATTAGAACAGCCATTGTTCGTTTTGAGCCCTTCGCCAAGAAACGGTTCTCATCCCCCCCTGTTGTTCAAGGAGAACAACATTAGAACAGCCTTTGTTCGTTTTGAGCCCTTCGCCAAGAAACGGTTCTCCCCCCCCTGTTGTTCAAAGGAGAGCAACATTAGAACAGCCATTGTTCTTGAGCCCGTAGACAAGAGACGGTTCTCATCCCCCCCTTTGTTCAGAACCGAACAACCTAGAACAGCCATTGTTCGTCAAGCCGTTCGTCGAGTAACGGTTCTCCTTTCCAAGACGCCACGTCAGGATCCTTTTATCCCCCCCCCCCTTCGGCTGGAACTCGCCAGCGGACCGAATATTCCTTCAAGTACCTTCCACTACACCCTAATGAAGTTACGTAAGCCAAGCGTCACCTTTTGAGTATTGATCCCTTATATTTCAATTCTATCCTGTGCTTTAAATGGTTTATCGAACCATCCCATCTCTTTAACTCCATATTTGTTTTACCTTTTTTGATCCCTTAAATCCTTGGATTAGCCCGAGTCTCCACGACCCTTTCCATTCTGTTTGTCAATATTTTCCGTTTTTGTGTTTTGTTTTTAGTTATTATTAATAAAACTCTATTTTATTAATGATAGCAATATTATTATCCTTGAGCTCAGTTCCACTTCTTAAGCATTTTGAAGATACATAATATCGGCCGCCAGACAGTAAAAACGCACTCTAGAGATAATTAAGGAAGTTCCCTCAACGAATAGTGTTATATATAGTATCGTTGGGAGTCATTCTACGACACTCTCCCTTTTCAGTACTGCCCTACTGTGGGCACTGACGTCATCTCTACTAGATCGCATCTGTATCGTGAGCACCGTTTAGCCTGCTTTGATCCCGGCTTTGAACTTGTACAGAAGATGTTCTAGTAACAGATTTTCGGGTGGCCATTTTGCTTCCACTCGTTTCTCCTATTGACCACATGTTTTGGAGGTTATCTGGTAGAGAGAAGTAATGGATATTCTGGTAAGTGCTACTTTGGCTTGTTACCTACATGGTCAAAATATCTACACCGTACAAATTTCATTTTGGTATGATATCTACAAAATAATTCACCTTCAGTTTTGTCTGAATGAAACAGAGATGTTTTTATTTTTCCAATTACATATAACATAGAAAAGTGGTAATGAAAATAATAGAAAAATTATCTTGTATTTATATTCTATCGATAAACAGCACGTACATTGGCTAAAAGTACTAGATAGAAGTCAAGAGCTTCTTTTCTCATCATCCGCCAACAGAAGTAGTCTAGATGCTAATGAAATGTTTTTTGATTGACACCTCACATCTGTCAATTACCTGCGTATGTGCGCTGGTGTAAGGATCAACGTAATATGCCTGATGATTTACGTAAAAAAGACTATAATTGAGTTGGTTTAAATTAAAGTAGGCTGGCCATTCGTTGGAATGGATTATTGAGCCTTCAGCGACTTCTCTCTGAATAATTGGTTGAAGTGTCTCACCGTCTCTTTTTTAAAGTAAAAATATCGACAATCGAAACCTTTCTTCAAACCGAACACCCAGGGACCATCAATACGTCTTCCATGGTTACGGGGTTAAATTCCACTTCAGCTTCGCTGTCTGTTGAATTAGGAACACGGTCTCCTTGCAATAATCGGTCTCTATTGTATTTTCTCCGTCATGCAAATCCTGCTTTATCTATTTGCACATGCTTTTCTTCGGTGCCTACCATTTGACCACGATTCTGGAGTGAAACAATCGCTGTACAAACTTCTCTGCACATGCTGAACCAATGGCATATTGCTTCGGTACCTCGACCAGTTAAACGTTGAACCATATCATAAGAGTTGTCTTGAATAAAATAGAAGATCAGTTCTAAAATTTGGCAGAGAGAGAGCTTGCAGTTTAGTTTGTTATTTAAATCTGTATTATGGAAAAAAAACATTGCTACTGCGAACGGAACGAAAAGTTTGATATCCACGGTTTCTGCAACGAAGAACGGGCATAAATTCGCCATTTCGTCTTCTTTTGTTAGCGTCCCTCATCTCTCCGCCACATCGATGACACGGTGGAGCATCCTGTTCTTCGTCCAAAAGTCCATGTCTTCTTAAAAATGCCAGTTCCTTAGTTTCGTCATTAGTTTCGATATAAAGTGTTTTGCAAGCATCTTAAGGGTTGTGTCAATGACTGAAACATAAATGATATTTTGGAAGGAAATTATTTTCTTTTATAGCATACGACCCTCCCCAAACTTTACCGGAAGAGCAAGTCATTAAAAGCTTTTAATCCACTTGTGGATTTACAGGGGTCCGGAGTAATAAAAAAGGTAAAAGACCCGCCTGTTAGTGTATTTCGGTTTCCCTATAATGCATGTAGATAACAAACTAGCTTGTAGATAACATAACAAAGTAGTTTTGGCCATGTAGATAACAAGCTAAAGTAGCACCCTTCTGGCAAATGGTTACTATACCAATGGTTTTGCTCCTCGACACGTCATCGGACATGTCTAATAACTGTATCAGATCGTTTTTACCCACCCCTGAGGGAATTTAAGAGTACTAATTGAATGAGTAAAAAAAATCCAAACTTTCTGGAGTATTTAACTTATAATTAATTCAACTCATCCACCAAACACTCATCTTCTGCCTCGCTCACACACAATCTCTCGCTTGTTAAACATTTTCAAAGCATTGTTTAGTTGCATCAACTTAACAATTCGTCACCCAGATTCCTTCAACTTAACAATTCTCCCCTCAGATTCCTTCAACTTAACAATTCGTCACCACAAATTCTTCAACTGAATAATTCGGCACCTAAAGTAAAAAAACAGTTAATTTACATACATTCGATGCTTATGTCTATAGAAATAGAAAAACACAAACTTTCAGGATTTTATTGTACTTAAAAATGAGCATAAAAACAAATAAAAAATATTATTAATAAGTTCATGAATATTGTTCACTTATATGAGCACATAAATAATCAAAAGCATTTCTTCCAAATCGATCTCGGCACATAAATTCACTTAAATAGGTCCCTAAATAAGCTTCTATGACATCCGCGAATTTGTTTTAATCTCTGCTCACATTTATTCTAATATGATTCAAAATTCTTCATGCATCCTTCAACTTAACAATTCTTCACCCCAAATCCTTCAGCTTAACAATTCTTCACCCAAAATCCTTCAACTTAACAATTCTTCACCCAAAATCCTTCAACTCAACAATTATTCACCCCAAATCCTTCAACTTAACAATTCCTCACCCAAAATCCTTCAACTTAACAATTCGTCATCCAAAATCATTCAACTTAACAATTCGTCACACAAATCTCCTTGGGTGACGAACTGTTTAACTGATCCGGTTAGTAAATGCCCCCATCGCCTCCCCCAGTTACTTTTAAAGTGTAGGCGAGATCTACCGCCCGGATAATGAAATTAACATGAAGAAAAGAATGACAATTGCTGGCAGGGCAACGGACACTAGAGGAAGGTGTTTGTTCGAGAAGAGGACATAGAAGGAGAGGTAATACGGTGTTTTGTTATTAACCGGCGTGAAGGGAAGTTTTATGGCCAAAGGAAGGGCCACCCGTTTGGTGTCGGGAGAGTTTGGATATGGAAAGACTTCGGCAAGTCCTGAGACAATGAGGTGGGTGTGAGGAAGATACAACCGAGTTGTGATGGTCATGTGTGTAATGAGGTGTGTGGATGGATCTCCATGCATACAGGTGCCAGGCATTGCGCAACCAATATGCGACTAGCTCCCTACGAACGCTGATTTTCCTCCTACTGTATTTTAATTCGACATCTAGGCGTGGAAATCGAACGGCTTAATCCACTAGGCCATCGAGAGTTTTATAACTTCATTCTCGTCATTACCTGTAACCTCCTTTCCCAAAGTTGGGTCTGCGCGCATCATCACCAGTAAAATCCCTTTTCATCCCAATCATTTTTCCTATTTCTAAAATATCCCTGATAATACCAAGGACTTATAGAAATCTCTTTATAGAGAGATGCACACCCACACACACAAACACGCAACGCAAATAAAATAAAGCGAAAACTAACAAGGGATTTGCACGCAGAGATCTGTAGAGACGAATCTATAAAAATCAGATCATTCGGCAGATTGAGACATGGAGGGCACTGAATCATCTATATATCAGTTGGAGCCTGGTTTCCCAGTCAATTCCTGACCCCTCTCCCCCACCCTGTGGGCCTTTTCCCACTTTCATCCATTCGTACGCTCTCCCGTACATCTGAGCAAACCTCCTCCCTTCAGACATAATTTCTCCCTTCTAGATATTTTAATCCTTGCGCGAAATAAGGCAGCCATTCTTCATTAGCTTCCAAAGCATGTCTTATCCGCAAATGTACGGCCTTAGCATGGGCAATCCCCTTTTAACGATTCTCTGCTATTTATTTATGGAAAACTTTGAAAAAGAACTACAACATCTAATTACCCCTTCCCTTTGATTTGGTTGAGATATGTACGTTGTTGATGTATTCTCTTACTGGACCTATGAAAAGCGTTGAAAACTTTGACAACTTCACAGCTGTCAACAACTTGAATAGCCCTATTAAATTTAAGGCCGAGTGGGAATCAGCCAAATCGCTGCCGTTCCTCAATCCAAAATTTAAGAGAGTTAACGGCTCGATAATACAGTGTGTATGTCGCAAATCCACCAATTCAAAATCATACATACATTATTATTCTTTTTACGATAAATCTTTTAAGAAATCCGTCATCTTATCATAAATCTTATTAAGAGATGAACGCATCTGCAGCCTGAGCTTTCATCATGAAGAACTTTAATTTCATTAGTTCTAAGTTTATTGGTTTAATGTATTGTGATAGAACGGGTTGAGGCCGCGTTAATTTAAAACCACTATCACATGTTATTTAAAACCACGATGCTCCCCACGTGCATCTTCGCTTTGAAGCTTGGCGCCTTATCGCAGCCACCTGAGTCAATGTTTAAACAAGGAGGTTTATCATCCCTTTCCCACGTTCGCCCCATCCGCCGATCACGCCAGATTGAGTTAGGCTTATGGGCAGATAAAGCTTGTTCTCAGGCTCGGCTGTGTATTCCCTTGAAGCTCCCACTCCATTGTCCCCCACGCCAAGGAGATGTCTCGACTATTTAGATGGAAACTTTACCACTAAGATCAGATTGGAAATCCAGATTTTCGTCGCGAAACATCACCACGACCCTCTCTCACCTTGTGCGCCAAGGGACCTCGAGATTCACCATCACTTGTCCAGAAGAAGGACAATATCCCTTGAGTGCCAAGGTTTGTGCCTTCGTGACGCCGAGTCCACAAGGCTTCCTCCTTGTTGTTCAGAGAGAGAACGACATTAGAACAGCCATTGTACTTTTGAGCCCGTTGACAAGAAACGGTTCTCACCCCCCCCCCTCCGTGTTGTTCAGAAGAGAACAACGTAGAAAAGCCATTGTTCGTTTGAGCCCGTTCGCCAAGAAACGGTTCTCACCCTTCCCCTGTTGTTCAGAAAGAGAACAACGTTAGAACAGCCATTGTTCGTTTGAGCCCGTTGACAAGAAACGGTTCTCAGCCCTCCCCCTGTTGTTCAGAAGAGAACAACGTAGAACAGCCATTGTTCTTTTGAGCCCGTTCGCCAAGAAACGGTTATCACCCTTCCCCCTTGTTGTTCAGAAGAGAACAACATTAGAACAGCCATTGTTCTTGAGCCCGTAGACAAGAGACGGTTCTCACCCGCCCTGTTGTTTAGAGAGAACAACGTATAACAGCCATTGTTCTTTTAAGCCCGTTTGCCAAGAAACGGTTCTCACCCTTCCCCTTGTTGTTCAGAAGAGAACAACATTATAACAGCCATTGTTCTTGAGCCCGTAGACAAGAGACGGTTCTCACCCCCCCCCTAATGTTCAGAGAGAACAACGTAGAACAGCCATTGTTCTTCAAGCCGTTCGTCGAGAAACGGTTCTCATTCCCAAGACGCCACGTCAGGATCATTTTATCCCCCTTCCCCCCCTCCTTCGGCTGGAACTCGCCAGCGGACGGAAAATTCCTCCACGACGACTTCCTCTGCACAACAAGTATAAATTACGTAAGCCGAACGTTACCTTTGAGTATTTAACCCTTTTGTCAATTCTATCCTGTGCTTTAAATGGTTTAGCGAACCATCACCTCCCTTTAACTTTATATTTGTTTTACCTTTTTAAATCCTTTAATCCTCGGATTAGCTCGAGTCCCCACGACCCTTTCCATTCCCTGTTTATGTCAATATTTTCCGTTTTTGTGTTTGCTGGTAGTTATTATTAATAAAACTCTATTTTATTAATGATAGCAATATTATTATCCTTGAGCTCAGTTCCACTTCTTAAGCATTTTGAAGATACATAATATCGGCCGCCAGACAGTAAAAACGCACTCTAGAGATAATTAAGGAAGTTCCCTCAACGAATAGTGTTATATATAGTATCGTCGGTTCATTCTACGACATATATATATATATATACTATTTAAATTTGGTATCAGGTGTGTAAGGTTTAACGCTATATCTTTGCAAACACTGGTCTCAGTCGAGTAAAGCATAGTGTTATTCGTTATAATAATAGAATATAGTAGTTCCCTTTTGTTTTAACGATTGCTATCCCCTTTTTTTTTAAACTTAAGAAGCTGGAGTAGCTCAAGGAACGGTTATAATAATTTGTTTGTGTTTTTGTGATTTTAGTCAGTGGTTATTTAGATTGAGAAACCAAGTACGAATAGGTTAGTGCCCATATTTAGGTAGGCTAATTCTATAGAGGCATAATTCTTGTTGCAAGGAATTTTAGTTGGTTGACTAGTGCGCCCCAAGTGCAAAGATGACTCAGTTCGAAATCTTTAAAGCGCAAGGAGAATCCTTGGGACTCTCCGGAAAAGAACTAATTGAGTACGTTCAAGAGGAGCAAAGAAAAGAGAGAGAAGAAAAAGAAAAAGCAAGAGAAAGAGAAATCCAACGAGAAAAAAGAGAAATCCAACGAGAAGAAAAAGAAAGAGAAAGAGAAACCCAACGAGAAAAAAGAGAGGAACGGAAAAGACAAGCTGAGCTTCACCATTAGATTAAATTAGCTCGTGTTGAAGCAGAGATACAGTCCGCCAGCTCGCGTTCAAAATATCCCCCCCAATCTCTCACTAAAGCTCCCCAATTTCAAGGATGGAGAGGATTTTGGAGCATTTTTAGCCCACTTCGAAAAGATCCTCGAAATCAATAACATGGATCTGGAGGCTGAAGGTGTAGCCAGATTACTTCCTTTGCAAAATTGTAAATTGCGCGAAATTTTTATATCTTTACCATCTGAGTGTACAATTAACTACAGCACCTTTAAAGCTGAGTTATTGGCCGCTTATAATATGACTCCCGATTTCTACCGCCAAGAATTTCGAGGAGGTCGTATTAAACCCGGACAGACGTTCCGTCAATTCGGATACATTCTTCAGAGGAATTTTAAATTTTGGTTAGAATCCTCAAAGGTTGATCCGAACTATGAATCCTTAACAGACTTCGTGTTGCGAGATCAATTTTTGGCGTCTCTCCCGACGGAGATCCGCGCGTTTGTCAAGGATCGTCGGTGCCAGACCCTTAAAGAACTTACCGAAGAAGTGGATGTGTATGCCGCAAGCCATAATTTATACCCAAAGGAGAATCAAACTTCTCACCAATCCCCCTACAAGGAAAGAAGGAAGGATTCGCGCCCCTTCACAGAAAAGCCGACGAAGTTTCCGAGCCCCGTAAAACCCCAAAACTTCTTTTCCCAAAACCAACAACGGGACTCCAAACCTCACGTTAAGATTTCTTCTCCATCTCTCTTCCCGAAGCGACCAATCATATGCTTCACCTGTGGTGTAGAAAACCACATGAGCTGGAATTGCCCCCAAAATTCTAGGCTTAAAAGCGGACCAGCCCAATAAGTTCACCAGATTAATGCCACCCCAGCTCCCCCGGTGGTGCAGACCCAAGCAGCAACTTCTCCCCTTCCGTCAAGCCACCAGATAAATTTTATTTTTGATAAAAGTTCATCGGGAACTTTGAAATTTGAGGAGGGCAGCGTGAACGGCTGCCGAGGGTCAACTGTGGTCAGGGACACAGGATGTACGTGTTTCATCGTGTCAGACGAACTCCTCCCCCCAGTGGACCCTATCCACAAAATATTTGCGGTGGTACATGACTACCTTAGGCGGGCGAACCAATTCCCCGTCGTTAGATGTTACCTGCAGTATCAATATTATGATGGCTGGGCTGAAGTCATTTCAGCAGCCATACAATTCTGTTCCGTTTTTATAGGACAGAGCCCCCAAGTAAGTCCCGACCCTTTGTCTCAGGCCGCATTTCCTCGAGGCCGAGCTAAGAAAGAAGCCCAGGAGCCCGTCCCCATCAGAACCCAGATACCGTCCGATTTCTCGGAGATCCTTAACCAGGACCTTAGGACGGCAAAAAAAGAGTGTAAATTACTATCACCCTTAGGTGATAAGGCCCAAGACAAGGACACGGAGACTGTCCGTGGACCCAAAGAAAAAAAGTACCCCCATCGCGCCCATGGAGATACCTTCGTAGCACTAGACGAAACATCGGCGCTTGAAGAAGATTACCCCGCGGAGTTCCTTAATGTAATTCAGACAGTGTGCATCGAACCTGATGCCGATTACCCTCTTCCTTTCCTACCAGGCGAGTCTTTTGAACCCTCTGACCTGGATATTGACGCGCAGCTGACACCACATCAAAAGAGTCAGCTACAAGAACTATTTGAATGGAGTCACCATTTAACCACCCTATTAGCTCTTTTCGAGCGACTGCGCGAAAATGGCTTCACCATTGGCCCCAGCAAATGCCATTTTGCCCACGAAACCATCAAATATTTGGGTTTCAAAATAGGACAAAGCAAGTTAGGTTCCCAAGAGAACAAGATTAAGGCAATCGCCGACATGCCCCTTCCGATTACAAAGAAGCAATTAAGATCGTTCCTAGGATCAGCTTCTCACTATCAGTGATTTGTCCTGAATTTCGCTGCAATTTCGGCTTCCCTCAGCCCCCTTTAAAAAAAGAATTTCCCCGATCGTTTACGTTGGAATAATGTCGCTGTTTCCCATTTTAATCAGCTCAAGAGTAAGTTCATTTCTGCCCCCATTTTAAAGTTTCCCAACCCGGAAAAATCCTTTGGCATTAAGACCGACGCGAACAACGAGGGCATTGGAGGTGTACTCCTTCAATACGAGGATGACGGAACGAGTCATCCAGTTGCATATGCTAGTCGTCAATTATTACCACGCGAAAAGAGATATGCCACTATAG
The DNA here is from genome assembly GCA_963969495.1 of Ceratothoa steindachneri. Lineage (NCBI taxonomy): Eukaryota > Metazoa > Arthropoda > Malacostraca > Isopoda > Cymothoidae > Ceratothoa > Ceratothoa steindachneri. The sequence goes on from OZ018330.1 coordinate 94,856,222, forward strand.
AGAAGGAAGCTCTATCAATTATCTGGGTTATAGACAAATTCAAAATGTACTTTATATGAAAAGAATTTCAGATAGGAACCGACCACCGTCCGTTAGCCTATATTAGGAATGTGCGACACTCTAACGGCCGAATCATGCGCTGGAGTTTACTCTTGCAAGAGTATCAATTTAAAATAAATTATATGAAAGGTTCCGATAACCAGGTCGCTGACGAACTCAGTAGAAATGCGTTACCGAATAGCGTAGAGTAATTGTATTCATAGGATTAGTATCTCCATGTAGGTATATACCGTCTTGTACGACTTAAATTAGATTCTCTTGTATTATAATTAGTTGATGTATATGTCTAAATTTTGTAACGCTCAATGTCTATTTTTTTGGTATGTATATATATTTGTACCCATTAATTTACGTATAAATTATTTTGTCCCGTATGTACTAATTTTATATCATTTCATTGTTCCATGCCCCTTTTTTTATTAAGTTGTATTAAAGGTTATTTTCCCCAAGAATCAAAAGATCAAAATAATCATATGTATTGAGGTAATACTAGTTAGGTGCAGGAAGGTACGGTTGGTACAAGAAAACGAGTTCCCCACAACGGAGCTCTATCATTGTCCCTTCTCTCTTATTTTTCGAAGTGACAACTTTCCCCGGAATGGAGGGGTGTGATAGAACGGGTTGAGGCCGCGTTAATTTCAACCACTATCACCTGTTATTTAAAACCACGATGCTTCCCACGTGCATCTTCGCTTTGAAGCTTGGCGCCTTATCGCAGCTACCTGAGTCAATGTTTAAACAAGGAGGTTTATCATCCCACCCCATCCACCCCATCCGCCGATCACGCCAGATTGAGTTAGGCTTATGGGCAGATAAGGCTTGTTCTCAGGCTCGGCTGTGCATTCCCTCGAAGCTCCCACTCCATTGTCCCCCACGCCAAGGAGATGTCTCGACTATTTAGATGGAAACTTTACCACTAAGATCAGAGTGGAGATCCAGATTTTCGTCGCGAAACATCACCACGACCCTCTCTCACCTTGTGCGCCAAGGGACCTCGACCTCGAGATTCACCATCACTTGTCCAGAAGAAGGACAATATCCCTTGAGTGCCAAGGTTCGCGCCTTCGTGACGCCGAGTCCACAAGGCTTCCTCCTTGTTGTTCAGAAAGAGAACGACATTAGAACAGCCATTGTTTTTTTTGGAGCCCGTTGACAAGAAACGGTTCTCCCCCCCCCCCCCTCCCTGTTGTTCAGAAGAGAACAACGTAGAACAGCCATTGTTCGTTTGAGCCCGTTCGCCAAGAAACGGTTCTCACCCTTTCCCCTGTTGTTCAGAAAGAGAACAACGTTAGAACAGCCATTGTTAGTTCGAGCCCGTTGACAAGAAACGGTTCTCAGCCCTCCCCCTGTTGTTCAGAAGAGAACAACGTAGAACAGCCATGGTTCTTTTGAGCCCGTTTGCCAAGAAACGGTTCTCACCCTTCCCCCTTGTTGTTCAGGAGAAAACCACATTAGAACAGCCATTGTTCTTAAGCCCGTAGACAAGAGACGGTTCTCACCCCCCCTGTTGTTCAGCAAGAACAACGTAGAACAGCCATTGTTCTTTTAAGCCCGTTTGCCAAGAAACTGTTCTCACCCTTCCCTCTTGTTTTTTAGAAGAGAACAACATTAGAACAGCCATTGTTCTTGAGCCCCTAGACAAGAGATGGTTCTCACCCCCTTCCCGGTTGTTCAGAAGAGAACAACGTAGAACAGCCATTGTTTTTCAAGCCGTTCGTCGAGAAACGGTTCTCATTCCCCAGACGCCACGTCAGGATCCTTTTATTCCCCCCCTTCAGCTGGAACTCGCCAGCGGACCAAATATTTCTTCACGTCGACTTCCACTGCACTACTAGTATAAAGTTACGTTAGCCAAACGTCACCTTTGAGTATTTAACCCTTTTGTCAATTCTATCCTGTGCTTTAAATGGTTTAGCGAACCATCACCTCCCTTTAACTTTATATTTGTTTTACCTTTTTAAATCCTTTAATCCTCGGATTAGCTCGAGTCCCCACGACCCTTTGCATTCTCTGTTTATGTCAATATTTTCCGTTTTGTGTGTTGTTGATAGTTATTATTAATAAAACTCTATTTTATTAATGATAGCAATATTATTATCCTTGAGCTCAGTTCCACTTCTTAAGCATATCGAAGATACATAATATCGGCCAGCCAGACATCCACGCACTCTAAAGATAATTAAAGAAGTTCCCTCAACGAATAGTTATATATGGTATATCATTGAGAGTCCATTCTACGACATGTATCCTTTATGGTTTATTGTCATTAGAGAGAAAGAAGGATTTATTATTGCTTTAAAAATACCAATATCGCTTCCACCAAAACATTTATTATATTACCCTTTGCCCCACAAATTTTTAAAATAAAAACCTCCCTACAAAAACTAATATTAAGAGAGGCTTTAAATATAACTAGACTATAATAGTGTTTTTCAAAGAACAAACCATGTAAACAACACTCTAGTGTGCATCTAATTCCATGTAATAATTGCAATAAATTTTATGTAGGGGAAACTGGGAACATTCATAAACGCATATATGGACATCGGAGGAATATAAGAAGAGAAAATTGAACTTCTAGATTGTTCAACCACGCGAGTAATTGTAAACACCAAGTTAATTTCAATAATGCTAAACTAGTCTATAAGTCTGATAATTATTATTAAAGACGTAGAATTATGTCAACATTGATAAAACAAATTCGAAATTACAATAGGTCTGAGGCCTCAGTTAAATTAAATAAAGTTATTAAAAATTCTCTCGTCACAAATTTACCAGTTCCTTAATCTTTGTTTTCCCTTTTCCCTCCCCTCCCTTTCTTGTTTTCCTTATCTCATTCTCTCCAATATTGAAAGTATTTGTATCCAGTCTGTTTATTGTACAATTTAGATATCGAAACTAGTCTTGTAATGTACAAGTAATAAACATCTTGAAATAAATTCACGCTAAATTGAAGTTCTGTATATATATATATATATATATATATATATATATATATATATATATATATATATATATATATATATATATATATATATATTGATGAAAAACCTTACAAAGTGGCATGTGAGGAAAGCAATAATATGAAAATTAACCTAGAGGAAAAGGAAAAGATGAATCCAAGCAGTTTCGAACTATATTTGCAAGTTCATTTACAAGGAATAGCATAAAAATAGAAAAGACAACTTTATATAGGGTACATAGATACGAAGAGAATGCCCATCAGATAGTACAAACCAATGGAAAAATCACAAACACAGGACAGAAAAAAAACAATAAGCAACTAATAACAGACATATGCATCCCTAAAACGATATACACACAAAAACGCCGTGTATATGAATGGAATATGGTGGCTGAAAAAAAAAAATTGAAAGGATTATCATTAGAGCGAAAACATTTAGGGCTAAGAGTTAATCCACAGTCACACAAATGCGAATGATATTACACTAATAAAGAGTGACAAGAGACTGCACTATAAAGTTATTTCATTTACTACAAGTTTTTTTAAAACAGGGTTGAGGTTAAATAAGCCAGGGGAAATGTTTATATCAGGTAAGATGCTAATTAAGGAACACTCGATAATATTTCTTTTTGTAAAATCAGCGGAATGATAAAGGAATTTTGCAGAATTCCAGTCAATGCGGTGGTTATTTTCAGCTAAATGTAAAAATAAAGCGCTGTTTATTTACCTCTTCTAATATTATACGTACGAGTATGTTGGTGAATTCTAGTTGATAAAGATTTACCAGTTTGCTCGAAGTAAGGTAAATTACAAATAATAATAATAAAATAAGTCTTTTGTAATGCGCTCTTCAAGGCCTGAGGCCTTCTCAGAGCGCACGTTGTGCTGAGATGAGAATGGAAATTCAATAGAAATTCAAGAGGGGGAGAAGGCAATTCTGAAAAGATGCGTTTTGGGGAGACGCATAAATGTGGTAAGAAAGGGAAAAGACCTGATTTCAGCAGGAAGAGCGTTCCACAACTTAGGGGCGCAGATTGAGACCCCATTGAGCAGAGGGATGAACGAAGAATATTCAAAAGAGGTGCATGTGATGACCGAAGGGCCCGAGGGACATGGCGTGGCGAGAGGGCAGAAGAGAGGTAAAACGGGGCCTTGTTGTTTAGGGCCTTAAATGTGAAGAGAAGTATCTTGAAGTGAGTACGGAATCTGACAGGAAGCCAGTGCAGTTCATCCAGCAAGGGTTTCGAGGGAGAGAAGCGAGGGCGACGGGTCAGAAGCGGGGCGGCATAGTTCTGTACAGGTTGAAGGGGGCGGAGAGAGGAGGATGGCAGATTCACAAGCAGAGAGTTACAGTAGTCAAGGCGTGAGGTGATGAAGGCATGAACCGAAGTCTCAAGATTTTGTCTATCAAAGTGAGAGCGAATGCGAGAGAAGTTACGAAGGAAACATAGAGAGGATTTGCTGACATTGCGGATATGAGGCTTAAAGGAGAGATGCTCATCAAAAACAACACCCAGATTCCTAACGCAGTCAGAGAAAATGATAGTATTACCGCCCAGAGAGGGAAAGAGAGATTTAGATTTTTTGATAAGAGCAGGGGTGCCGACGAGGAGGACCTCAGTTTTGGAGTGATTAAACCTGAGGAAGTTGGTAGAGAGCCAGTCAGAAATTGAGGAGTAAGCAGCCAGGAGGTCAGTGATAGGGTAGGCAAGAGACGGGGGGGATGAGGAAACAAAAATTTCAGTGTCATCAGCATAGAGGTGGAAGGATAGACCGAGATTACGGAGAAGGGAACTAAGAGGGAGAAGGTAGATACGAAATAGTAGAGGACCAAGGACAGAGCCTTGTGTCACTCCAAAGCGAATGAGGGTAGAGTCGGATGAAACGTCGTCAATCACAACGGATTGGCTACGAGAAGAGAGGTAAGAGAGAAACCAGTCAAGCACGGTGCCTGATATGCCGAAGAAAGAGTGGAGACGATCAAGTAGGACAGTATGGTCAATAGTATCGAAGGCAGAGGAGAGGTCGAGTAGAACAAGGATGGAGGCACAACCCTTGTCTGCAGCTCTTCGTAAGCAATCTGACACATTGAGAAGGGCGGTTTCTGTGGAGTGACCTGACTTGAAACCAGATTCATAGGTTTCATCAATGTTACAGGCCACCATGTTACTGTTGATGCGTGAAGCAACCACTCTCTCCAGAACCTTAGAGAGGAAAGGAAGTTGCGAAATCGGGCGATAAGAACTGGAGTTAGACGATTTGCGATAAACAGAGAATTTAAAAGCTGACGGCGTCCTATGTATTAAAAGGTCAAGAAAAGGAAGAGTCCCATTTTCCTCAATTTCAAGTGTAAATTTAATAGAAGGGACTAGAGAATTAAGATTACGTAGAAAATTAGAAATATTTTTTGAGGAAGGCCAAAGGCATATAATATCATCAATTTAACGGTACCGGTAGTACAATAAGAACATCGAAGATTTAGGGCAAGAATAACGTCTCAAAGAATTTCATATATAAATTAGAGAGGGTGGGAGATAGACAACCCCCCATTGGAAGCCCAAATTTTGAAGGTAAAATTTATCATTGAATGAAAAATTACAAGTTTTAGCACAAAGAGAAATAAGCCTTAGGAATGTATTGACCGGTACAGGGAGATCTAAATTATATGATTTATCGCAAAGGAGAGGAAGAAGATTGTCTAAAGGAACTTTAGTGAACAAAGAACAAACATCGAACGTCATATTTTTACATCTGATATTCCTTGTCTTTGGTCTGGAGTGATCCAAGATTCCATCTTTGATACCCTTCGAAGAAGCTGTTCGAATTTGGAGAATAAATTGGATCGCAAACTACAACGTCTCATATCGAATATCAGTTGGACCAAGAATAGTCGACATGAAACAGTCGTTAACCTCTCCAATCAAGATCTCGACGCAACTACTACTGCTGCACTTGGATTTGGGTTGAAATTCTCCAGCCCTTCTATAGCATCTGCTGTGTCTATTGCTCAAAGATTTGCTCATTTGGGATAATATTGTAATGTCTCTAGTGATTTAATTTCGACCGCCAAGCTTTGTGTTTATCAGTGCTTATTTAGGCTTACCCACTTAAATTATCTTCTGCGTTTTCACCGTGATATATCTAATCTTCGAAAAAATTGCTCTATACATATTACGAAAGCAGACAAATCTGGTGACGTTGTTATTATGGACAAAGTGAACTATATTGAAAAAACGAACTTATTGTTAGAAGATGAATCTACTTATGATATATTAACAATTAATAGTGAATTTCATAAAAACATTCGATCCCTTTTAAAAAGTTTCCCGATTTAATTACTAAATTCAAATCTAGCAACGCCTCTCTTCCATATATGTACGGTTTGGTAGTAAAAATTCAAAAACCTAATAATCCTATGCGCCCCATTATAACTTTGTTAGGCTCTGCTTCATATTCATTATCAAAATGGCTTGTGAATCACTTATCTCCGCTTGTGAGGTGCATTTTCCAATCTCATATTAGTAATAGTTGTGAACTTATAGAGAAGGTTAATACGATACCTTACTCCAACAATTTCATTCTTGTCAGCTTCAATGTTTGTTCTTTGTTTACTAAAGTTCTTTTAGACGATCTTCTTCCTCTTCTTTGCTATAAATTATATAATTTAGATCTCCCTGTACCGGTCAATACTTTTCTAATGCTTATTTCTCTTTGTCTTTAAATTGTAAATTTTCATTCAATGATAAACTTCACCTTCAAAACTTCGGTCTTCCAATGGGGGCTGTCTACTTCCCACTCCCTCTAATTTATATATGGCATTCTTTGAGACGTTATTCTTGCCCTAAATCCTCGATTTTCCAATTTAATGGTACCGTTACATTGATGATATTATATGCCTTTGACTTCCTCAAAGAATATCCATAATTTTCTATGTAATCTAAATTCTCTAGTCCCTTCTATTAAATTTACACTAGAAATTGAGGAAAATGGAACTCTTCCTTTTCTTGACCTTTTAATACATAGGACGCCGTTAGGTTTTAAATTCTCTGTTTATCGCAAATCATCCAACTCCAGTTCATATATAAACGGTCTGTATTCACTTCTATGATTCTGAGTGCATTACGCCTTGTTGGTTCGGAATTTTTGGATAAGGAATTGTCCAATATCTATGAAATAGGTAAAAAACTTTGTTACCCTCGTCAATTTTTGCTTACTTCATTAAACTTTGCTACGAGGACTATTTATATAACTGATAAACCACCGGTTTTCAATTACAAAAATTGTCTTACCTTGGCATACTTTTAACCATTTTTTTGTCTTACTCGTATTTTTAAGCAACTTAATATCTCTGTAAATTTTAGATATAAATCCACTTTATATAAAATGTTAGTCCAAAATAATACAAAGAACAAAGGTGGAGTATATTCCATAGAATGTTCTATTTCTAATTTACCTTACTTCGGGCAAACTGGTAAATCTTTATCTACTAGAATTTACCAAAATAAGTATAATATTAGAAGAGGTGAAATAAACAGCGCATTATTTTAACATTTATCTGAAAATAATCACCCCAACCAACTGGAATTCTGCAAAATTCCTTTATCATTCCGCTGATTTGCCCAAAAGAAATATTGTTAAGTGTTCCTTAATTGGCATCTTACCAATATAAATATTTCCATTGGCTTATTTAAACTCGACCCTGTTTTAAAAAAACTTGTTTTAAATGAAATAATTTCATAATGCAGCCTGTTGTCACTCTTTATTAGTGTAATATCATTCGCATTGCCTTCCTCACCACGTGTCTCTGTTGTGACTGTGGATTAAATCTTAGCCCTAAATGTTTTCACCAACCGTATTCCATTCATATACATGTCGTTGTTGTGTGTATATCGTTTTAGGGATGCATATGTCTGTTATTAGTTGCCTATTGTTCTTTTTATTGGTATTTTTCTGTCTTGTTTTTGTGTTTTTTTCCATTGATTTGTACTATGTGATGGGGGTTCCTTTCGTATCTTTGTACCCTATGTAAGGTTGTCTTTTCCATTTTTATGCTATTCCTTGAAAATGAACTTGAAAATATAGTTCGAAATTGCTTGGATTCATCTTTTCATTTTCATGTGGGTTAATTTTCATATATATATATATATATATATATATATATATATATATATATATATATATATATATATATATATATAATGAACAAACTCACAAAGTGGCACGTGAAGAAAGCAATAATATGAAAATTAACTCACAGGAAAATGAAAAGATGAATCTCAGCTGGTTCGAACTATATTTGCAAGTTCATTTTCACGGAACTTGCAAATATAGTTCGAAAGTGCTTGGATTCATCTTTTCATTTTCCTGTGGGTTAATTTATATATATATATATATATATATATATATATATATATATATATATATATATATATATATATATATATATATATATATATACATATACATATATATATATATATATATATCAGTGGCGACTCTTACACTCGGGCTGTTTGGGTTTAGCCCAAATATAAATTTAGTAAAAAGAACGTGTATTTGCACGCTGAGTTGATTCCTGCTTTCACTGACTTCAAGTAATTATTTGCAGCCAATAACTCGGGCTCTTTTTATTGAGACTAGTCGCAGTTCATATATTTTCGTTCAGTGTCTGGTGGTTGTCTTAGAAGTGTCCTGTGTCAAAAATTATCATTCGTAGCAGCTTGACTCGGGCTCAGAAGTTACAGCCAGACTTATCTATAATCGTAAAAATTAAAAGTAATTAAAATTCAATGTTTTCTTGAAATAATAGATTTCTATAGAGATTAGGATTTAAATTCCAATATTTTAAACGTTTCCGTTCTACATTATTCTTAACGGAACGAAAAATTGCCTAGCAACTCGAGCTAATACGAACAAGCCTGGTATGTCTAAAAGGCTAAATGGCATCTCTTGTTGAGTGTACAGTACAGGCGATAATCACATCGGTCTATAACTCATGTTTGTTGTGCACGCTGCTGTCGTTATTTGATTACTGATATTCTGTGCGTGTGTGTGCGTATATGTGTGTGTGAATCAGTTGTATTTTGCATTGTTGCTTTATTGTTATTCTTAACTTAGAAATGGAGAAAGACATAGTGCTAGATATAAAAAAATAAGCCATTTGGGGCTAGAAATATTGCAGAAAAACGTGAAACGCCTTCAAACCAAGACGACTGGAGTTCATGTATAAAGGAAATGAATAATTTTTATATTAAAACTATATTTCTGTTTATTGTTAAACTATCAGTGCACATATAAGTCTGCGGCGTACATTACGTCTCTTACCTTTATTTATACATGTTTCTTATGCAAAATCTGTGATGAGCCCGAATGACGCTGATGACCTGGAGTCATCTCTGATATATATATACATATATATATATATATATATATATATATATATATATATATATATATATATATATATATATATATAAATATATATATATATGTGTGTATGTGTGTGCGTGTGCGCGCGTATATGTGGCTGGAATATAAATAAGTGCGCTCTCTTAAAAATGGCTGTAACTGTAAATATTTTAAGTTACTTCTGCCCCACACTGTTAAATTAATTTATTCTTGAACTTTACTGTTTTTATGAATACGTTTGGAAATAAAGTTTGATTAAAATTTATTATATTTATTTATTTGTTTATCTATTTGAGATTTGCAAGGTAGTGAAACTGTATGTGATTCTAGTATGTTGTCTTTGAAATAAGAGAAGTGGGACTTGTACTAAGAGGTAGAATGTAATTGGCAATAGGTATCGGTGGCTGGTTGAAAGAAATGTGTAGGGATAAATAAATGACAAGATGAGGGGCAGTGTAATAGATACTTTTCATACACTTAGAATGCAAATTAAGATAGTGTGGTAAGGCTATAGACTGAAAGATGCTTGAATAAGACAAAAACGTTCAATAAGCAGAAGATTATGCATAGCTACGCATGAGATGAGCGGAAGAAGCCGAGAACTTATAATTTCCTTTAAGAAAGAGTATTCGGTAGGATATATATTTCATGTGAAAAATATGTAAGAGGTATGAGTTTGGAAATTTCCTAACGCACGATTCCTCGAGTAATGTTAAATTGGTTAGTGTATAGATGAGAAGAGATAGAAAAGCTGGAAAGTAAGGGAGAATAAGGGGAAAATTGTTCCATCATAGAAAAATGGAAGAGTACGTGAGTACTGGAAACGAGGTAAGTGTGAACAAATGGATAGAACAATTGTGGAAGAAATTCAGGGAAGTGATAGAGAGTTGTATGCTTGAGTATAGTGAAACGGGAAAGAGAAAAATAAAAGCTGAATGGTTGAATAACGATTTGAAACTTGTGTCCATAAAAAAGGGCGGCTTAGATTGAAATACATAATAGTACAAATGAGAATATCAGGGTCCTGAAGATGAATGCTGCACAGTTAGAGGAAGCCAAAAAAATAATGCAAAAGAGTAAGGTAATGGTTTGGCGAGTGAGTAAAGGGAGAATTAGAGTCAGTTGTATTACTCCTAAAAAAACTGCGTAGTTTATAAGTATCTAGAATTGTTCTTGAATGTTGAATTCAGATGAAATGCATAGCAACCACAAAGGTTTTCAATCGGATTCATGGTAGGGACATTCAGAGCATTGGAGATCGGTTACTATTTGAGTAGTCATTATAACCGAAACTTGTATGGCAGTACTCCGGTGCCAACGTTGGTTTATGGGTACGAGAGTCTAGTAGAAAAGGATAATAAAAGTCCGCCAGTGTGATGAGTTGGTTGTAAATTCCAGAACAGCGTGGTGGTTAGTTGGAATTTCTTTAGAAACGTGGTTGCTTGCTTAGAATTTTCTTAGCAGTGCGAGCCTCAGGCATGTAAGGATCAGGAAAGACCTAGAGTGTACTAAATTAGCTGTAAAATTTCTTTAGCAGTGTAGGGAAATCGACACACACCCGTTCACTATCAGTGGAGACACAGGACGGTAACCGCAAGAACATCCGGGCCAGGCAACGTGGGTCAAGCTCGCAACCACAACCCCTCACCACTCGTCTCTATGAAAAGCCGAACGGTTTTAAACTGCTAGATCTCCCCTAAGAGAGTATATTCAATTTCACCTCAAGTAAGAAATTGGAGACGCGTTTCTCTCAAGCTCGAAGGTCAGCGGGAACCGAGGTAAGACTTGCTGAGAAAACCGTTGGAATAAGAACCCTCCTGCGGCCAGTACACAAGCCCCACCCCCTCCTACACCTACCCCAATGGGGTGACGATGTATAAATAAGAAACGCTTGGGTAAAACGAAGTAGAATACGTGATTCCCCAGGCTACGGAGTCCGCGGATTGAGGCCGGGCTACCAAGACTGGACAGGGAGAATACGTGAGTTTCCAGGCTACAAAGTCCCCGGATCGAGGCCGGGCTACCAAGACTGGACAGGTAGAATACGTGAGTCACCAGGCTACAAAGTTCCCGGATCGAGGCTGGGCTACCAAGACTGGACAGGTAGAATATGTGAGTCGCCAGACTACGAAGTCCTCTGCAAGAGAGGCAGGGCTACCAAGGGGGCTAAGAAGCAGCTCATCCTCGAGCTAGTCCCTGGTTATCAAACCGAACGTTAAGTTAACTTGTTCAAGTTCAACTTATTCTCGTCAGATAAACCACCCTCCTCTATCCTCGCCCTTGAAGAAGAACCTTCTCTCCAAGTACAATCCTCGCCCATAAGGAATTACGTAACCAAGGAGAAAAAGCTCCCCCTCGAGCCCGTTACCCGGTGGTCACACCGAACTGTAAGTTAATTTGGTTCAAGAACCAAGTTCAACTTACTCTCGCCAGAGAGACCCCACCTACCCTGGTTCCTCCTAAAACACCGTGATTGTTCTCGCCCTTGATGCCCCCCCCCCCTTCCCATTGAAAACGTGTAGACCCCAGCTGCCACACTCGCCAAAATCGGTGGTGGCTTCAAGTTATTCGTTTGCAACCTCCATCTGGCCGGTCGGCACGCGTCTTGGAGAAAATAACATTGCCGAGGTAAAGTGCTCATTGAGTTTAAGGTCAGACGCAAACCCGTTCCATGGGGTATCCACAAAGGTAGTTGCGGCCAGTAAAGGCCGTAAGCATTTTGTTTATTTTTTAAATTGAAGTGAGTGGTGAGACAACCATCACTATAATGTCAAGTAGGTCAAGTTAGAAAGCCATACGGAGAAATTATTGAAGTCTTCTTTGTGTATTTTGAAATTCGTAGTATTTCTCTGGTTCATGTTTTGTTTTCGTGTAGTAAGTTGTTAAATTCAAAATATAAGTATATTTTGGGAATTCCTGTGTGTTTCCTTATATCCTTACGTGTTGGAGCGGCTCTTCTTTAAAACAACAAAAATTAGCACTCTTAGAACAAAGCTTACTTCATCAAAGAAGTATATTATGACCACAAGGTATACCACGACAAAAGTGGTGTCAGATGTGGACTGATCAAAAGGGGCATTTTACGATAAGTAGTGTGCTGGTTTGTTGGAATTTCCTTAGTTAGTGGTTGGTTGTTCGAATTTCCTTAGCATCTAGAGACCCTAGTAAGGAAGGGTAAGGAAAGAGACGACGTTGTGATTGCAATTGCTGTGAGGTCTTAGTGACATGTAAGAAGAATAGATTTAAATACACTTGCGAAAATAATTCACAAGTGTTAGGTTGTGTGAATGGTTGGAAGACCGCATAAAAGGTAAAGTGATCCCATGCCAATATTGAAAGAAAAACGCCTGTGCAGGAGGCAGTGAAGATACTTTCCAAGATCATGTTGTCCTGCCTGGTCTCTCATATTACAAAACAAAACGTTCCTGAGAACCAGTGCAGTTTTAGAAAAGACCAAAGCACATCAAATATGATCATTTGCTTAAGCCAACTCCAAGAGAAAGCAAGAGAACAAAAGAAAGACATGTTTCTTGCTTTTGTCGACCTGGCAAAGGCTTTTGACACCGCCAATCACCCTCTGCTATGGAACCTCTTATTAAAGTTTGGGGTCGCGCCCAAATTACCGACCATCTTGAGACAGATGCGTGAAGGGATGCAAGCCAGGGTCAAAGCCTGTGGATCTTTATCAGAACACTTCAATGTGGAAGTCGGAGTCAAACAGGGGTGTGTTGTTGTCCTTGTTCTCTTCAATGTTTAACTCATGGCTCTCATTAACCTGGAACATGCTGCCCTAGGAAGAGATGCAGGTATTAACATACAGTAGCGCCTAGATAGTAGTTTATTCAACATCGGCCAATTCCAGGCGAGAACTAAAGTTTCTTCCACCCAAGTAATGGAACTGCAATATACGGATTGTACCATTGTTTTCCATGATGCTGAAGGACTCCAAGTGACCCTGGATGCTCTCTGATACATATACTCTACCAATGATCTTAAAGCTAATGCACAAAAAAAAGAAATCTTGGCACAGTGCATAAACCAACCACAAGAACCGTTTCACTTTAACATAAATGGTGATGACATCAAAAGGGTAGAACATTTTATTTACTTAGGCAGTGCGATCTCCTCTAACTGTTCACTGGACCTAGAAATACAAAGAATGATAAACCTCGCCTCTGCTGCCTTTGGCCACTTGAGGGAAATATTTTTCTCAAACAACAACTTGAGGAAAGACACTAAAGCTGCAGTTTACAGGGCTGTTTGCCCTTTCATCTTGCTGTATGGCTCTGAAGGCTTGACAATATACAAAAAACAGATCCGCAGCTTAGAAAATTCCACATTGGGCGTCTCCAGAGGACCCTAGGCTCATCATGGAAAGACAAAATCACATAGGATGAAATATATCACATGACCCAAACCTGCTGTATAGAAACCCTCCTAGCACAACGACAACTCCGCTGGCTGGGTCACACCACCAGGATATCAGACCACAGAAATGTAGGAGGCCACAAGAAGCGTTATAAACTCCAGTGCAAAAACCTGCTGACCAAAATGTACCATTCAGCCTCAACAACTGCAAACAATTGCAACAGACAGACAGACCCGGAAGTCATCCTGGTCAAAAGAACTATCCAAAAGAGAAGAAATTAATTCAAGAAGAAGAACAGGAAACCCTTGCACTCGAAACCAGCGAAACGAAGGAGTAGTACCTGTGAAACAATATCCCTGCCACAGATGCGAGACAATTTGTAGCTCCCGAATTGGACTGAACAGTTACCTTCGGTAACACCAACAAAATAACACCTGATCTCGACCTCTATCACCATCATGCAGAGCAACGTCATAATCAATATCGATGGACTGCCTTAGGTAAGTAGGTCTACATGAAGTGGTCTTATGAGGACGTTTGCTTCAAGTCTTCTACACAGGGATGACCTCTGACCTGAAAAGTGGCTCGAGATAATCACCCTATCGATATGAATGACCCATTAAAAAATAATGGGTGGCATTTTGCTCGATAAAGGAGGTGAAGCGCCTAGACATCACATCTCTGGAAAGCGTTAATGAAGTTGATGTTTAAATATACCATTTATTATTTCTTTTAAATAGGCTTTTTATCGAAGAAATAAATGGGCTTTATAGAGGCAAAGGAAAGAGTAACGAGTAATAGTCGCCATTTTTGTTGCAGCACTACTTAAGCGATATTATAGGGCTCTTCTGTAAGGGATAGGGTTTGAAGAATTTGGGACTAAAATATATAATTTCATAGTGGCTTAGAGGCTTGATTTTCACGTCACAGTACTTGGGTTTGATTCCCAGTGATAGCGAACACGATCAAGTTTGGTATTGTAGGAAACTCTCGTCAATTACGCGAGGCCACCGGGCACGACGCGAAAAGCTAAGTAATTCTCTTCTCCTTAAAGTTCCTTGGTAATTATTGGGGCTTTCTCATGCATCCCGAATGCCTTTAACTAGTCCGTCGACTTAGCTCCCACACATTGTCACTTCTCCTAACTTCTCCTAACGTGAACCAGGGGCTCACAACTACTACATCGAGCCTCCTTGAATGGTTGGTATTGTTACGAAAAACTGATCCCTCAACCCAACGACGAGTGATTGTTGTTTCCTATATCGTTCTTCCAAGGACAGAGGCTTTGAAGAACGCCAGCAGAATTATTATTATTAGATACTATTATTATGTGTAATCCCCTTTCACAAGTTTGGCTTTCTTCTTCCTTCTATACAACATACATTTCCATTTATTGTGTGCCTTTTCATATTCTTTCTTTCTCAGTTTAGAGCTTGGAGATAGGACAAGACCCAAAGAAGCTCAGAATTAAGCTTGAACATCGAGGTCGCATGGCAGCTCGATTTTGTCCCGTCCTCTTCATCTTTTCACGAATGTGTTCCTGATTCTTCTTAATAAACACTGTACCAAACATTGAATGTTATTCAGGTTTATACTTAATTATCCCTTCCACATCTAATTTATGTTTGATCCTTTTGCTTTTTCATTCCTATTTTCTTTCCTTTCCTTTCTTTCACTCATTTCCACCCTTAGATAATCCAGTCAGGAGCGAAATTATTCACCCCTGTATATAGTGGGATAAACATCACTCAAATACGTAAGTGGGGTCGTGTTTATTCCTAGAATAAAGATTTGTCTTTTGTCGGTATTGATGGATTAGGTGCCCATCTTCGGAGAGTCGTATTTTCCCTCTCACTCTTGCCTGGATCGTTCAAGAGGGCTGAGGAGGCGTCTTCTTTCAAAGCTGGTGTATGATGATTGATTATGAAGAATTCACCTTTCTTTATTTTTCTGTTCGTTTGATGAGGGGGAAAGTATTTTAGTAAAATATGTTGTAGCTGAGGATAGAGGAAATTGCAGGATGAAAAAAAAGAATCAATCACTAATCGCAGTGGTAGGATGCGAATGGCCGATTCACAGCGTTAAGATTAACGGACCAAGCTCGCTGTTTACTTGGTATTCATCAAATTTATAGACTTTACGTACGGTGAGTTTTATCTCCTCCCGTCAATCACTTCAGTGTTCATCCAATGATGTTTGCGTGGTCTCGATTGCGAAGATGCTTTCAGCAAGTGCACGTTCCTTTAAAAGGCTGCATATTGATTTCAATGGTTGGAAGGATATTGCGGAGATTGCAACAATTGCTCAGAAATATAATGTTGCTCTCTTGTTTCCTTATTCAGTTCAGACTACGTGTTAATTTCACACAATTGAGGATTTTTTTTGGCGGATTGCATGACCATTTTAAACTTTTAATATTTATGTTGTTTCCAGGGTTTCGTGCGATTAAATAATGCCTGTTTATTTCAAGATGAGCATTTGTGGGTTCCATCCCCATAGGGTGGACTTTATTTTCAGGTTTGAGACGTTGTTTTTTCAATAGAGGCATAGGCTCACAACAAGGGGAAATTGCTCACAAGGCTGAAATTTTAGTGTTACAAAGGAGGAATTGGCTCCAAACATTGGTAGATTCAAATTTTTAGAATACTGATATTTCTACAAATATCAATCTACTGAGATCCTACACAATCTAGAGGACCTAACACTATATTGAATATCGTGGATTAAATTAATAATAAAGATAAACATTTCATTTTCTAATCCTTAAAATATTTCCCATATTGATCTTAATATCATTTTTAATATGCATTTAATTCTCTCTTGTAAAGCGGGAATGACATGACAAGGAGAAAAGGGGCATAAGGAAACAATGGTTGGGAATCGCTGAGTGGGGGCTGTTTAGTATGGGATTTCTCCAATGGGCAACACGTTGCACCGATGTTGATCAATGTTTCCAATAACCTCCTCTAGGAAATAAATATTTATTGAAAAGCAACAAAAAAGTCTTGAATGTTCTTCTCTAAAGAGTTAGTAAGAGATACTGGGTGTAATAAGTGAAAAATAATACGGTTGAGCTAATTGGCGTCAATGTGGACTGAAGTCAGTGTAGATACTTCCATTAGGAACAAAGCTAAGTATGCTCACGAGATGAATCAACTGGCCAAGACGTTATTACTTCAAGATGATGCGAGAACAGATGCGAGCTAACAGTCTTGAACGGGGTTACGTAACTTTCGAAAGATTTTGTAATGCAGCTTTCAGAATAAGAGTGAAAGAAAGGGATGTTTCTAGCTGATGCGATGAGCTGCCATAAGGTTTTTCCCACACCTAAATAGAAGATAACCGGGCGAGAGAATGCAGTTTTTCTGTTATCAAAGGATCATTTGTTTTCTCACATATCTTTTAACCTTGCCATCTGGGGGGAGGTCTGTCTCATGAAATTTGAAGGACAATGGAATCTTATTATCATTATAAAGTGCATTTTTCAACTGGTGCACCTTGATGTGAGGAAGAGAATGCCCGTTGTTTCTTTCAGAAATGATTCTAATATGAATGAATACTCATTTCAAGATCAATGAGTTTGAGTTTACATAATTTTATTGGGATTACGAAGGTTGTGCCAGTCGTTCTCGCCCTCGTGAACAAGATTTGCGGACGGAAATTGAAATTCACTTCTCTCCTGCTTCTCAAGGGGGAAAGATTTGGTGTAGTGTTGTATCTTGACTCTCTACAGGATCGGTTGGATCTTTCATGACCTAAACGGAAGGGGCAACCGTTTTAAGTCAGGGGTATATGGAGATAAGTACTACATTTGCATGACTTTTGAACGGAGGAGTCACAAGGAATAGTAGAATCTCAAAGGACATTTCTGACCATATAGAGCAGGTATTATTTGGGGAAAGCCATAACATGTAGCATGAAAAAGCATAGCACAGATGAAAGCTCTCTCCATCCACCTCTCTCACCCGCTTTTGCGGTTACAGAAAGCGAAAAAAATACCTGATCGTAATGAGAAAAAGGACACAATCAGGAAATTTTAATAGAAAAAGATGAAAATTATACTTACTTCTATTATTTACTCGATACTAGGTTTTATACATATTCATGGATTCCATCATCCAGTCTAGATTCGCACTGTTCTATAGACGAACTATTCACCAGTTCGACCGGAAGACAATTCCATGCACTGCAGATCTTATAGGAGTAGTAGTTCCCGCAAATACTGGTCTGGAATGGGGACAAATCCAGCTTGTAACCATGGTTACAAGTCGGGTTTGTGTGCAACATGAAAATCTTCCTATAGTCCACGTTTTCAACACCCCTTAAAATCTTAATGGTCTCTTTAATTGGCCTCTGAATCGGTGAGTCTCCAGGCAGATAAGACCTAATTCTTGAAGACGGCGCTGATAACCTCTGTGCCTAGGTGATGGCATTAACTTGGTGGCCCGTACCTGGACCGGTTCTAGTCTATCTATGTTCTTACGCAATGTAAGAGACGAGAATTGAATGATGTAATCCAGGTGAGGTCTGACTTGAGTGATGTATAATTTGAGCACAATCTCTTTGTTTCGGAAGCGAAATTGCCTCTTTATGTATCCTTATCATTTTTGTGCATTCTTTTTCTACATTGGCACACTGCCTGGATAACTTTAGGTCGCTGATGATTTTCACACCCAAGTCCTAATTCTGTATAGTCCTCAAATTTGGATATCGAACAAAGCAATCGATCGTTTATATCATTTATATAGATGACAAACAAGAGAAGATCGAACACGGAATACGGGGGACATCCCACTACTCACGGGGGCCTATCTCGAGCCTATTCCGTTGATTCTTACTCTTTGTTGCCTCCTGCCTGCCAACCAGTTCTCAATCCAGTCGCCCACCCTACCGGTGATACCAACCGCGCGGACTTTGCCCATCAACCTGCAGTGTGGTACTTTATCGAATGCCTTTTGATAATCCAGGTATAAGATGGCCACAACCAAGCTACGATCGTACTCACCCGGAAGCCATGAAAGAATTATTGTAGATTTGTGAGACACAATCGGTTCGTGCGAAAACCATATTAGGAATCCAGGATCAAGTTGCGTTTCTAGGTGTTTTACTATTTTATCGGCGATTATGCTCTCTAGCATTTTGCCCACAATCGATGACAGACTTATAGGCCGGTAGTTACACGGGAGAGGGGTATATATTGCGCTGTGAAGACAGGATGGGAAATGATAGTGACTACTAGCGACTTATATGATAAAATTCGGAGTATGCCAGAGATATCGTCAAAAGCGAGAGACGAGAAACCATTTCTTGTGTCATGCTGAAACCAAAAAATCGATGACGATAGAGAAAGAACCTGATGACTGGAGAGTACTTGACGTTAGAAGACGATCTGCCAGTGGTGCTTTAGTGTTCTGTTTGCGGTTTGTTTAAGTGAATTTTTAGACTAATCTGTAAATTTGTTTGTGTAGGAGTCTGTTCAACAGTAGGCTCATAGTGTCTGTCTTTCCATATGTTACTCTCGAACTGCAGATTTCATTTTCGTGGACTCAGATTATGCGCAACTGTTTATTTTTTCTGTCAACGTTGGAATAATAAGAAGCAAAATCAACAAAGGCCAGCTTGCCATGATCTGCCTTGCTCTATCTCTTATTGCCTCCTCACCCGTCGGTAGTTAGCCATATGTGTTCGTGTGTCTGCCACCTGTTTATCTGTTGGTCCATCTGTCTATCTAACTGTCTATATTTTTGCCTCCCTCCCCATCCGCATGCCTCTCCTCGTATCACCAACCGAGGTTGCCACAAGCAACTTTTAAAAAGAACCAAAATTTGAAGTTATAAGGTATCAGAAAGAACCAAATGTAAATTTTACGAAGAATAATACAAGAATTCTCAAGAATTTGTCTTAAATTAGTGTAATAGAACCAATTACGTTTTAAATAACGAGACCATCACCATACTTAACAATAATTTAATTAAGTGAATACATTATAAAATTGGCTTGATTTGGTTCTTTTGTAGTAATTTGGTAATTTTGCTGTTTTAGGCACCCCTAAAAGAACCAAATCTGCTAGTCTAGTACTAGTTGTGGCAACCCTATCACCAACTCAGCTTAATAGCAGTCCCAATAAATCACTGACGAGCATAGGAAGGCGTTATCGCGATAACGATATCGGGTTATCGGCTATCCGATGTTTTTCCCCGCGTTATCGATTAATCGGTATCGCCGATACTTTTGGTTCCAAACTAGCGATAATCGATAATTTTAGTTTATGGTTCCAGTTTAGCACAGGGGCGAGCCGCGCGTGCCTTGGAGGCAGAAATAGGTTGGTCCGAGCTGTGAGGAGGATCCTCAAAACCTATGAGGAGATGAAGGAGAGCCTCACCAGGTAAGAAACTAAGAAACATTACTCAAATATTCTTACTATTGTATTATAAAATAACGCTACATATAGTCAATAATCAATAATGTATTATAATTTTGGATTTATCGATTTATCGGTTATCACCTTATTGGGCAAGAAATTCATCGCCAGTTATCGATTATCAGTTATCGCTGATAAGGTTATGGTCATCGATTTATCAGTTATCGTGATACATTTTTTTCGTTATCGCGCCCACCTATGCTGACTGGTAATAATGACATAATTGTGGCTAACGCCATTTTATTCTTCAAAATCTCTTAACGCCAAGATGTGAGCAAAATTACACGAACATATTTCCCAACTCCAAAATTGAACATTGGGATGTCTCCTTTAAAAGACCTCTGGCTGTCATGTGTTCCCTTTTCTAGCAATTTAAAGCTATGATGTGTAGTGTACGTCCATTAGATGCAAGGACTTCCTTCTTGTCATTTTCACCTAACACGTTACCTTTGTTTCAATTATTCCCCCTTTTTTTATACTTCATGGATCTGTATCTGTTACCATCTACTTTTTTAGATAAAATCTGCAATATAATTAGTAAAACAAAATATAATTAAATTGACCAAAATTAGATGGACGTGTGAGGTCACCTATTTAATTCAGACTAGATATACCCACACACATCCACACGTGCTTGGATTACCAAGGGAAATAACAGAGAATCTCAGCCCTTTCCTTGTTTACATCTTCGGCGATAAGGAAGGAGACTGAGCAACAAAAGGACGTTAACAAAGTAGTATAATAACGATATGATGTCACTCAAACAGTCAAACGAACAAAAACCAGATTAAGTTAAAATAAAAGCAAAACAAAGAAAAAGTAATAAAAAATATTCGCATATTTATATTGAGAACGAATATTAAATAGGTTAAACTATCTCTGACTCCACTATTATCATCAACACAATTTCATGCCGCTGAAGAGCGAAGTCCCCCACCCCTCTGATTACTACCCGGAGTATGTGTGTGTGCCAAGTAACCCTTACTCGTCAACTAATTTCCTTCTCGCCCTGTCGACGAGGTCGTCTTCTGGGCATCTTTATGGATTAACGTGCCCAGTTTGGGATTGCTCCTGTCGTATCTTCCAGCAGAGTGCGTTACCGATTGACACCACAACTTGTATATCTGTCACTCGTGTTTGTGTTGTTATGGATGTGTTTATCTAATGGTCTTTGCGGGTTATTCCGAACCAGTGAGATGCATTGGCTGGATGTTTCGATGGAAAAGAGGTGGATTGCCAGATTTGGGCATCGGGATCGATTCCCAATGGGAGCGGACACAACAAAGTTCAGCGTTCCTAGGGAGCAGCGGCCACGCATGCGGTGCGTCGAGTATAAAGAATGCGCGCAGAGAGCCCCGGCCGCATAAATGACAGTAAACATAGCCTCACCCCGATCTCTCTCTTTGCACACATCACTCTTCCGTCCTGGGAGACAGGGCCTAGTGGAGTGGAAATACCTCTTACGATTTGAGCTAGGTTAAGTCACATTGGGTTTGCTGAACCGTTCAAATGGAATCTATATTCGGATCGCCTTCACAGCGGATGCCATAACTTCTAGATCTGCGTGGTTTGGATCCCACATCAAAAGTGTAGGTCCCACTGGAAAAAGGAGGTTTCATAACCAATCCAATTTCGGACCCGGAATGGGGGCCCTATCTTGAGTCAAGGCACTTTGGTGGCTGAAAACAATGAACCAACCCCTCTAATGAGTATCAGCCACAGGTGCATAAGGGTAGTGGCGGTTCTTCCTATGGGCAATATGGGCAGCCGCCCAGGGCGGCACTTTTTGAGGGGCGGCATGAGCCCCTTTATTCTTAAAAATAAGAATAAAGAAATAAATATATAAATTGAAATAGATTAAATCCTAAATAAATAACTATATATATTTTTTATTAATAAAAACCCATCTGTGACGTCTCACAAAAATATTTTGTTACCATCTAACGACAAAAATAGAAAATCAGCTCAGTTTGGAATTCAGTTTTTCATTATAATAGTTTAAAAATCTTATAGTAGATAACTGAGTTTTATTAACAATTGGAATTTTTTTTGACAAAATAAAGAAAATCGGAAAAAAATCCTTGATTTATTTTCTAAAAAAAATCACTAGATTTAATCAAAGCCATCCCTTCCACAAACGTTCCCCTAAAATACCTGCACAATGCAAAATTTCTTAGTAGGCCTATTTGTTCTCCAATGCTTCCAGATAAGTATACTATTGGGAATAAAGTCTTATACTTAATACCTTTAACACATGTAAGGTTATTTTTATAGATTTAGTTAAATAGTTAAGTATATAAATATATCACAAACGAGTCTTCCATCAGGATCTGTCAAATAACCTCAAATGTATAAGAAAAGATCAAAGCTATCAGGGGCTCAATTTAGAAAGAAGAGGAAAGAAGAAGAGGAGAAACGAGCTAAGGATGAAGGTATGCCATCTACTTTTTACTATCATTTATCTTGCTATTTTAAGATATAGCTTTTTGAGTTATTTAAAATCTACTATAAAAATAAATAAATAATATGTAATATAAAAAATAATTTAATATAATATAATATAATATAATATAATATAATATAATATAATATAATATAATATAATATAATATAATATAATATAATATAATATAATATAATATAATATAACATAATATAATATAGCATAATATAATATAATATAATATAATATAATATAATATAATATAATATAATATAATATAATATAACATAATATAATATAGCATAATATAATATAATATAATATAATATAATATAATATAATATAATATAATATAATATAATATAATATAATATAATATAATATAATATGAAAAAATAAAATAAATAAATAAAAACTGATTTATACTTACAGATGTATCATTAACGGATTGTTTAAGGTAGGGTTTAATTGTGTTGAGATTTTCACAACATTGTGAAGAAATTGGTAAAAATGGCCAATTTTTCGTTGTATAAATAGTTAAAGGTCTTTTTGTTTTAGGTTTTATTAAAACAAAACATACAGCACAAATCATCTCCTGAAAGAGAATGAAGAAAATAGTACATTTTAGATTAAAGACTAAAAGTTCAATAAATTATGCTTAATAGCACTAAACTATTCATTCATGGGTCAGATATGTACAATTTTCTGCAGGGGCACTTTTAAGAAGCCGTCTACTTCTACAACAAAACAGGCCTCTACAAAAATGGTCTTTGAGCTTTCAGGTGATGATGAAGACCCATTTGCTTCTACTTTCTTTCCAGCAAGATTGTTCAGGCGAGTTTTTTGCACATATGTCTGTAAATGTGTGTATCTATGTATGTGTATCTCTGCAAAGCATTTTACAGCATTTCAGAACAGTTTATTGTATCATTGAGGCTTATAACAGTGGTGAAAATTAATGAACCGCACTACATTAAAAAACTCTCTTTCAGTGGGTTTTGTTTGTATTTAGGCATTTTTTTTCATGCCAATCCTGGTCTAGGGGTCCTAGGACAAGCAATCTTCTGGGAAATTGGAAAAACTAGTGCCTCATCCCCCCATGAGTTACACCCATGATTATCTAACTTATTTGTGTATACTTTCTCTCTTGTTTTTTTCAATTTCGAAATGCCTGGAGCAGAATTTCCTCCTGAGGATGAGTCTCTGCCACCGACCCTGCTAACTGGCCGTCAGTTCTGACTGAGAGAATTTGGGCACAACTGGTTACCAGAGGACATTTATCCATGCAAGGGAGCACTCTGAAATATATCCCGATTTGTGGACTGCTCTCAGAATTGGTCTTACTCTTACAGTCACTGTTGCTGAAGCAGAGAGGAGCTTTTCAAAGATGAAGCTTATCAAATCTTACCCCAGATCATCTATGTCACAAGAGCGTCTTACTGGTTTTGTCATCATCAGTATAAATCATACAATTTCTGGGCAGATTTCGTATGCTTATTTAATTGATGACTTGCATCAAGGAAGGAAAGAAAAGTCAGATTTTAAAAGGCAGTTGTACTGTGGCACAATTTGATTTGATTCTTGTTCTGAGTGTAATAAAACACCCTCTTTTAAATGTCTTAATTTTATGTGATAGAACATTTATATAATTTACAAATTAAATTCTTTAGTTTAATTATGGCAATCTATTTTGTACTTTTCTTCTTCATATATATATATATATGTATTTTGTTTACCCAAAATACATAAACCTGGAATCCCATTACGCCCTATTTTGGCCTCGTATATCTTACCTGCCTACAAACTGGCAAAATACGTTGTGGAATTACTATCCACATTATCAAGGAATGAATATACAATTACCAACTCGTACAGTTTTCAAGCAGAATTGATTGCATATAAAGCAAATTCCAGTAGTTTTTTGGTGAGTTACGATATTCAGTCACTGTTTACAAACATACCAGTTAATGAAACCAAGACTATTATTTTAGACAGAATTTTTAAGGATTCACCAACTTTCCATGGTTTCAGTAAATCAGAATTCAAGTCTTTGTTGGACCTTGTTTTTGGTGGGTCGGTGTTTACCTTTGATGGCCAGATTTACCAACAAATCGATGGAGTTGGTATGGGGTCCCCAATCGGCCCTTTGGCAGCCGAATTTTTCATGACTCATTTAGAGGAGAGGGTTTTTTCTGAAGTTTCTGATTCATGTAGGCCAACTTTCTATAGACGTTTTGTAGATGACTCCATAGCTATATTTAAACAACGAGATCAAGCTTTAGAATTTCTTAATTTTTTAAACACCATCCACCCTGGTATTAAATATACAATGGAAACTGAGAGTGATAACACCCTCCCCTTTTTAGATCTTTTAATAAGAAAAAAATAAAATAATCTAGAAACATCAGTATATAGGAAACCGACTAATACGAGGTTAGGATTAAACTTTTTTAGTTGCTTAGATTTGAAATACAAAATCTCATCCATTAAGACTCTTCTTCACCGCGCATACCGTCTCTGTTCATCCTACATTTTTATAGACAAAGAATTTCAGTACCTTACATCTTTCTTTATGCACAATGGTTTTCCTTCTTTTATTGTAGAAGAGTCAATCCGCACATTTTTAAGTCGATTGTATCAACTAAGCCACCCTGAGATAACAGTGGCAAAAGACAAACATTATTTAATAATGCCAGAGCTGGGTATTCACAATAAAGTCCTTAGCCGAAAATTACACATATTGCTAAGGAAATACTTCTGTCAAATAAAATTTCAAATTGCCTTTGTCAACAAAATCAATATAAAATCCTTCTTTACGATAAAGGATCCGGTTCCAAAGAGTCTTCGGAGTTCGATTATATACTTATTTAAATGATGTCCTGGGTGTTCCCAAGGCAAATATATCGGAAGCTCCGTGAGAACTCTGAAGGCAAGATTCTCTTCCCATATGGGTATAAGTAATAGAACCGGTAAGATCCTTGAAACCAAAGAAAATTCAGCGATAAGAGATCACGTAATAAAGTGCAAAAGTGATATCTCCTTAAATAACTTTGAAATTCTGAATTCGCACAAATGCCCTATTACCCTTCGAATCTTAGAAACACTTTATATAAAACAGCTCTCCCCGAATTTAAATAATGATCTCTCGTCGGTTCCCCTCCTTGTTACCTGAATTCGTTTGGATGTGGGTAGCGGGGCGCAGTTTTGGTGCTTTGGGGTCGGCTGGAGCACGTAACACGCTCGTTTGGCAAGGTTTGTGATTTTGTATAATAGGTTTTGCCAATTTTTTCCTTCAATTATTCGTTTAAAATTCATTTTAAAAGTTTTATATAATCATTAGATTCATAATTTAAATCTCCCTTACCTTAATAGATTTTAGCAATTATATACTCGCTAACTAATTTAAATATTGAAAATCCTTCCCTAGTCTCTCTATTGTAAATTTGAGCCCCATCTCGAAATATTCCCTTTAACTCTAAATTTGCAATTCAAAGCTAATAGTAGCTATTAAAGTTCTAGATTTAAATTTAGCAGTGTGCTCTCTTAACAGTGCAAACTATTTTGTTTCGTTTATTTATATTTTAGGCTTAAGAAGATGACCGTATTGTGGTCGAAACGTCGCCGGTAAATAAAAAGGATGATACCAGCCATTTTCCTCGCCTTGGGATTTCTGTTGAACATTAAATTTAGGCTTTCTAGAAGCAATCCTCATCGATATATATATATATATATATATATATATATATATATATATATATATATATATATATATATATATATATACATATATATATATATATATATATATATATATATATATATATATATATATATATATATATATATATATATATATATATAACTTTGGCAACTTTCTATTCTTCTCACTGTCCTTTTTAGTCAATCTTGTAGATGGTAGATCAATTGTCGTATATTCATCTTCCTTTCGAATAAATGCGTTTGGTAAAAAACAAACCTAAATTGCTAAGTTTTCGATCTATTTGATCATCTTCGGAGCCTCATTATGTATTCTTTCCTCCTTTACTGATGAGGTATGATTGAGTCAGAATCTGTTATACTGAAAGAAAGTTCAAGTTCAAGTTAATGAAAGTGATGAAATGTGTGGTAGGTTTTAATAGGTGGGAAATTTTTTACTAGTTTGCCCTGGTGTTGAGGGCATCACTAGCATACTTTCTTCTTGTTTGTTTAAAAATTATTTTTCCTCCGTCAATAATGTTGCTGACCGTCGATGACGGTCAGGTTCTTCCATTGTGTTATATATATATATATATATATATATATATATATATATATATATATATATATATATATATATATAACGTTTACAACGCTTCCCTGAACACGAGTTATATTCATTTAATTTTATTTGATTTTCAGTCCTACATGTTTAACTTAATTTTACCTGTTTAATTAAATTACATTATGATTCCTTTAATTTTCGTTAGATGTTCATTATGACTTATTTTTCGCAAATTTTGCACAATTGCTTATACATATTATTGATACATTTACCTGATTATGTATCCGTTAAATTTTCTCGAATAATTAAATTAATTTTTTCGATTAATTAAACTAAATTTTACTTTTGTTAAGAAGCTCACTCAAACTTTGTCTAATTGATTATATTATAAATCACGTTTATTTTAGTTTAATACCTTAATTTATTATTATCCTATTTAATTACTTTTAACTCATTATTATTATTTCACTTTCACTTTTATCTTTGTCATAATTATCTACATTGTTTCACTTTTAGTCACTCTTATTATTATCATGTTTAACACTTTTTTGGACACTTAAGTTTTTAATATTCTCTTTTATCGTACACTAGTTATATTAGTTATGTTATTATATCCACTATTTGTAACATTTATTATTATTATTTTAATTGATCTGAATAATTTTTATTATTCCATTTAAATTATTATTACCACTTTTATAGACTTTGTAAGACATTTTTTCGATTATATACTTATATCGCACACTGTGTTCCCTTTATTTTTGAATTTCTGAGTCTTTTTGTCAATCTTTGATGTTTTTGAAGACCGACATGATGACCGTATGGGCGCTCGAGTCCGGGATGAAGCCGACTCCTTCTGCAATCAGGCCTTCTATTTCTTTAGCGTTTCACGGTCGCTCGAATGTCCATTTAAATTCTCCCTTGTGAATCCCTCGGAGCAGCCATGCTGGGTCTCCTTTTGGGGACCTACATAGGGGAGATCCGAAGAGCCAGAGGGACACGTCCTCACCGTTAAAGAAGAAGCCTTGTTCCAGAAGTTCTTTTTACTCCGTGAGTGGAAATCCGGGATAGTTCAGTACTTCGTCTTCATCTTCGTCATCCTATTCTTCTTCCGTAGTCGGGACGTTTCTGTCTTATCCTGTTTTCTTCTTCTTCTTTCCTCTTTGATTTTTTCTTTTGGGGGCTTTTCATGGGGTTTTCGTCTTCGGAATTGTCCTCCTCTGCGGGTATCACTTTTCTCTTCGCTTCCGTTTCTTTTTCTGTTTCATCTTCTTCGGGCAGGTCAGTCAGCAAATGGAATTTTTAGTATGTCTTGCGAGGTGGGGTTGGGCGGAAACCATAATTTTTTGTTTGTCCCGTTCTTCTGCAGGAGTCTGTTGAGTTCCTCTGCAAAAGTTCCCGGGTTTGCCAGGTGGGAAAAAATAACCATGGTCATTAACTCCCCGCCCTCACTTGGCATTACCAGCTTAGTTGCCGCTATTCTTTCGGTATTGACGTTTCTTGGGACTGCTGCTTCGCCGTATCATTTAGCCTTTGCCTCATTTTCTTGTTTTATTTTTTCCTCTTTGCCCGGAAAGCCTCTCTGCGTCAGGGCATCTCATTTCCACGGCCTTGTGGTCTCCGCTGCAGTTAATGCACTTGGGCCTCTCCGATGAGTACTCTTTCCACCCATGTCCGGTCTTTGAGCAGTTTAAACAGGTGATTTCTTCTGCTTTACATTCTTTTGTTGGGTGGTCTTCTACGGCGAAGCACTTGAAGTAGCACTCGATTGGTACGTATTCTTCTGCTTCGATTTGGTCAGGGGCTACACGAAGGTAGAAGCTTAGGAGGCCCTCCCTCTTGGCACTTTGCTCCATTTCCATATTTTCGAAGATACCATTACCTTTCCCGAATTTCTATGCTTTTAATATCCTTGCGGATCTTTGTTTCTTCATAAATTCTTCTTTGATTTTTTCAACAAAGTTGTCTGTAAAGAACTGGTCCAGGCGACGGAGGATAATCGAACGTTTAGCTAACATTTCCTGCAGTATGGTTGCTTCGAGGCCAATCTCTCTGAGTGGCATCTTCGCCTCTTCTGAGACGATCTTCTCGACGTTTTCCATGGTGTCGTAAATAGTAGCGCAACCGTTAGGATATTCGATAGGTCGAATGAGGTGAATGTTCGGTACACCGAACACCTTTCTCCCGGGACCCCCCTCCACCTTTCACCACGCTCCCGCCTCATCCCGCCCTTCAGTCCCTGCACCTCTCGCCACTGCATCCTCCTTACCCGCCCCTCTGCCCACTGCTCCCACCTCTCTTCCAACCGCCTCCTCTGCTCCCTACACAGCTTGCACTCCTTGCTCCTCTATAGCTAAACTCCCTCCTACCACCAGCACTCCTCCTTCGGCAACCTCCATTCCCCCCCCATAATGCCACCAATCCCCCTCCCACCGCCCCTCTCACAGCCTCTAGCCCCACTCCCACCCCCACTGACGCGACCACCTTTACCTCCTCCAAGCCCACCACACCCTCGACAACACCCCGTATTAAACAAAAAAAACTCCACTACGACCCCTCACCCCCCCTACACACACACACACAACCACGCGTAAAGTCGACCACCTTCCTCTCCTGCTGTTCCTTCCTCTCCCCCTTCCACCCCTCCTTCTTCGCCGCCCTAACTTCCTCTCTCTTCCGAGACCCCCTCTCTCATAATCTCCACCTCCCCTACTACCTCTATTCGCCCAATCTAATAGCTCTACTCCCTCCACCTCTGCTCCTAACTCCTCCTTCCAAGACTCTACTCTCTCCAACCCTACTTCCTCGATCGCTATCTCTAACACTCCCTCCACAGAACCAACTTTCATCTCCACCACGGCCTGACACCCAATAACACCACGGACAGCCTTTCCAAACCACAGTCGACACGCGTAAAGGTACTGGCTTCCCATGCCTCCTGGGCAATAACCAAGGAGAGGGAAACGGTTGCGGCTAAATCAGCCCCACGCGCACTGCGGCCACGTCAATAGGTCGCCTCAACGTAATACAAATAAACGTATGCAGTTGGCACTGTATTCGCCATACTGTTGCCAACTGGGTCCTAAACACACAAAGACCTGACATAATACTCTTCACCTCGACCAATCTACATCCTCCCAACAACAGATTCCGCGAGTGCAGGCTACCACACGTATCTATCTCCACAAGGGCCGCACCAAGGATCAGCGATCCGAGTAAAGCGCTCGATACATCACTCCCTCATCCAAACACAATGTCGTAGAATGACTCCCGACGATACCATATATTACACTATTCGTTGAGGGAACTTCCTTAATTATCTTTAGAGTGCGTTTACTGTCTGGCGGCCGATATTATGTATCTTCGATATGCTTAAGAAGTGGAACTGAGCTCAAGGATAATAATATTGCTATCATTAATAAAATAGAGTTTTATTAATAATAACTATAAACAATACACAAAAACGGAAAATATTGACATAAACAGAATGGAAAGGGTCGTGGAGACTCGGGCTAATCCAAGGATTTAAGGGATTAAAAAAGGTAAAACAAATATAGAGTTAAAGAGATGGGATGGTTCGATAAACAATTTAAAGCACAGGATAGAATTGACAAAAGGGATCAATACTCAAAGGTGAAGTATGGCTTACGTAACTTTGGCACTAGTGGTGCAGTGGAAGGTGGCGCAAAGGAGTTTCGGTCCGCTGGCGAGTTCCAGCCGAAGAGGGGGAATAAAAGGATCCTGACGAGGCGTCTTGGGAAGGAGAACCGTTTCTCGACGAACGGCTTGAAATCAATGGCTGTTCTAGGTTGTTCTCTTCTGAACAAATGGGGGGGGATGAGAACCGTCTCTTGTCTACGGGCTCAAGAACAATGGCTGTTCTAATGTTGTTCTCCTTTGAACAACAGGGGGGGTGAGAACCGTTTCTTGGCGAAGGGCTTAAAACGAACAATGGCTGTTCTAGGTTGTTCTTTTCTGAACAAAGGGGGGGATGAGAACCGTCTCTTGTCTACGGGCTCAAGAACAATGGCTGTTCTAATGTTGTTCTCCTCTGAACAACAGGGGGGGGGGGGGTGAAAACCGTTTCTTGGCGAAGGGCTCAAAACGAACAATGGCTGTTCTAATGCTGTTCTCCTTGAACAACAGGGGGGGATGAGAACCGTTTCTTGGCGAAGGGCTCAAAACGAACAATGGCTGTTCTAATGCTGTTCTCCTTGAACAACAGGGGGGGATGAGAACCGTTTCTTGGCGAAGGGCTCAAAACGAACAATGGCTGTTCTGATGCTGTTCTCCTTTGAACAACAGGGGGGGAAGCCTTGGGGACTTGGCGTCGGAAAGGCTCGAACCTTTGGCACTCAAGGAATATTGTCCTCCTTCTGGACAAGTGATGGTGAATCTCGAGGTCGAGGTCCCTTGGCGCACAAAGGGAGAGAGGGTCGTGGTGATGTTTCGCGACGAAAATCTGGATCTCCAATCTGATCTTAGTGGTAAAGTTTCCATATAAATAGCCAGGACATCTCCTTGGCGTGGGGGAACAATGGAGTGGAAGCTTGGAGGGAACGCACAGCCGGGCCGGAGAACAATGCCTTATCTGCCCATAAACCTAACTCAATCTGGCGAGGTCGGCGTATGGGGGCGAACGGGGGGACGATAACCTCCTTGTTTAAACATTGACATCCGGTAGCTGTGATAAGACTCCAAGCTTCAAGGCAAAGATGCACGTGTGAGCATCGTGGTTTTAAATAACATGTGGTAGGAGTTGAAATTAACGCAGCTCTGAACTCGTTCTATCACACCCCTCCATTCCAGGGGAAGTTGTCACTTCGAAAAAAAAAAGAGAGAAGAGACAACGATAGAGCTCCGTTGTAGGGAACTCGATTTCTTGTACCAACCGTACCTTCCTGCACCTAACTAGTATTACCTCAATACATATGAATATTTTGATCTTTAGATTACAGGGGAAAATAACCTTTAATACAACTTAATCAAAGAAAAAAAAAAAGGGCATGGAACAATGAAATGATATAAACTTAGTACATACGGGACAAAAATAATTTATACGTAAATTAATAAGAACAAATATATATACATACAAAAAAATTAGACATTGAGCGTTACAAAATTCAGACATATACATTAATTAATTATATTACAAAAGAATCTTAAATTAAGTCGTACAAGACGGTATATACCTACATGGAGATACTAATCCTATGAATACAATTATTCTACGCTATTCGGTAACGCATTTCTACTGAGGGCGTCAGCGACCTGGTTATCGGAACCTTTTATCTAATTTATTTTAAACTGATACTCTTGCAAGAGTAAACTCCAGCGCATGATGCGGCCGTTTGAGTATCTCACATTCCTGATATAGGCTAACGGACGGTGGACGGTTCCTATTTGAAATTCTTTACATATCAAGTACAGCTTGAATTTGTCTATGACCCAGATAATTGATAGAGCTTTCTTTTCTCTAGTGGCATATCTCTTTTCGCGTGGTAATAGTTGACGACTAGCATATGCAACTGGATGACTCGTTCCGTCATCCACGTATTGAAGGAGTACACCTCCAATGCCCTCGTTGATCACGTCGGTCTTAATCCCAAAGGGTTTTCCGGGTTGGGCAACTTTAAAATGGGGGCAGAAATGAACTTACTTTTGAGCTGATTAAAATGGGAAACAGCGACATCATTCCAACGTAAACGATCGGGGAAATTCTTTTCTTGAAGGGGGCATAGGGGGGCCAAAATTGCAGCGAAATTCGGAACAAATCGCTGATAGGGAGAAGCTGATCCTAGGAACGATCTTAATGGCTTCTTTGTAATCGGGAGGGGCATGTGGGCGATTGCCTTAATCTTGTTCTCGTGGGGACCTAACTTGCTTCGTCCTATTTTGAAACCCAAATATTTGATGGTTTCGTGAGCAAAATGGCATTTGCTGGGGCCAATGGTGAGGCCATTTTCACGCAGTTGCTCGAAAAGAACTAATAGGGCGGGTAAATGGTGACTCCATTTAATTAGTTCTTGTAGCTGACTCTTCTGACGTGGTGTCAGCTGCGCGTCACTAACCAGGTCAGAGGGTTCCAAAGACTTGCCTGGTAGGGAAGTAGGAGGGTAATCAGCATCAGGTTGGATGCACACTGTCTGGATTACCTTAAGGGACTCCGCGGGGTAATCTTCTTCAAGCGCCGATGCTTCGTCCAGTTCTACGAAGGTATCTCCATGGGCGCGTTGGGGGTTCTTTTTTCTTGGGGTCCACGGATAGTCTCCGTGTCCTTGTCTTGGGCCTTATCACCTAAGGGTTTTAGTGATTCACACTCCTCATTTTCCGTCCTAAAGTCCTGGTTAGGGGTCTCCGAGAAATCGGACGGTATCGGGGTTCTGATGGGGACGGGCTCCTGGGCTTCTTTCTTATCTCGGCCTTGAGGAAGGGCGGCCTGAAACAGAGGGTCGAAACTTACTTGGGGGCTCTGTCCTATAAGTACGGAACAGAATTGTATGGGTGCTACAATGACTTCAGCCCAGCCATTATAATATTGACACTGCAGGTAACATCTAGCGACGGGGAATCGGTTCGCCCGCCCAAGGTGGTCATGTACCACCGCAAATTTTTCGTGGTTAGAGGCCACTGGGAGGAGTTCGTCGGACACGATGAAACACGTACATCCTGTGTCCCTGACGAGAGTCAATACTCGGCAGCTGTCCACGCTGCCCTCCTCATATTTCAAAGTTCCCGATGAACTTTTACCAAAAACAAAATTTACCTGGTGGCCTGACGGAGGGGGAGAAGTTTCTGCTTGGGTCTGCACCACCGGGGGAGCCGGGGTTGCATTAATCTGGTGAACTTGGTGGGCTGGTCCGCTTTTAAGCCTAGAATTTTGGGGGCAATTCCAGCTCATGTGGTTTTCTACACCACAGGTGAAGCATATGGTTGGTCGCTTCGGGAAGAGAGATGGAGGAGAAGTCTTAACGGGAGGTTTAAAGTCCCGTTGTTGGTTTTGGGGAAAGAAGTTTGGGGGTTTTACGGGGCTCGGAAACTTTGTCAGCTTTCCTGGGAAGGGGCGCGAATCCTTCCTTCTTTCTTCTCGTTGGATTTCTCTTTCTCGTTCTTCTCGTTGTATTTTTCTTTCTCGTTCTTCTCGTCGGATTACTCTTTCCCTCTCTATTACTTCCATTTTTCTTTGAAATTCTGCTTCAATCCGAGCTAATTCAATCTGATGGTCAGCTTGTCTTATCCGTTCCTCTCTTTCTCTTTCTTCTCGTTGTATTTCTCTTTCTTCCTTTTTTCTTTCTCTTTCTTCCTCTTTTCTTTGCTCCTCTTGAATGTACTCAGTTAGTTCTTTTCCGGAAAGTCCACAGGACTCTCCTTGCGCTTTAAAGATTTCAAACTGAGTCATCTTTGCACTTGGGGGCGCACTAGTCAACCAACTAAAATTCCTTGCAACAAGAATTATGCCTCTATAGAATTAGCCTACCTAAATATGGGCACTGACCTATTCGTATTTGGTTCCTCAATCTAAATAACCACTGACTAAAATCACAAAAAAACACAAACAAATTATTATAACCGTTCCTTGAGCTACTCCAGCTTCTTAAGTTTAAAAAAAAAAGGGGATAGCAATCGTTAAAACAAAAGGGAACTACTATATTCTATTATTATAACGAATAACACTATGCTTTACTCGACTGAGACCAGTGTTTGCAAAGATATAGCGTTAAACCTTACACACCTGATACCAAATTTAAATAGTATATATATATATATATATATGTCGTAGAATGACTCCCGACGATACCATATATTACACTATTCGTTGAGGGAACTTCCTTAATTATCTTTAGAGTGCGTTTACTGTCTGGCGGCCGATATTATGTATCTTCGATATGCTTAAGAAGTGGAACTGAGCTCAAGGATAATAATATTGCTATCATTAATAAAATAGAGTTTTATTAATAATAACTATAAACAATACACAAAAACGGAAAATATTGACATAAACAGAATGGAAAGGGTCGTGGAGACTCGGGCTAATCCAAGGATTTAAGGGATTAAAAAAGGTAAAACAAATATAGAGTTAAAGAGATGGGATGGTTCGATAAACAATTTAAAGCACAGGATAGAATTGACAAAAGGGATCAATACTCAAAGTGAAGTATGGCTTACGTAACTTTGGCACTAGTGGTGCAGTGGAAGGTGGCGCAAAGGAGTTTCGGTCCGCTGGCGAGTTCCAGCCGAAGGGGGAGAATAAAAGGATCCTGACGAGGCGTCTTGGGAAGGAGAACCGTTTCTCGACGAACGGCTTGAAGAACAATGGCTGTTCTAGGTTGTTCTCTTCTGAACAAAGGGGGGGGATGAGAACCGTCTCTTGTCTACGGGCTCAAGAACAATGGCTGTTCTAATGTTGTTCTCCTTTGAACAACAGGGGGGGTGAGAACCGTTTCTTGGCGAAGGGCTCAAAACGAACAATGGCTGTTCTAGGTTGTTCTCTTCTGAACAAAAGGGGGGATGAGAACCGTCTCTTGTCTACGGGCTGGTGAGAACCGTTTCTTGGCGAAGGGCTCAAAACGAACAATGGCTGTTCTAATGCTGTTCTCCTTGAACAACAGGGGGGGGATGAGAACCGTTTCTTGGCGAAGGGCTCAAAACGAACAATGGCTGTTCTAATGCTGTTCTCCTTGAACAACAGGGGGGGATGAGAACCGTTTCTTGGCGAAGGGCTCAAAACGAACAATGGCTGTTCTGATTCTGTTCTCCTTTGAACAACAGGGGGGGAAGCCTTGGGGACTTGGCGTCGGAAAGGCTCGAACCTTTGGCACTCAAGGAATATTGTCCTCCTTCTGGACAAGTGATGGTGAATCTCGAGGTCGAGGTCCCTTGGCGCACAAAGGGAGAGAGGGTCGTGGTGATGTTTCGCGACGAAAATCTGGATCTCCAATCTGATCTTAGTGGTAAAGTTTCCATATAAATAGCCAGGACATCTCCTTGGCGTGGGGGAACAATGGAGTGGAAGCTTGGAGGGAACGCACAGCCGGGCCGGAGAACAATGCCTTATCTGCCCATAAACCTAACTCAATCTGGCGAGGTCGGCGTATGGGGGCGAACGGGGGGACGATAACCTCCTTGTTTAAACATTGACATCCGGTAGCTGTGATAAGACTCCAAGCTTCAAGGCGAAGATGCACGTGTGAGCATCGTGGTTTTAAATAACATGTGGTAGGAGTTGAAATTAACGCAGCTCTGAACTCGTTCTATCACACACAAGACGACTCTTTTCTAGCCTGCAAAGTACAGAAAAGCTCCGGCTCTATCCTAGTTGCCACACACTACAGACCACCACGCCTACAATTAAACATAGAAGTCCCACTCTGGGCTCTATCAAACCACAACCTCCCTATCTTCTTTGCGGGAGACCTCAACGCCTTTTACCCAACTCTCCTTTCTAACAGTGCGAATGATGTAGGAAGGTACCTGGCCGGTGCCCTGCCGTGCTATCGGAGCGAGTACATATGCCCGGCCTTCCCCATATTCTTCGGTCTTCGTGGAGGTACCACGTCTCCGGACGTGGTCTTCCGCAACGACCACACTACACGCTTCTTCCCGCACATCTCACCGGGTCTCCACGTACTCTCTGACCACATACCGATATGCCTTATCATAGCCACATCTCCCATACTTATACTTACACCACCTCTCTTCGACTACAAAAAAACGAACTGGGAAGAGTTCAAGAGACACATAACAGATAACATGCCACAAAACTTTGACCTGGACCACACCAATCCAGATCTGTTCGACGACCACTAGTGTTCAATCTTAAACACTATAACCACAGCACGTGACCTACACAAACCAGACAAAAATGCATAAAACTTTTTGCATATTCTATACACAGTCAAAGACTCATCACACAATACAACAATCACTACATTAGAGGCCCGCGACAACACAACATCACTCACCTACGTGCCCGCATCCTACAGTGCGTGCAGCTAGATAGGAGCTGGCAGTGGCTGGAGGTCGTCCGCATAGTGAACGACACTCGTTGCACTAACTCATCCTTCATCTCGCGGCCAGAAAAAGATGCTAGACACTGATCTACCTAAACCCATCACCCTATAAGTAAACAACCAAACACTTACAGACACAAACGTCATCCTCGACGCATTTAGATCCCATTGGAACACAGTACATACACACAACCCACCTAAACCACACGCGCAATAGCACTTTCAGGAAGTCCCCGCCCCCCTGATACGAATGGAGCTGCTCGACGACACATCTACACTGACCACTCCCATCACCGTCGAGGAAACAAAACACTACATTAAAACAACACCAAATCGTGCACCCAGTCCCTCCGGGCTACCAGCCACACTAATACACAACCTCCCCGCAAACATATACCCCACACTTACACACCTATTCAACGCCTCACTAGTTTCAGGCTACTTCCCTGAAATATTCAAAGTCTCTCACAACATACTTCTACACAAAACGAACAAAGAACCCAAACAATTACAGGCCTATTGCTTTATTAGAGCACCTAGGCAAAATACTCGAATGCATGATCAACTGCCGCCTACGGGACTACCTGGAAGACGCAGATGACTCTCTT
The DNA here is from genome assembly GCA_963969495.1 of Ceratothoa steindachneri. Lineage (NCBI taxonomy): Eukaryota > Metazoa > Arthropoda > Malacostraca > Isopoda > Cymothoidae > Ceratothoa > Ceratothoa steindachneri. Next base: position 94,893,767 of record OZ018330.1, read on the forward strand.
CGGCGCAAGAGATCACTTCATGCATAACATACAAATCTTTTCACACACACCAGACATGAACTATCTAAATCCAACAAGTCTCGACTACACACAACATACAAAAATCCTTGGTGTAACTTTTGACAACACCCTTAGGTTCAATATACACTAGAACATAAAACAAACAAGAGCCTCACGTACAAACACAACCCTGCACAGTTTCTACCGTGCGGGCAAAAAACTTCAGTTACACCGATACAAAACACTCGTGTGACCTCTTCTCGCGTACGCCCCACTGTTACTCGTAGCCGCGAGTGACACGTGGCAGCAGAAGGCTCAGCGCATTCAGAACTCTGCTCTGAAGCGCACTTGCCGCTCTCCCTTGTACACCAGAATGTCCACAAGACACGTCAACAACAAATTAGCACCCATCAACCCCTTCTCTCACACCAGACTCACAAAACAACTCGGAAAATCGCTCGAGATCCCTTATACACTACACTACATGTAAGACAGTATGCAATGGCACCGCAATACCCCGCGGCCCATGACCACCCGCAACCCATACCGTTCTTCGCATAAGCTAAAAGCATCATGAACAACGCATTTCCGACTAAGCAGACACGCTCTCCTTCCTGAGCACCCTCCAACCGTCGTCCAATCACGAACATATCGAGACCCACACAACCACACCACGCATCGGTGTCTAGCCACCGACCTATCAACTCTTCCTATCCCTTCTCAAGTTATTTCCGCACCCTTTTCTCTACGACTTTCGTTTGCCTGTGTTACACAGTAATCCCTTTCTAACCTTTCTATACACATCAGATCAGAGTTTTCTTTCAGTATACCAGGTTCTAACTCCACCATAATTCATCGGTAAAGGAAGAAAGAATACATAAGATTCTCCTAAGATGATCGAATAGATCGAAAGCTTAGCAATTTAAGTTTGGTTTTTATCAAACGCATTTATTAGAAAGAGAGATGAATATAAGACAAGTGATCTACCATCTACAAGATGGACTAATAAAGTCAATAAGAAGAATAGAAAGTTGCCAAAGGAAATTGTTTAAGGCGAAATATACGAGTCTTTAACAAAATATGCATTCAAAATACTGTGTCCAAATAATTAAAGAAGCAAATAGGAAATTCGTTATTATTAAGAGAAAGTTTGAATATAAAATTAGAGAAATATTAGTTCTATTGTTCAACTCAACCATGTTTCCTAATTTGCAAATGCAGCTTAATACTGGTCACCTTCTCTTCAAAGGGAATTCGCTACATTGGAAATAGTACAGCGAAGTGCGACTCAGCTCATTCTAGATCTGCAAAACAAGCCCTATAAAGTCAAATTTAGCTAATTAAACTTGATTTCACTTGAAAATGCATACTTTTGCATTCAATTGATAGAAATCTTCAAGATTTTAAGATAATATCTTACTATAAATATTGATTCACAATATAAACGCACTGAAAACACTAGATTATTCGCAAAGTAAGTTTAGCAAGTTCACAGAAGAATATTGTGGGCAAATTTCTCATTTATATAATTGTATTAACTTGCAACGCTCCAACTACTTGCTTACGGAAGAGCGTAGGGAGTCCTATACTAGGGGACTCCCTCAAAGTTCTTCTGTTCAATGCGAGGTCAATCAGGAATAAGTTTCTTGAGCTCCGTGGCCTCGTAGTAACAGAGGAACCTGAGATGGTGGCCATAACCGAGTCGGGGATAAAAACCTCAAGCCGAGATTTTGAAGGTGAATTCACGATTCCCGGTTACCAGCTCTTCCAGAAAGATAGGCCAGACAGAGAGGGTGGTGGTGTGATGTTTTATGTCAAGGATACTCTCAACTCGACGGATTGCAACATCATATCTGACCATGAACTACTAGGTGTTGACCTAGAGATAGGTCCTGCCAAATACAGGACCCTGGTGCTTTATAGACCTCCTGCCCAACTCGTTGAAAAGGACAGAGATCTGTACCAGCTGCTAGGAGAACTTGTCGAAGACAGAGTGTGTATCGTCATGGGTGATTTCAACACACAAGTTGACTGGGAAACCAGAGAACCCTGTGGCGAGAACGCACTACTCCTGGAGTTCACGAACAACATGTTCCTCACTCAGTGGGTGAGAGAGCCAACGAGAGGAGACAATATTCTCGACTTGGTTTTCCCCTCTGAGGATGATATCGTTGAGGACCTCTCTGTTGGCGAAGAGCTCGGTGGCAGTGACCACCGACTAATTAGATTTGTAGTCAAAGTCCCCAAGGCAGAGCCTGCAACTAGTAAATCAAGGAAACTGGATTTGAGAAGAGCAGACTTTGCAGGTCTACGCGCGGAACTGACTGACGCGAGGCTAGAAGAGTGCGATGCTGTTCAAGACTCTTGGAACAGTTTCAAAACCACATTCATGAGTCTTCAATCGCGTTTTATCCCTCTGAAATGCCCCCGTCGGTCCTCTGTCCAACCAAAGTGGTTTAATCGAGAAATCGGGCAACTGCTTAGGGAGAAGAGAAATGTGTACCGGCAATCGAAGATCTCGGGTGACTTTGACGAATACCGGAGGCTAGCCAGGAGAGTGAAGTCCAGCATAAGGGTGGCTAAGCGGTCTGGGGAACTCCGAGTGGCGAGACTCTGTAAAGAGAATCCCAAGGAGTTTTTTGGATATGTGAACAGCCGTAAACCAATCCGTCGAACGATTGGCCCTTTGAGGAATGAGGAGGGGACATTAAAGCATTCAGATGCAGAAAATGCTAACCTCCTCAACGAATACTTCTCTTCAGTGTTTACTGAAGAGTGTGGTCCCATTCCCCAGCCGACGGATTCCTACTCGGGGGAAAAGCTGGAGGCAATGGACTTCACCAAAGGAGAAATAAAGAAAAAGATGGCTGACTTAAAAACAAATAAGTCCACTGGACCGGACGGGTTTCTTCTAAAGTGTTAAAGGAAGTGTGCGATGAAGTATCACGACATCTGTGCGCTATCTTTAACATGTCAATCCGGACCAAATGCGTTCCTAGAGACTGGCGTGAGGCGGAGGTGACTCCTATCTTCAAGAAAGGAGACTGTAACCAACCGTCGAACTACCGACCTATCAGTCTGACTTCGATAGTCGGTAAACTCATGGAAAGCAGCATGGTGGACAAAGTGGCGTCGTATTTAGAGTCAAACCTGCTACTGAGGAGTTCCCAGCACGGCTTCCGAAGGCAACGGTCATGCCTGACGAACCTTGTGGAATTCTTCCACTTCGTTTTCAGTGAGCACGATCGGGACAAGGCGGTGGATGTGGTCTACCTAGACTTTCAGAAAGCCTTTGATAAGGTACCAAACCGCCGCCTTCTCCGAAAAGTGCGAGCGCTTGGCATAGACGGAAAGGTAGCCGGCTGGATCGAGAACTGGCTAAGTGGCAGACGGCAACGGGTGGTGGTGAATGGACAGTCTTCTGAGTGGGTGCCCGTTACTAGCGGGGTGCCTCAAGGTTCTGTCCTGGGACCACTACTATTCATCATCTACGTCAACGACATGGACGGTGACATGGTTGCCAAGATTTCCAAATTTGCCGACGATACCAAGCTTGGTATGAACGTTGCAAAGGATGGAAATACTGCCCGCCTGCAGGAAAATCTTGGGAAGATTGGGGAGTGGTCGGACACGTGGCAAATGCCTTTTAACGTGGGGAAATGCAAAGTGATGCATATCGGCCACAGAAACCCCCAATCTCAGTATATCCTTAATGCACTGCTATGGAATCCACCGACACTGTGAAGGACTTGGGTGTAACAATCACTAGTGACCTCAAGTTCTCGAAACAGTGCATTGAGGCGGAGAAAAAGGCCCAAAGGATGCTAGGCTATATTAAGCGCCAGTTTGGTTATCGGAACAAGGAGATTATACTGTGCCTGTACAACTCACTTGTCCGACCGCACCTGGAGTATGCCGTACAATTTTGGAGTCCTTCATTGCGAAAGGACATCGCGAGATTGGAACGCGTACAAGCCAGGGCAACCAAGCTGATTCCCTCTATCCGACATAAAAGTTATGAGGATAGACTAAGGGAATTAGATCTGTTCTCGCTGGAAACCCGTAGACAGCGTTGTCAGCTCATCAAAGTTTTCAAAATACTTCGAGGGTCCGACAATGTTGACTACCGGGATATTTTCACACTGAGTGAGAACAGAACGCGCAATGACGGCTTCAAACTTGAACTGAAGCGTTACAACCGCAATCTGTGTGTAAATTTTTTCACTTACAGTATCTGCGGTAAGTGGAACGCACTTCCAGTGGAAGTTGTCAACAGTGAATCTGTTGACCAGTTCAAGTCAAGACTAGACAAAGTCTTGAAAAGTGGCCGTTTAGGGACGCAAAACAATTGAGCAGCCTTGTGCCCGCTCGATTGCTAGTCCAAAGGTACCCTCTTTGAATGGACCGTAAGGTCTTTTAGGGTACCTTCTTTCCTTGTTGTTGTTGTTGTTGTTACTACTGTAACTCTTGACGGTCAATTAGCTCCTCTTTCACTTTTGTCATATTCTATCTGGCTGCTGTCCACGCACGTATCCCTATTTAGCCTTATCACGTAGGCTTCCCCACCCTAATTTGCTTTCTCAGCGTCACTTCCAAATTGTAGAAGGACCCTCACTGGCTCAGCCTGTTGGGGCCTTTTTTTCACACCCGAGTCTGCTGAGTTTCGAAATAGCTAGTGTAGACGCTTCCCGGGCATTTGCACCTGATGCTATTGGGCTGGTATCCTTGATGCTCCTACCTGCATATAGGGGCGTATTATCTCAAATTGCACTCACCAAAAACAGCTGCCCCGGCAAGTCCCAGATATGACCCAAGTCACCTCGATTTTTGACTGGCCCGAGGAAGGGTCCTCCTAAGAAGCGATCGGTAACTATTTAAACGATTTCAGGTTATCCGCTCGAGTGTCCGGTGGACACATTCTCCCATTATTTCAGAGTTTAGTTTCGTTTCTTGGTAAACAACAAAAGGTCCTTTTTTCAGGGCTTTTATTGCGGGTGATCCCGCAGTGTGACAAATTAAGTAATCTTTGTAAACTCAACAGCATGCATGTGTAGGTGGTCACACACTCTACCTTGAGCATTGTGAGGGGGTAGCTTATGTAAGGGAGCTGATAAATAAATCCCTGGAAGAAATTACTGAATGCAATCAGATCTATGTAGGTTCAGTAAGGTTGAGGGTGTGATGAACAAGGTCAACAGACCTAAGTCGCGTGCTCTCACTTATTCTCACTTATGACCTTACGATCTTCAAAACTTTCAACAAGTTAGTTTTCTTTTAATAATTCCAGGAATATCTTTGGTAGGACCTTGGCATTTATGCTTCAACACAGGTGAGCGAAGCTTAGCCTTTCCATTAGCTTTGTTCAACATGAGTGGATCAGAGAGGATATTCCAAAAGTTCTAATGAACAGCTACTGTGCTTGTTTTTTTGAAAAATGGAGAGAGATCACTCTACCCGAGCAGGTTTCCGCCCAATTTCTCTAACATCTTGGATGTACAACTTATGGATAAATCCGTTCATGACATTATGCACTGTGCCAGTTACGAGAAAGTTTTGAGTTCCATAACGTCCCAATATGCGCGCTAAGTGCCCTTGGTATTGGAATACCATGGCTGCTTTGGTCAGAAGATTGACCATCGTGTCGTCCTTTGGGTCCATTTACAACTTGAAGGCCTGGGCGCGGACACTGAATAAAGGACTATCAACGTGAAATTTTGTGGATTTGTTACTAACTAAGAAAGAAATAAAAAGCAGTTTGCGGAGTAAGACTTTTCCAAAGTTCCTATTTTTGGACCAATCTAATGTACATGTATGGCTTGCTGGCACAAGTGCGCTGATAAAGGAATGGAGCGACATCGGAGGGAGTGCGCCCCAATTCCTTTCTGCAAATACTGATAGGTCTCCCACACGCTACAATTTGGTTGAATTCCATAGTCTAGGGGCCATTTCATGCCCAGTACCCATTCTGGTATCGTGACAATCGGGGTTGCTACCCTGGTGTTGGGTGCTGGTTTCTTCACGCCGAATTGTGGTGGTGTATAGTTTTTGTAGGAGGCGGGTCCCTTCCATACAATTAGAATTTTTAAATTATTGGGAAGGGACGTTTTTCCCATCCAGGTGTGACTGAGAGTGCCTCCTAATTCTTAGTTTTGTTTGTTATACATTTATAGTTCATTTTTAAGTTAGTTTAATCACTATATTGTTAAGTATTGATTTAATGGTTCTCGACAGCCACCTCATGAGCCCTTTAAAAGTTTAAAGAAACACGAATTTGGCAAAACCTTATTTCTTACTAGGATATAAATATGTATGTTAAGGACAAAGGTGAAGCTCAATCGCACGCAAGTTGAAATTCCCGCGATCTGGTTCTCATCTTCTTTGCCACGATTTCAGAGGAGGTGACCTGATCTCTTCCATGCAGTCTATGTGGAGAAGAGAGTAACGTCTGTCCAATTCAGACAGCTTGCCTTCCTCATCAGCGAGCTTGTTCTCAACAAAACCTACATATCAAGAAACCAGTAGAAGAAGATATCGATTTCTTTCAATTCGCAGCAGCAAAGCGTCCTGGAAAATTCGAATAATAAGATGTGGAGATTCTAACGAATCAATGGCACTTAGCTCGCTCTGTGAGTTGCTATGGATTACCATCGGTGGCGGATCCAGGAAGATAATTTGGTAAGAGCTAACCTGAATTCTTCCCTATGAGTACTCTGATAAAAGGACAGTGAACATTAATAATTAATAAATATCAATTTCTCATACAGGAGTGAATACTAAATCTCTCAAATCCGAATTTTTTCATAAATCCGAAAAACAGGAATTATAGCTTTTGAACGTAAGCTAATGTATAATACTGAATTTAATCATTATTTTTGAGATTTACCTATATTTTGGACATGTATCATAAAATACATTCGATCGCAATGGTTTAAAAAACTTTTATATATTCTATATTATTACATAACTCTTTCTAAATAGCAGAATACAAGAAAGATGAATATAAACAAAAACGGGTCTGAAATTGGGAGGGGAGCTTCAGCTCCCTAGCCCCCACCTTGAATCGGCGCTTGATTACTATACATTATCTGAGCCTGGTACGGCGCCTAATCTCCCGTACAACCAGTTTAGACATGAAGTTAGATCAAGGCCTCGGAAGACCCTCCTTATGCTTCACAGAAGTGGCGGCTCCACAGTGACAAGATTAATTCTCTAAGAAATGTATATTCAATTGTCCCGGTGCTGTAAAAACTTTGAGAACAGAGGCGTGCCCTAAACATGGAGGTTGGTATCCGCGGGGTTGGGGTCTTGACAGAACCACCATCACTCCCGGCCCAAGAATTACTCCAAATTCTGTCAGGCTTAGCGCTGCTCTGAGACAGAAATTTTATGGCATATTACCACCCCTTAGGGCTTAGCGAAATGAGCATCGTTGATATTTGTAGCGGACAAAATGAGAGTATTTAATGACTGGGGGGAAATGATTGACTCGCGGGTGTAAAAGTTTCATCACTGTGCAGTATGTAAAGTGATTAGCAAAGGAGAGTTACGGATGACAGTAATTGCCAACAAGACACTGGTAAGGTGGAGCGTATTCCCCACTTGAAGTAGACTTTGGGTCCAAGAGAAGTAAATCTCGCAGAACTTGTCATTTTTTAACGAACGAAGGGACTAAAATTAATGAAGGGTAGCCTTATTATGACCACACTGGCTGAATGACACAGAGCGTAAAATATTCATGTTTCTGTGCAGGACACCATAAGGTTGCAAATGTGCTCCTCTCAAGAGGGTCGACGGTCAAATTCCTGACCCTAAAATCGGTACGATTCTAAAACGTATACCGGGCTTTGCAAAAGTTATGTTACACTCGGAGTTTTGATCTTTCGAGAGGTTTACGTGTGCAATAAAGTTCCATCAAACAAACTTAAAGCTCTACTTTTCGAGCACGTGTCCATAAACTTCTTTTTTATTGTGTGCAAGTGTGTTGAGGTGGAAATGAAAAGAATCGAGATCTCTGATCTCCAGCGCGCGGGCCAAAACAAGTCTGATATCGTCAAGCGCCTCAACATCAGCTGGATAACCGTCCACAAAGTCGCAGAGAGGCCCAAGAACGGGGAAGACCTCGAAGATCGACCTTGTTCAAACAGAGCTCAGGTTTCAACCTTTTGGTTGTGAGAAACCCTTCGAAAGTGCTCTGAAGCTCAAAATGACAGCGCTCGCAGAGAAGAAAATTTCGGTGGCCAGGGTGCTTAGAGCCGTCAATGAGGAGGGAAGTAAGAGACTAAGGTGCGTGGAAAAGCCTCTTCTCACCGACTGTATGTGATAACAACGTCAAGAGCGCTTTCCTCATCTTCTTAACGACTTAAAGAGTAATGGCAATCAATTCTCCTTCTTTCTAATGAAAAACCTTCACAGTTGATTCGGTCATCAACAATCAGAATAACCGCGTGGTATGCTTCAGTCAGGACGTCTCCGAGTACACTAATTAACCTCGACCAAGCACATTGTCTCCGTGATGCTGCTCGGCGTCGTGGCTTCGAAAGGCGAGAAGAATCCGCCTGTTGGGTTCGCGGTCGGTTATAGGCTCACCACGATCGATTATAAGGATATCTTTGCTAAAAAGGTTCTTCTGTGAATGAGAAAGATCATGAAGAAGGGGGACTACTTCGTTCAGTAGGACGGTGCTCCGGCTTTAAAGCTTGCAAGATCTGCTACAGCAACGTCGATGAGCTGAAGTTCTCCGTCAACCACGTTGGGTTGCATGAGGAAGGAATTCGTTCGCAACGTGTACGTGGCCTTTAGGTCTCGCCTGGAGCACGAAGGCGGCCACATCGATAAATATTACAATTTAGACACATATTTATATGTAAAAACAATAAAAATCTATCTGCATCAAAACTGTCATTGTGTCCTTTGTTGACAGCGTCTTAGCGAGTGTAACACGACTTTTGCAATACCTTGTACCTGTGCACCATTTAAGATTAGGTCTAGTTCCCCGTGATGTTTGTAACGACGGAGGAAGTCCACTTTCTTGGTCTCGGCCAAAGAAAACCAAAACCTCTACGGTTAGGAATAAAGAAATCCGCGGATTACAGCGTGTTAGGGTCGAAGATACAGGATCGACATCGGTACGAGTCAAAAAAGAGTGATAACTCATCTACGTTGAACTTGACGATAACACCGTCCGGTGGAATCGAAGTGATTCCGTTAATGCTCAAGTCAGAGATAATGTACTTCAAGACACTTGAAGATGAAAAACCTTCCTCTTGCCCTACCTGCACGGATAAGGTTACACACACTTGTACTTAGTATCGACGATCCATTAAACACTTATGAAAAATTGAGAGAAAACCTTCGCTCACATAAAATCCTGAATCTATATGACATCGCAGCAACAAGCAAAATTATAGGCCTCCTCTAATTCGAAAAGTACTCCGTGAACTGCTGACTACGAAGGAAATCTGCACAATTAACACTCTCCAGCTGGAACAGGACATCCTTCCTGGAAAGGAAAAAATGTTGTCCTGGAATCAGCATTAAAGCGTAAAATGTTTTAAAAATTAGACAGAAAACAGCCAAGATAGAATAATCTCCATCCTGTTCCAAAGAGAAAGTACGGTATCCATTACCAAAAATCTGGAAAGTTACCTCTGACCAGATACATGGAATAAAGCTAGCAAAAATGACAAGCTTCGTTACCACATTTATCGAAGCAGAGCACACAGTACATCATCCGTACTAAAGGACGTACACGCGCTAGAAGCGAGAAAGAAACACAACTCGCTCGGTGAAAACAGGTTAGAGAATATGGAGAAAGCGTCGCAAAGGTTCTGTTCCGGAAAAGGACCAGAGATGGTGGTCCCTCCTTCCTAGAGGACGAAAGAGGGATCCGAGGTGAAATTACCGTAAATCATTGACACGCTTCCCCAATTCTACCTTGTTCCATCCATCGATTAACTGAAATCGCCTATGCATTTCAATAGGAGCAGCAATCGTGCATCGAAATGAAACAGAATATTGCACTCACCCGACAAAGCTTCAAAAGTTGAGATCGTTTGGATGGTGCCTGTGTCGCACTTAACATATCGCCTCTCTCTGAAGACTGCCTCACACACGGAGAACCACTAATTATTTGCTCTATCTGGGATGATAGAAGTAATGCTAACGACAAAGAGGTTGTGGAGAAGAACTAAACGGCCTCATCTACTAAATTAAATTCCTCGAGTGAGATTGCATCCCACTGTGTTTGATCCAAGCACAACGGAGTTGGCCTTTCGAGAGGCGAGGGATTGCTTCACTGATAATCATCAAACAATTCCGACTAAATTTTGCTTGTGGATCGTGGGGTCATAAAGTTACATAACAACTTGAATGTGAAATAGTCCTAGGACACATACGTATGTTTGAATTATATCCCATTAATAACAGCGATCTCCAGCTCTTTGGCCAATTCTGCTTGTACCCGGCCCCTGGGTCTGTCCGAGCAGGGTTCATTGATCCAAGAAGGAGAAAGGACATCAACAATCGCCACAGAATATAACCACGCCCCATCAGTGGCGGGTCGTGGCTAAAATTAGTTCAGCATCAGAAATCTTTTTAATATTGTGTAGAAGGAAGTAAACATATAAAAAGAAAATTTATAGATAAACTTGATAAAATCGTAAACAGAACAAAATCAAACATTTTTTACTTACTAATAGCTTAAATTGTTACAGTTCAAGCTTGATCCATTCATTCAAAAACGAAATCCATTCTTCTTGTTTTAATTTGCGCGAAAAAATTAATTATTTTCTCCTTGCTCTCTGGATGACTACTAAGGAATACTTTCTCCAGAATTCATAGTGTTCCTTAGAAAAGTTTTTATTCTTTTCAGTGTTGAAAAGCAGCGTTCTGCCTATGAAGTAGTCATGAGAATTGTCGAGAGCATTTTTATCAGTTTCGTAATTTCATTAAGAACATCATCTAGATTATTTTCAAAGAGAAATTTTTAGCAGCTCAATTAATTAATAAAAGAACTGAAAAAATATTAATTAAATTCTACACTTTATCACATTCAAGAATATAAACACTTTTTTTAAGCACAACACACTCAGAGTAAAAGAGAAACACTACCCTACACTGGCACAACAGAGTTGGTACTGCGTGAGCCACAGTGCTCTGTCTCCCTAGAGTGCAGCTTCCTATCTCGGACATGTGAGCATGCGCACAACGGCCAAAAGCGCGTCACTGGAACTGTGAAGTGCACAGTTCTACACAGTGCACAGTTCTATGCAAGGATTTTCTTGTTCATAAGCTAGTGGATGGCTACTGACATTAAGGTTAAGGATTATATAATGTACAAGCATAAACAAAGAATTAAAGAAAAAAAAGAGTCATTATATTGAATGTTATGGATAATAATGAGTGTAAATAGGAAGTACCGCTGTCCCTATACATGAGTCACCACTGTGCCCCACCCCTTAAAACCGGGATGTATTGACGGGCAAAAAAATAATCACTCTTAATGTAAATTTGACACCTGAGGAGCTGGGCTCATTTTGCGGGAGGGGTATCCAGAACCGCTCCTATCACGCCAGTTTGGAGAGTGGGTAAGTACCAAACATTGTCTCGAGAATGCAGATAGTTGAAAGAGAAAGAAAGTAGTGGTGATACCCACTCAGAGCGGCTGTTATCTTTATTTTTTCTCTACGAGCATGCACGTGTACGTATGCACATTGATTTTATGAGTGTACATACAGGGGACAGACAAAAAAGCGCCTTCTTGAACTATAAATCTAATGGATTACTTAGGCTTATCGTTAATCCTTTTATGACTTATTTCACGGATGACTGGAAAAGTGTGCATGTGGTCTATATTGTACATCTTTTCAACATTAGAGAGAAAATACCAACGCTGCTTCGATCCTCCATCATATATGAATTCAATTGCTCGAGATGTAATTCCGAGGTGTATTTAGGATCGACACAGCGCACACTACATACCCGTATTCTCGCACATTTAGGCATCAGCAATAGAATTGGACCCCCATTCACTGCTCCCGAGTTCTCCCCTATCCGAATACACTACGAAAACAGACATCCACACCATAAACCAAACTTAAATAATTTTTCAATTAAAGACACAGCAAACAACGAACACCAACTACGTACACTGGAATCTCTTTATATTAGATTTAAAAACCCCACTTTAAACTCTGGCACAAGCTCATTTCCACTTTTACTACAACTATAATTACCCACGAATTACACACGCCAAATCCACTCCCCCAAGAACAACAGCTATCTTTCAGATATTTCTATTATCTCCCTTTTTTACAATGAAGACACCTAAGACTAATTAATCTGTTTTATTTAAAAAAAAAAACATATTTCCTATTCCCTAATAGTTAAAAGCCCTGAATTTTTATAATTTGAATATTGCCACCCCTGCTGCTTCCCATTTCCATATAGTTAATTTATAAATATATGATAACTTATCTAAAACAATTCTTATGTTTGTATATATATGAGAATGGGTTCCTACCTGAAACGTCGGTACAAAGAAGTTATAATATAGTAATAAACTGCCTAAATTTAGCCTGCTTATTTATCCTAAAAATACGTATACGCCTGGCAACGCGCAACCCCTCTACTCTCTTAATATATATATATATATATATATATATATATATATATATATATATATATATATATATATATATATATATATATATATATATATATATATATATATATATATATATATATATAATGTTTAACAGAAATCTCAAGGCGAGGAAAATAGCTGGTATTATCCTTTTTATTTACCGGCGAAGTTTCGACCACAATACGGTCATCTTCTTAGGCCTAAAATACAAATAAACGAAACAAAATATTTTGCACTGTTAAGAGAGCACACTGCTAAATGTACATCTAGAACTTTAAAAGCTAGTATTAGTTTTGAATTGCAAATTTAGAGTTAAAGGGAATATTTCGAGATGGGGCTCAAATTTACAATTGAGAGACTAGGGAAGGATTTTAAATATTTAAATTAGTTAGCGAGTGTATAATTGCTAAAATCTATTAAGGTAGAGGAGATTTGATTTATGAATCTAATGATTATATAAAACTTTTAAAATTAATTTTAAACGAATTATTGAAGGAAAAATTGGCAAAACCTAATATACAAAATCACAAACCTTGCCAACGAGCGTGTTACGTGCACCGACCGACCCAAAAGTACCAAAACTGCGCTCCGCTACCCACATCCAAACGAATTCAGGTAACAAGGAGGAGAACCGACGGGAGATCATTATTTAAATTCGGGGAGAGCTGTTTTATATAAAGTGTTTCTAAGATTCGAATGGTAATAGGGCATTTGTGCGAATTCAGAATTTTGAAGTTTTCTAAGGAGATATCACTTTTACACTTTATTACGTGATCTCTTATCTCTGAATTTTCTTTGGTTTCAAGTATCTTACCGGTTCTATTACTTATACCCATATGGGAAGAGAATCTTGCCTTCAGAGTTCTCACGGAGCTTCCGATATATTTGCCTTGGGAACACCCAGGACATTTACATAAGTATATAATCGAACTCCGAAGACTCTTTGGAACCGGATCCTTTATTGTAAAGAAAGATTTTATATTTATTTGGTTGACAAAGGCAATTTGAAATTTTATTTGACAGAAGTATTTCCTTAGCAATATGTGTAATTTTCGGCTTTGCTTGTTGTTGTTTTGGAACCATCTGTATATGCAGTACATCCCCGGAAAGGGGGTGGTCCGGGAACCACATTTGTTCCATCATATTCTTGGCTAGCATCTGGTTTAATAACACTGTCGCGAACGTGCCCGGACAAGTTAGGTTCATAACGTGCGCTTGAAGGATGCACGTCATGATTTTTGTAGAGTTTTCATTTTGTATTTTGAGGTATGTCTTTTTGGTGTCTACCTCCGAGAGGGCTGCCTTTGATGCTTGAGCGTAGGATGTGTTTGCCCTACGCGTTTCCTCACTTTTCTTGGCCTCCTGCTTATTCCTCATTATCTCTTTTTTTGCGGAACATGACATGGTCATGGTCCTATGTCCCTGGCCACAGTTCGCGCACTTATCTGTGTTACTTTTGCAGATCCGCCAATTGTGTCCCTTCTCGCTGCATTTAGAGCACGTCTCTTGAGGATCTTTGCAGTCCTTGGTGGCGTGTGACTCTATCTTATAGCATTTCAAGCAGAATGGGACAGGAGTATATTCTCTTTTCTCTACTTGCTCCCCGCTAATTTTAGCATTAAACATAAGAATGCCTTGTTCCTTTGCCTTTTGAGCCATGGTTGTCTCCGCGAAGACCACCTTAAACACATGGGTGTACTCGCTACAATCCCTTCTGTTCTTAAATTTTATTACTTTGGCTACCTTAGCCCAGGCTTGCCGAAGCTGGATTTCAACACTTATTTCTTCCGCGGAGTGTTGGCCTATCCACGGGTCGATTCGACGGCATACCACGCTCCTTGGGTCAGGATATGTGGTGGTACTGCTGGCTGCAGCCCAATGCCTCGTAGGGCCCCAACTGCATTTTCCTTCGTAATGTCCTCAATATCTCTCTCCTTTTCGCAGATCGCGATGTACTCCGAGGATATGTCAAGCAGCTTCACCATGGCAATGCCCAACTTGCCATGCACAGCCTCGCAATAAGGTTTCTTTGCTAGGCTTGGGCTGCCCGTCGACAACCCGCAGAGGTATTCTGGTTGTATGGTCTTGAACCATCTCTTCACAAGAGTGGCCCCTCAGCCCTGCGTTTACTTTACCTTCCACTACTTTTGTTATGGGCGACTTGATTTAAGTTAATATGTCGCACCTTTACTTCTTATGCTTCTGTTTTTAAATTTCTTCATGTCTCCTTCTACCTTGTCGCTAAGCTTACGTGAACGTGAACTGCCAAATGGGTTGGATGAATGATGGTGGGTGGACCCGGGGAAGACCCTCAGATGGGTGAAGTGTGGCGGATTTGATGATGGGTGGTGATAGAATCAACTACCACCATCTGGGGTGCCGCCCCATCTGGGGTTTGGATATTGATGCTGTTTCCAACTTACACAGGGACGGTTGCATGTCCCCCTGAGGTCTTGGCTGGAAGCTACTCTTAGAGATTCGACCGAACTCTTCCCCAAAGCTTTCATCATCGCCTCGTAACTGGGCGGTCTTTTCCGTAGAGTTCCACAGCGGGCTAATCCTCAAACCTGCTTGCCTTTACGTCCCCAATTATATCTATCAAAGTGGACCGACATAGTTGGAGCGAGACTAGATGAATGGCAGAAAAGTTCATTTCGGCTTCCCAACTCCGTCGAGGAAGGGGGGGGAGGGGAGGGAGGTCGACATTAAGTCGTCTAGGAGCCGGTCAAAAATATCTTCTGTATGGTCCCCGTAGGGATAGCGAGGTAAATCTTGGCGTTTTAAACCTGCCTGACCTCAACCTTTTCCTCCTTTACCGGGTAAGAGATGTAATTCAGGGTCGATTTTTTAAATGAATTCTTCTGCCTTCAATAAAGTTAAATTTTAAGTGATTAAACATTAAATGAATGCGAGTAGACTAAGGCACGAAAGTTTAAATATTAAATAATCAATAATGGAGAAGTCAAAGAGGACGACTAAAACATTAAATTAAGGAAAAGTCAATCATAAACCAGATCATTTAGATATTAATGGGACAAACTAAAATAGAAATAAAAATTTCTCTGCACGAGTACTAAGCTTATTAGAGTGAAGCTGGGAGTATCAACTGATATTACGGACATTATTAGGCAGAAAGAAAACTATTAAGGGGGATGTGTTTGGTTGTACATTTGTCTATATAGTGAATAATTTAAGGGATGATGAATAATCATTGAGTTCCGGGTTTATTTGTTTGATGTAAAGTGATTCAAGAATTTTTAAACCTAGAGAAGAGGAGGCAGAAGTGAGTATACTAAAGGAATCAGGGTCAAGTGGGGGGTTATGTTTTAGTGAATGTTCTTGCATAGAGGAGTGTTCGGGTTTGGAGATGGGAATGTTAGTTCTGTATGATACTCCGATATGCTTAGCGATCCTATATCTTAATTGTAGACTTGTTTGGAAGATAAGGCAGTTTTAAGAATAGTTTTTGTTTGGGGACAGTTATTCCACTTGACACCAAATTCAACAAAGCTTTACTCTCGACTCTTAATAGATACTTTCCCCAATGCAAGTTTCTCCTTATTAATTCTAATCCTCTTGGTGTCTATACTTTCCTTCGACACAAAGAATTACTCCCATTATGCCTGCGTTTCTCCATCATTTATCAATCCACTTGTGCGACCTTCCAAAGTCACTATGTAGGCCAAATAAGTCTACAATTAAGATGTAGGATTGCTAAGCATATCGGAGTATCATACAGAACTAACATTCCCATCTCCCAACCCGAACACTCCTCTATACGAGAACATTCACTAAAACATAACCACCCGCTTGACCCTGATTCCTTTAGTATACTCTCTTCTGCCTCCTCTTCTCTAGATTTGAAAATTCTTGAATCACTTTACATCAACCAAATAAACCCGGAACTCAATGATTATTCATCATCCCTTAAACTATTCACTATATAGACAAATGTACAACCAACCACATCCCCCTTAATAGTTTTCTCTCGGCCTAATTATGTCCGTAATATCAGTTGATACTCCCAGCTTCACCCTTATAAGCTTAGTACTCGTGCAGAGAAATTTTTATTTCTATTTTAGTTTGTCCCATTAATATCTAAATGATCTGGTTTAAGATTGACTTTTCCTTAATTTAATGTTTTAGTCGTCCTCTTTGACCTCTCTATTATTGATTATTTAAAATTTAAACTTACGTGTCTTAGTCTACTCGTATTCATTTAATGTTCAATCACTTAAAATTTAACTTTAGAAGAACTGCAGTAGCCCGAGGGAAAAGTGTGCCAACTGCGGCCTAGGACATCGTTCTATGGCGTTGGCCTGCCCTCTTAAAAAATACATAATTATGAAGAAGGTGCAACAAAAGAAAGAGGAGCAGAACAGGAGGCAGAACACCACGTATGCGTCAGCAGCGAAGGCAGTCCTCACTGAAACAGAAGCGAAGAAGACCTACCTGAGACTGGAGAATGAAAACTCCACTAAAATACTGACATGCATACTATATGCGCATGTCAGAAATCTAACTAACCCAGGAACTTTTGCCAAAGAACTAAACCAGATGCTGGCAAAAAATGGTATAAGCGAGATGTGGTTCCCCGAGAACCCACCATCTGAGACGTTCTCCAGTTACAAATGGTCCCCGAAGAAACAGTTAACCAGAACCAAGAGACTGAGAATCGGAGCAATAAGGAGGTAAGACGGCCAGATCCCAGGATCGAAGCCAAAAAAGAAAGATAGGCTGCCATCAAGACAGTCCAACCAAAGACACAGTGTGCGGAGAACACGAAAGAGGCGGAGACATCCGACACCACGGACTCCTCGGACTCAGAAAGCTCCGTATGCAAAGCAAAGCCCAAAAAGGTGAAGAAGGCGAAGAACAAGAAGATTGATGCAGATAGGATTAACCTATATTCATACGCCTCGGAGCAATTCTCCTTCCCGAAGGACGGGGACTTGAATAAAATCTACGTGGGAATAAAGAAAAAGTTTTACAAATGGGACTTCGATGCCCAATGCGAAGAAGAAACGGTAGAGGAAGCTTTGCATAACCAATGTATTGCCTTTCACCGTGAAACCTTCGTTAAACTGTCCCCAACAGAATTTAAAAAAAGGGAAAAAGGGAAAAGGAAATCAACCACCCGTAAACACTAAGACATCCACACAAGCCATAACAGAGAATGGAAAACCAAAACAACAGGTTAAAGATATTAACGCTCAACAGTAATGGATGGGAGGGGAAAGCCACGGCGTACGGCAACATATTCCGTGTGCTAGATCCCGATATCATACTGATTACTGAGCATGGAATCGATACGACCAATAAGCAGTTGAAGATACCAGGCTACAGAGTGATATCTAAAAACCATTCTCAAAAGAGGTACGACGGTGCTGCTATTGCCGTCAGAAGGAACCTGTCGTTCAAACGCTTTTCGGATATGGACGAATCTTTCGTGGCGGTCGAGCTGCATACATTAGTAGGCAAGCTCATAATAGCGGCGGCATACCAACCACCTCGACGCAAATACCTCCCTCTAACGAACTTCTACACCCTGTTTGGCCACGGCCGAATGGTATTCCTTGGGGGAGACCTCAATGCCAGATGCCGAACGGCTGGCTACGGGAACACAAACGAAACAGGTCACAACTTGGAAATGATTATGAGAAGGAAAAACATTCAGCGTATAGGACCGGATTTTCCGACCTATTTCACCGTAAGGTCCGCTACGAAACCTGACATAATCATGACAAGTGATGGCTTCCCTTTCAATTACCTTAGTGAGCCGGCCCGACAGTACCCAGCGACCACATATCGATCTTGACGACCATTTCTCTCGCGCCGATTCAGCTCCCAATACCTCTTCGGAAAAGCTACGCTTCGGCCAACTGGAAACGCTACAAGGAAATTCTTGCCAGATATGAACCAGTGGGCTTCAACGGGGAGAGTCTGGAGAGGATCGACGAGGAGCTGGAAGCGATTACTGCCCGCATCATCGAAGCAGATCGCGAGAGTGTGCCGATGAAAAGGTACAAAACTCCCACCCAACCCAGATGGACCGAGGAAATGAGAGAGATCGCTAGAGTGCACAGGGAAGTGTATGAGGAAACTAGGAGAGAGGGTGTTAATCGGGAAAGAACAACGCTGCTAAGACGCCTGAGTGAAGAGCTTAAGCAGGCTATCAACCAGCAACAGGCTGAAGTCTGGGACAGCCTGATTGAAAAAGTTGACAGCGAGGTTCGACCCGATGTGCTCTGGCAGCATGTGAACAATTTGAAAGGTCTTACAAGTAGAGAAAAGACCCGCATTAAGGAGGGCGATGACTACTTGGAAGACCCGGTGGTTATGGAGGAAAGATTCCGCATGTTCTGGCAAAATATCTTCAGAATAACACCTAGAGAAAAATGCGGAATTCGACCAGGAATTCGAAGGCCAACTGATCGAAGAACTGAATCAGAATGTGCATCGCACGCTTCCACATGCCTATGTTGACGAAGGGAGGAATTTGGTAGACCATGGCCGGCCAATTACACCTGAAGAGGTCATGGCAGTCATAAATACTTTCAAACAGAAGGCACCAGGCTGGAGGGGCATCACCAGAAATAACTTGGTACATGCCTCCCGGCAGATCATGCGGGGAATCACCAACATATTTAATGCTTCCCTGAATACGGGCTACTTCCCAGACGGGTTAAAGATAGCTAAAATCATCTTTATACCCAAAGGGAGGAAGCCTGATCAACTGGTGGACTACAGGCCAATATCCCTCCTGGAGATTATAGGCAAAGTCTACGAAAAGCTTCTGGCTAACAGGTTGCAAGATCAACTAAGTGAGCTAGAAGCCCACAGCTCTCAGAAACACGGGTTTCGCAAGAGAAGGGGGACGGATACAGCCCTTGCCCTTCTCACTGAAAAGCTTGCCCGATGTAAAGCTGAGAAGAAATACGTAGACGTGGTGATGCGAGATGTGCAAAAGGCCTTCGATAAGGTTTGGCTAAGAGGCTTACAACACAAGATCCTAGGCCTCCAGCTTCACCCTACCCTGGAAAGGGTCCTCTGCGATTACATAATGCGTAAAAGAGCCAGAACTTTGATCGAGGGCTACAGAGGACCCGAGTTTGAACTTGAGGCGGGTGTTCCACAAGGTGGCTGTCTGAGTCCCCTGCTGTATCTTCTGTACACATTGGACTTGCCTGATCCGGTAGGGAAGGAAGTGATGTACTGCAGTTTGCAGATGACATCACGCAAATCGTCCCCAGCTATTATAAGCATGCCGAATATCAAGCAAGGCAGACAGCCATCGAAATCGACAACATCAATCGATATAAACGAAAATGGAAAATCAAGACCAACCGCCAAAAGTTCCAAATCCTACCAATTAACCGCCGAAAACGTGTGGATGTCACAGTCAATGGAGATGTTTACCCATATGGTAACAAAGGAAAAGTCCTAGGTCTACAATTTACCTCCAAAGGGTATAAAGTGCACATTAGTGACAGAATCTCCCTAGCCAAAATACAGCTTGGCAAACTGTATAGGTTTAAAAACCTCAGCTCCAAGAACCTTAAAAAGCTGTACACTGCTCTGGTGCGCTCAACATTAGTGTACCCGGCAGTGGTCATGCAGGCTGCGAGTTCCACCTCTCTCAGACAAATGCAGAGAGTGCAGAACAAAGCAGCCCTGCTTATAGCTGGAGCAAAAAGGACGGACTATATTCAGCAGACAGTCCTGCCCGCAAGAGCAGGACTAACCCCGCTGAATATAGAACTCCAAAGGCTAGGGAAAAAGACCTGGGACAAAATTGAAGAAGAGATACTCCTAAATATTAACCACAACCTAGACATACTGAGAGCAGTCAGGGGACGTGTCAAACGGAAATCCCTCTTCTCGAGTGGAAGAAACTGCTCCCGAGACCAACAAGTCGGTATATATACCTAACCGCAAGATTAAGTACAACATTAATCCAAAGGATGAAGAGATCACAGCGAAGAGTGAAAGAGGCGTAGTGCCCATTACAAAACTAACCAAGACAACCAAAAATTGAAACCTAAGCCCCGGCGATACATATAATAACTCTAAAATAGAAATTTAAAATATAAAACGTATAACAACTAATAAACTTGAAAGGCTTGAAAGCCACGATGGAGGAAAAAATTAAATATATTTATTTACCTAATTTTAGTTAAATAATAATAATAGTAATAATAATAATAATAATAATAATAATAATAATAATAATAATAATAAATAAAATTTAAAAAAATAAATAAAAAAAATAAAAAAAAATTCAAAAAAATAAAAACAAAATAAAAATAAAATATATATATATATAAATTGATAAATATAAATAATAATAACAAATAAAGGGAAGAAATAAAAGAACCAAATACAAGACAAAACTGTGAGGAGCCCTCTACACCAGGGCAAAACTCATCATCTTTTTATTTTTACATACCTACAACACATTTTTCCTACTTCTTATATCAACTTAACTTCAACTTTAACTTTATTGAATCACTTGCTTCGCTCCATCTATTAATATCCGCTTCGATTACATACCCCCTGATCTAACTTATTTTCGATTGTTCGCCCTGCCTTTATAATTCTTTCTTGCTGTGGTTTATAGTGATTTTTTTTAATTCCGCTCAATGCTTGATTCATGTTTATTATTCATATTTGCGGCTCATGGGATTATTTAATCATTTTTTTTCTGTTTTATTAATCCAATTCTTCAGCCCTTGCTTTCGACTTTATTGCTATAGTTTACAATTTTTGTATTTCAATAGGAATTTAATTCATGTTTATTATGCATATTTTAAACTCATGAGATTATTGTTTAATTTAGTTATTTTTTCGATATTAATCAATTTCTTATTAATAGATTTTCACCCATTTGCTTTCAACGGTTTAGGATTATATATTTCATTTTAACTTCTTGCTTTCGGTTATCATTTTCGACTCCTGTCCTGTTTTTTATTGCTGTGTTTAGTTATTCTTATAAAAATAATTCTTTCTATTTAGAATTCGCTGATGATGGTCATCGTTAATGACCGAAACGTCCGGAAAATTTAATGTTCATAACCATCGCATATGTCTTCATATTCCTGCTACGAATAAGGTTTCCAAGGAACGACTCCATTACCAATATATATTATATATATATATATATATATATATATATATATATATATATATATATATATATATATATATATATATATATATATATATATATATATATATATATATATATATATATATATATATATATATATATATATATGCATATTATGTTAAAGACCTTAGAATATTTCGCTTCTATCAATTTTCTTTGGAAACTTTCCATTTTTCTTATTATCTTTTTTAGTTCATCTTGGAGATGGTAACCAACTTCTCCTCCGTTCATCTCTTTTTTAAATGAAATGTGTTTGGTAAAAAACAAACTTGACTTTAATTGCTGAGCTACGATCTATGCGATCATCTTCAGAGTATCTTTCCTCCTTTATCGATGAAGAATGGTGGAGTGAGAATGAAAAATGAGAATGAAAAGGTATAAAAGGTATATTTAGAGACAGAAATACAATAAGTTTTTACAAATATCTAAAATTCAAAATATTTAAAATTCCAATACATATATGTAAAAATAAATGGTAATAGTGGTCAAATATTTTGTTAAATTAGCGGAGAAGAGCAAGATATGAATATGAGTAAGAAAAAAATAAAGAGGTTTCCCCCGGAATTGTCAGGGGATCATATATTTATAATCTAAATGTTAATTATTTTAACTTTGATATTACACATTAATAGGGTTCGTTTTGTATAAAATCATATTATTATAATTTTAGAATAGGTTGTTCACATTATTATTAACATTGTTAAATTTTAATAAAGCTATATACCATTTTTGGTCGCATTTAATTACTATAGTATTAACATAATTCCAATTTGAGTTATTCTTTTATTCGTTGTCATTTACTTTAGTCATGTCTGGTTATTTATTATAAACATATTTTAATCACTTTAGAGTCATTATTTATTCCCTTTTTGTTAATATTATTTAATTCCTTCACTTTAAATTATTTCTCAATAATTTATTTTAGTCACTTGTTTAAATCACTTTATTATCCATATTTATTCACTTTTCTAATTTATTTATTCACCTTTCGTTATTATAGTTACTTTATTATCGCTATTTATTCTAATTTATTAA
Organism: Ceratothoa steindachneri; assembly: GCA_963969495.1. Lineage (NCBI taxonomy): Eukaryota > Metazoa > Arthropoda > Malacostraca > Isopoda > Cymothoidae > Ceratothoa > Ceratothoa steindachneri. The sequence goes on from OZ018330.1 coordinate 94,916,614, forward strand.
TTCACCTTTCGGTATTATATTCACCTTATTATTACTATTTATTCACTTATTATCGTTATTCACTTTCCATTATTATTTATTTTTCACACATATAACTTATTATTATTATTTATAAATTATTCTACACTTTTTCATACTATAGTTTATCACTCAATTTCCGATGTTTTTTGGCCACTTTTTAACTTTTTGTCGGTGGACATTTGACGGTGTGAATGCACGAGTCCGGGAGGAACATCGCGCGCTCCATCAGTAGTCCTTCTATTTCCTTCGGCGAACAAGGTCCTTCGTAGGTCGACTTGTAGTCGCCACGGTAGATGCTTTCGAGCAGTTTTTCTACGTTTCCTTTTGGATGTGTGGCCACAGATGCGCCGAAGACTATGAGTTCCCGTCCTGGGCGCCAAAGAAGAAACCCTGCAGTAGGATATCCCTTTTCTCCGTGAGGGGTACTCCAGGATAGCCAAGAATTTCGTCTTCATCTTCTTCTGAGCTTTTTCCACTTCTTTACTCTCTTCCTTCTCTGTTTTTAGTCTCACTTCCGTCTTCTTCTTTTTTCTTTGTCGTTTTTTTCTTCTGGCTGGCTCTTTTTTGAGTTTCCGTTTTTTTCTTCCTCCGTGGTTGCTTCTTCCTCTGTGTTTTTGTTGTTTTTTTGGATCTTCGTTTCCTCTGTTCGGGTCTTTTGGTTTTACATCGTCGACAAACTGAATATATAATATTTCCTGCGACGCGGGGTTGGCGGGAATCACAGCTTTTTCTCAACCCCGTTCTTTTGTAGGTGACGGTTTAATGCATCCCCAAAAAGTTTCGTGGTTGGCTAGGTTCGCCAGGTGAGCAACAATGACCATCATCATTACTTCCTTACACTCACTTGGCATCACCAGCTTTGATGCCGTTGTTTCGGCGACCGTGGTTCTTGTAACCGCTGCTGCCTCCGCGTAAATAGTTTCCTTTGCCTCCATTTCTTTTTTCGACTTTTCTCGTTTTGCCTGGATTGCACCTTTTTGCTGACGGGACACCTCATGGCCAAGGCCCTGTGGTCCCCTCCGCGGTTTGCACAGCGTGGTTTTTCTAAGACACAGTCCTTCCATCCGTGTCCTGGTCTGGAACAGACAAAGCATGTGACCAAGGTCGCTGTACATTCTCTCGTGAGGTGTGTTTCTACGGCTAGGCATCTGAAGCAGCTTTCTATTTTGATGTACTCCTTTGCTTCTATCTGCTCAGGGGCTACTCAGAAGTATAACCCCAGGAGTCTCTCCTCCATAGCCATTTGCGCCATCTCAGTGCTTGCGAAGATAATTTTGACTAAGTTTTTGCCGAACTTCTCAACCTTGGCAATTTTCGCCTATTTTTGGTGCTTAGAAAGCTCGGACATGTAATCGACTCATACATCCGCCGAGCATATAAATGCTGCTCCACGTGGGAACTCTTTTATCAATAGATCTCCCCCATAAAACAAACTCTTGTGAACAACGGTTTCCCGAACTGCATGATTGAAAAACATCTTTAACTATTGTTAAAAAAAGCAATTCAAAGACTTGGATGAAACGGAGGGTTACCAGGAAGCAGTAAATATCATCAAACAGTATTATAGAAATCGGATGTCATCGGCCTAGAAAATAGACAAAAAAAACATCAAGGGAGATTATTAACTGTGACTTCAAAGTTAAGAAGCAAATAGACAAGATTCAGATGATTATATATTATAAAACGACAAAAGTTAACAATCTTATTATGAAAAACAACATGTGCCAGAACTCCTCGATCCTGAAATCTACGAACATAATTTACGAGTTTACCTTCCCGAATGAAGATTGCAAGCTTCACAACAACTCAAAATATGTTCGTATGACTATCACTACATTTTCGAAGCGTTTGATAATGTACCTGCAACATGGAACCCCCCCAAATCATATGAATACTGTAAATAACATCAACTTAACCAAGGATATATTGGTTAATAACACCACGATCAAAAGAAAAGAGGAAAGTAAAGCGAGACTGAAAACCTTGGAAGCTATCTCAATTAACGAAGAAAGGCCAGTTATTAACATCCAGGCTACGGGCTGGAATTGAACATTAAAGTTGTTTTAAAATTCCGCTCACACCGAAGTGGCCTGTTCCCTTGACATGACGACCAAGCGAGGAAGAATAAATATCCCCTAAAATCAGTTTTCTTTTTATTCCGTACCCTACGGGGGAGAACCAAACCGGATCGGTTGAGGGTCATAAACACGATTTTTGGAAAGATTAACCTCCCTATTACTCGTCTCATCAAAACGCCTTCAGGTTAGGCGAGCATTTGCGATAACATGTAGGACGTGGAGAAGTTAGTTTCAGAAGAGGCCAAAAATCATCTGCAAAGAATTGGACTAGAGGCGATCATCCTCTACGAGATCCTCGTTCAACGAACAATCATTTTACGACGGGTTGACCCCTTCTTCATGGATAACTCGTGTGAGGAAATTAAGTCCGAGCTCTCCAACAAACAAAAATGGACCAATATAACAAAAATAGAAAAATTCGGCAAGGCCAACAATATAGTTAAGGTCGTATTCTGGAACATTGAGATGGCGCACCGAGCATAAAACGATGGATTGTTAGGGTTCTACCTCAGGGTAGACCACGAACAAATTGAAACCGAGGAATATATTCCCATCGAGAGCTACGAGTACTTCAAATGCTACGTGGTTGAGCAGCACCAAACCAAAGAATGCCCAGCGAAAGAGATGGTGTGTTCCAACTGTGCAGGATTCGGACACGGTTGGAAAGAATGTAGAGCCGAAAGAACGAAATGCTTCAATTGCGGTGGCGAACACAAAGCCATGGGAATGAAATGTCCTATCCGGAAAAAAAGCGTCCAGGAAAAGAAAGAGAAGCAGAAAAAGGAAAAGGAGGCAAAGTAAAAGTCCTACCTCGTTGCAGCCACACCGAGGAACACCACAGAAACCGCGACAAAACTAGTCATGCCAAAGGAAGGGACTGAAATCATGGCCATGATAATGTTTGCCCACCTAGAAATCTGGCTCGCCCCGGCACGTTTGCCAACGATCTAAATCAGCTTCTGCAAATGAATGGAGTGAAAAAGAAGCTATGGTTTCCGCCGAACCCTGCCTACAACAATATACTTAAAATTCAGTTGACCGAAGAACAGCTAGAAGAAAAGAAAAAGAAAACGACAGAAAAAGAGAAATTGACAGAAGGAGAAGAAAGTCCCAAAAATGAAAACTCAAAGAAGTCACGAAAGAAAAATAAGAAAGAGAAAACCCAACAACAGAAGAAGAGGATGAGGACGAAGAAATCCTAAAGTACCCAGGAGTTCCCCTCTATGTCTTTGGATAATCAGTAAACAGACCGCCGAAAGGAAACATTGTATAACTTACAGAAGGCATAAGAATGGCCAAATTCAGATGGACCCACGAAGGACCCTACTCACCGAAGGAAATAACAGGACTGCTGGAGGAAGGCACATTCTACATACCGGACTCGTGCATCCATACAGTGAACCTGAATGTGTTCAAGATAATTAAGAATGGACTTTTAAAAGACCTCTCAAATAGCCAAATAAGTGAATCATAAACAAAATGTTTAAATATCAAACGAAGACAATAAATTAAAGTGAAAATACGATAAATGAAGAAAATAAAGTGAAAATTAATTACCAAAGTGAAATAATATAGGTAGAATATATGATAAAAATAAAGTGTGTAAAATATTGGTTCTAATGTGAAATAATATAAAAAGAATGTGTTAAAATAAAGTGTATAAAATATCGGTACTAATATGAATGTGTTAAACGTTAAAACTGTGAAATTTAGAAAATGTAGAAATAAATAAAATAATCGAAAAACATGAATAGACAAATAAATGAAAGTAAATTATGTACAAATAATAGTGTATGAAATACAAGTATTAAAGTAAAGTGAATAAGTAAATTAAAATAAATAAAGTGAATAAATTAAAGTGAAAATAAATTACCAATGAGAAATAAGATAAATAGAATGTGTTAAACGTTAAAATTGTGAAAAAAATAATGTAAAATAATTAAATCACTCAAAAATAATAATTTTAAATGTACAAATAAAATATCACTCAAAAATTATTATTTTAAATGTAAAAATAAGAAATGAGATATAACAGAATAAAAAATGTAACAATTCGATACGATAATTTGTTCATAACTGATATATATATATATATATATATATATATATATATATATATATATATATATATATATATATATATATATATATATATATATATATATATATATATATATATATATATATATATATATATATATATATATATATATATATATATATATATATATATATATATATATATTTATATATATATATAATAATAATAATTATGTAAATAGAATAAAAAGGATCGATGACCTCCACAGTTCCTGGAGTTTCTTGTCTTCTTACTTCTCGATGACAACTTTCCCTTTTCTACTCTCCTTTTTTGTGTGTATATTTATATGTAAAATACTTAATTCTTTAAACTCTGTTATTTTTTAATAAATTTAAATTTAAATTCTTTTCATTCCCATTTTTCATTCTGACTCCACCATTCTCCACCGATAAAGGAGGAAAGACACTTTGAAGATGATCGCATAGATCGAAAGCTCAGCAATTAAAGTTAAGTTTGTTTTTTACCAAACACATTTCATTTAAAAAAGAGATGAACGGAGGAGAAGTTAGTTACCATCTCCAAGATGAACTAAAAAAGATAATAAGAAAAATGGAAAGTTTCCAAAGAAAATTGATAGAGGCGAAATATTCTATGGTCTTTAACAAAATATGTATATGTATATATATATATATATATATATATATATATATATATATATATATATATATATATATATATATATATATATATATATATATATATATAAATATTATAAATTGGTTGATGCTATACTAAAATGTTAATATAGTTGAATAAGAGAAACTACAATTATTAACCAGAAATTTTTGAAAACAACTCTTTTCGGCTTGCGCTATCGACAGCTGTACTCTAATCAAACAATGCGTGTGAAAAAGCTATGTAAAGGCCGTGAGCAAACGAAGAAAAATAAAATAGGTAAAATACAATAAAAAATATAATAAGAACATTAGGGGATTTAACTGTTGGAGAGTGTTCGGATCGCTCTCGATAAGGCAATTTTTATAGACTCTCCAATACTTCTTTTATGTTATTATTAGAGATGTCTATAATATTTGCTTTTGTTAAAATTGATACCTTGTTCAAAGTTTTGCATATGAATCAAAGGAATTGAAGAGTGTGCACCTCTCCTAATATCAGCACCTTGCTCCTTAATCCTCTTATTTAAATAAACAAATTCTCCAAAGTGTGATTTCTTACGATCTTTACCACGGATTATATACACTCGGGAATCTTGGTTTGTGGGATTAAATCTGCAAACCTATTTTTTTAACCTATTCCTATATTAAAATCGTATCTTTATGTATTATTGGTAGCGTAAGATTTTAAGGAGGTTGAAGAACAAAAATAGAGGAAGATTTTCTTTTTTATAGAAGTCAACGTTATTCTTGGTTGAATATAAATTGTTTTAGTCCTAGAATAGAATTGTTTAATAAAGTACAGGGGATAATTAGGTGGTTGATTTCGTCTTAAAATGAGGTCCAGTGTTTTTATGATCTGAGGAATAAATAAGAAAGTATGGAAGTTCTAACGGATTTGTCGTAGCACGAAAAGTAGTGGATGTAAGTATTTGAATTTTTTGGCTTACGTAAACAGAGAAAAGTACACGATTGTTAAAAAGATGGATTTCAAGTTAATGAACGGTAGCAAATTCTCTTACTCTCATTCGACCACGAATTTGATTGATGGGTGGAGAATGTTCAAATGAAAGGAAAACTCATTAACGTTGTTATTATCTACGAAGAGGCTGAAAAAATTATCATCAACGTATTGAAGTAAATAAGTGGTTAGGGAGGGCTATTGAGAAGGAGGGCCCTTTCGGAGTTTGCCTTAAGAAGAATACAAAAAAAAAAGAAAGAGCGGATTTCCCATGCATAAACCCTACTTTGGACGAAAGAACCACTCTTAAGTCCCCCAAAATATTTCATTTATAATAGGACCAACTTAATAATTTAAGGGAAAATTAGTGGTAAGTCAATGTATAGAGAAGGAAGAAAACTTGATCAGATGTCTAGAGCTTCATCAATCTGAAAATTGGTAAGGATGTTATTCATATCGAAACTTAACAATCTCTTTCCACTAAAGTCGAGTTGTTTAAAGTTAGACATGAAGTCACCCGAATGAATTATATGAGATGGAGAGATTTTACTCACGCCTTTTAATAAAATACCAGGTAGTCATTCATATAAATTTTAACCAATCAAGAAGTATTGCAGTCCATACTAATTGGCGTTATGAACAATTAAAATATCTCAGAAAGAAAATACAATTTTAATAAATACATAGCTAATATAGTCGCCTCTACAATCCACTAAACGCCAAAACCCACCAAACCGAGGGATTAATAGAGCCTCCATTATAGTCACCTGATCACTGTCCAATGGATATATTCCTCTAATAAGTTTATTATAATATTTTCTATTGCATTGTACCCATTTATTTATCTTTATTTTCTCTTGGCCTTTATATAGCTTAATAGTGTCGCCCTTTTTCAGGATTATGTTGATGTATCGGGAAAAATTCAAAGGCGTTGGATAGCATACAGAGCAAAGTTCCTGTTGAGAGAGGTTTCCTGTACTGGAAGAATGGAAAACATTTGAATTTTGGAAAGGAAGTACCTGCATGATGATGATTCGCACCAGGTAGCAAAATATGTCGACATCAGGGCAGGTGCTCAATGCTCTGTTAGCTCGAAAGGTAGTAAGACGTGTAATGGCCAGCTGCAACATAGACTTCAAAGCTGTGTCCAGCAGAAAGGAACAACAAGCGTTATCCCTGCATCCCTATGCTAGAATCCAGCACAAAGGAACAAAACAGGCGTTATGCCTGCGTCCATACGCTAGAATGCAGAAGAAAGGAACACAACAGGCGTTATGCCTGCGTCCCTACGCTAGAATAGAGCGGAAAGGAACACAACAGGCGTTATACATGCGTCCCTAAGCTAGAATCCAGCGGAAAGAAACAAAACAGGCGTTATGCATGCGCCCCTACGCTAGAATCCAGCAGGAAGGAACAGCACAGGCGTTATGCCTGCGTCCCTACGCTAGAATACAGCAGAAAGGAACACTATAGGCGTTGTGCCTGCGTTATGCTTGGTTCCATCCCCCAGCCAACGGATTCCTACTCGGGGGAAAAGCTGGAGGATATGGACTTCACCGTAGTTAAAATCAAAAAGAAGATCAGTGACCTAATGACGAATAAGTCACCTGGCCCGGATGGGTTTCTACCTAAAGTGTTGAAAGAAGTGCGCGATCAAGTGTCACGACACCTGAGCGCAATCTTCAACATGTTAATCCGGACCAAATGCGTTCCTAGAGACTGGCGTGAGGCGGAGGTGACTCCTATCTTCAAGAAAGGAGACCGTAACCAACCGTCGAACTACCGACATAACAGTCTGACTTTGATAGTCGGTAAACTCATGGAAAGCATGATGGTGGACAAAGTGACGTCGTATTTAGAGTCAAACCTGCTACTGAGGAGTTCCCAGCACGGCTTCCGAAGGCAACGGTCATGCCTGACGAACCTTGTGAAATTCTTCCTCCTTGTTTTCAGTGAGCACGATCGGGACAAGGCGGTGGATGTGGTCTACCTAGACTTTCAGAAAGCCTTTGATAAGGTACCACACCACCGCCTTCTCCGGAAAGTGCGAGCGCTGGGCATAGACGGAAAGGAAGCCGGCTGGATCGAGAACTGGCTAAGTGGCAGACGGCAACGGGTGGTGGTAAATGGACAGTCTTCTGAGTGGGTGCCCTTTACTAGCGGGGTGCCTCAAGCTTCTGTCCTGGGACCACTACTATTCATCATCTACGTCAACGACATGGACGGTGACATGGTTGCCAAGATTTCCAAATTTGCCGACGATACCAAGCTTGGTATGAACGTTGCAAATGATGGAAATACTGCCCGCCTGCAGGAAGATCTTGGGAAGATTGGGGAGTGGTCGGACACGTGGCAAATGCCTTTTAATGTTAACAAATGCAAAGTGATGCATATCGTCCACAGAAACCGTCAATCTCAGTATATCCTTAAGGGCACTGCGATTGAATCCACCGACACTGAGAAGGACTTGGGTGTAACTATTACTAGCGACCTCAAGTTCTCGAAACAGTGCATTGAGGCAGAGAAAAAAGCCCAAAGGATGTTAGGCAACATAAAGCGCCAGTTTGGATACCGTAACAAGGAGATAGTACTTTGTCTGTACAACTCCCTCGTTCGGTCCCACCTGGAGTATGCCGTACAATTTTGGAGTCCTTCGTTTCGAAAGAACATCGCAAGGTTGGAACGCGTACAAGCTAGGGCAACCAAACTGATTCCCTCTATCCGACATAAAAGTTATGAGGATAGACTAAGGAAACTAAATCTGTTCTCGCTGGAAACCCGTAGACTGCGTGGTCAGCTCATCAAAGTTTTGAAAATACTTCGAGGGTTCGACAATGTTGACTACCGGGATATTTTCACACTAAGTGAGAACAGAACGCGCAATCACCGCTTCAAACTTGAACTGAAGCGTTACAACCGCAATTTGTGTGGAAATTTTTTCACCTACAGTATCTGCGGTAAGTGGAACGCACTTCCAGTGGAAGTTGTCAACAGTGAATCTGTTGACCAGATCAAGTCAAGACTAGACAAAGTCTTAAAAAGTGGCCGTTTAGGGACGCAAAAACAATTGAGCAGCCATGTGCCCGCTCGATTGCTAGTCGAAAAGTACCCTCTTTGAATGAACCGTAAGGTCTCCTAAGGTACTCTCTTTCCTTGTAACTCCTTGTTCCTATGCTATAATTCAGCAGAAAGGAACACAGCAGGCGTTATGCCTCATCCCTACGCTAGAATAGAGCAGAAAGAAACACAACAGGCGTTACGCATGCGTCCCTATGCTAGAATCCAGCAGAGGGAACATAACAGGCGCAATGTCTGTGTCCCTAAGCTAGAATACAGCAGAAAGGAACACTATTGGCGTTATGCCTGCGTCCCCAAGCTAGAATACAGCAGAAAGGAACACAACAGGCGTTATGTCTGTGTCCCTGCGCTAGAATCCAGCAAAAAGGAACACAACAGGCGTTATGCCTGCGTCCCTACGCTAGAATCCAGCAGAAAGGAACACAACAGGCGTTATGCCTGCGTCCTTACGCTAGAATACAGCAGAAAAGAACACAACACGCGCTATGTCTGCGTCCTTACGCTAGAATCCATCTAACAATAGCAAGGCAAGGTGATAGAAGACCCTAGCAAGGGAATCAGGGCTTTGGTGAGAGAGATTTGTACTGGAGTCACCATCATCAGGCCAGCACTGAATGAGGACCTCCGCTACCACTCGGACAAGAGGCACAATGACAAATCATGACAGAGAAGGCTAAGGAGATTCGCTTGGCGATCGTAAAGAAGCCCTCGTACAAATTTATGCCTCCTGTTGAGCCGAGAACGACTGGTTCTTTTCCGATGAAACGAACTTCTGCCTGGACCCCTTTTCAACATCCAGAGCAACAAATGGGTTTTCTACAATCCATGCGGCGTCACACGTATAATGAATATCAGGTTCCCCCACACTGTGAGGTTTTGTGGATGTGTTTCCAGTGAGAGTGACACCATTCCGTCTCACATGTTTGACAAGGAACTTAGGTCAACTCATACGGCTATGTGGAACTGCTAGAGATTGTGGTCAAACTCTGACTGGAGAGAATTGCTGCTAGAGAGCCATACCTCCGGAGAGAGTCAAACGTGATTGTCGGGGAATTTCTACGACTGTACCAGTGGCACTTTCTGCCCAACCGCTTTGCTTGCAGCCCCAAGGCTGAGATGGTGGCCAAGATCAAGTAGGTGCTAGGAGATATTCCCAGAGGAACGCATGCCCCAGGCTCCGGAGCCGTTTTGAGGCCGGAGTGGAACTGAATGACGCTAATTTGAATAAACACTTATCTCCCATTCATGAAATATTTGATTTTTAAATTATTTTTGATACATTTATTTTGGGCTGAGATATTGTCTGGTATATTTATTTTATGCAACAGTCAAATTGAACTTTAATTTCTCTCTCTCTCTCTCTCTCTTATATATATATATATATATATATATATATATATATATATATATATATATATATATATATATATATATATATATATATATATGAATGCAATATCCCGCAGGAAAGAAAATGAAAAGCTGTTTCCAAGTACTTTCGAACTTTATTAAGTTCCTTATCAAGGATAACTACAAGAAATAATATTATATTAGAGGTATATATACGAAAGAAAAGTATGAAAGACCGCCTCAAAAACAAGAAATCACCAATGAGAAAGACGGAAGGGGAAAGGTAAAGAAACACATCAAGAATTACAAGAAGCAGGTAGTAAGGACTAAGCCGAAGGAAAAGGTAACAGATTCAAAGAAATGGAGATAGCCTCACGTGATACTTTGTGAGTTTTTCATTTCATATATATATATATATATATATATATATATATATATATATATATATATATATATATATATATATATATATATATATATATACTAAAACAAAAAACAATTCAATATGTAAATTAATGAGAATTAGAAAATTAGCTTACCAGGCAGAGGTCCCTGTATAAGATGGTGTTCCTGAGCAGTGTGGTGAATGTGGGGAAATTTGACTTAAATAATTATTGGTGGCAAGTTAGTTGGTTGTTTATGAAGGAAATACCTCGTTGTATTTCAAATAATTGATAAAAGGGAGTTGAAGATTGTTGGTAGTCAAATTTATGGGAGAGTTTGGAAATATAGAATGACTCCAGAATATCTAGATCATGACTATTAGGACTAGAATCCAAAATAGAGAATTCAGAGTCTGAAATTTGTGAATTGCAAGACATTAAATTTATTTTATAACAATCGCATCGTTAGCTGTTACAGCCCTTTTTGCCTATGAAAGAAATTTAAAATGCCCGATTTGTCTAAAGAGGAGACTACTCAGCGCTCACTTCAACGTTGAGATGCAACTCTCCGGAATTTTCCTTCTTTCCTCGCAGATATTCCTGATGGGCTGGAGATGGTAGGCACTCAATATTGAGATTTTAGCAACAACGTGTTCATCCATCAGCCTTTATTCTAAACGTTCAGTATGCTAGAGAGAGTTGCGCGCCTACCTTGTCTCGAATGCCGCAAGTAGCTCCTCTTTAGGTTTCTTCCACAAATTTCACCTTCCCTAATTTTACACTTGGTACACTCCTATATTCCTCACAAAATCATGCCCTCGTTTTTTTCGCTTCTTCGCTTGAAAAACAATGAAACTGGAAATTACCAGAGCGTTATTTTGCATTCCTTTATCTTCAACAACTAGCACACTCTGTCCCACTCCTGAGAACTCCATGCCCTCGTTAGTAGTTGCTTCTTAGAAAATAATAAAATTGGGCCTAGTAAATTGCCTTAAAAAATAACTAATCATATTCCTCCAAACCTCTCCTCCTCCTCCTCCTCCTCCCCCTCCTAAACAGTGATTGGTAGAAATTACAAATGTAACAACAGCACCACCTTCTTTTTACATCGATGCCATAAAGGATAGTACATTTATTTCTTGAGGAAAGGTGTTAAACGCGGAAGTGGCGCCAACTGTACTAAGTCCCTAGCTAATAGCCTAGAAAGAGAGGCTATGGACAACTCTTTCCCTGTCCCAACCTGCGATATGAATGGATGAAAGTTAGTTGACGCCTAGCCTGTAAAATTATCCGCCAGCCTATAAAAATATCTGAGCAAGGTATTGTAAACAAAATGTCAAAAAGGGGTAAATTGAAATTGCAGAAGGAATAAATCAAGGTTGTCTACTTTTTAGTTTGAGATTACCCAGAATATTGGGGTCGGAATGGTGTGCCACTCTTCCATCTGCCAGGTCTAACACTCTACACGGGATCCTCCTTTATGGCGGCGATGTGGCTTAGCTTTGCTGTAATTGAAAGCTATATCTGCACTCGGCTACGCCCTAGCCGACACATTTTATAGCCATATGGATACAGCCGCACGCAACCTCGCATGCTTATTCGTTTCAAAGGGCGGCGAAAAAGTCATTAATGCCGTAATGCTCAGTCAATGAAAAGAATGACCTCCTCTTAGCTGCACGAGCAAGCTCTAATGAAAAGTCTCCTCAGAGAAATGTCTAGACAAAGTCAATATTCCTTCTTCTCTTTTTCAGCAAACCTATTTTCACAACTAGTACTCGTGGATGTTTGTCAATCAGCAGTGAAAAAAATATGAGTCTCCTTTTTGGGTCTGTCAAATGTCTACTATTTAAAGTAGATCGGGTAAATGATCTGTATTTTTCTCTGATACCCTTTATTTCCCCGTTCAAAACCGTTTTCAGAGGTGGTTTTCATCATTTGCCTCAGAGCATTTCGTAATCCTCTTGCCAGGTGGCTCTCATCACATGGTCGGATCTTGATCGTGGAGGCAATTAGCTCTTTACACTCGGCATTACACACACCAATAACAACTCCGCTATCCATTTCCCGTCTTCTTTGATATACCTACTCTTCTGTCTCAGAACCTACCGAAGGGATATCTGCATCCCTACATGAATGATGGTTAATGGTTGTCTGCTCACTAGTTGGTGTCAAAAACGCAATACTAACTTTCATTGCCCATAACGAGCACCGGCTCTCGATTCCTTTGATTTAACTAACCTTTGTTATTCTGATCTTTATGCAAATTTCTTTTCCAGTTGGTGAAACTCATCCACAATTAACAAGGGACGAATTGCGTAACTAGCTATCTAACCCTATTTAGTGTTTAGGATTCTAGCAGAAACTCTCATTCTATACAAGACCACATCCATTGGCATGGGCAAACGCGCAATCAAGCCACTGCTGCAAACCTGCATTCGATTCGCCAATCCAGAGAGCCGCTCCGAATTAATTAAGCCAATCTTAAAGCAGGCGGAGGTTAATTGCATCATGGTCGAGGCTCAAATGATACTTCCAGACACTCATCCGTTCCCTTAAGTTATCCGAGGGAAATATTGGAGCAAAATTATCCACTTAATATTTCCTTAATTTTGGTCATATCCTCTCTTCACTCGCTTTATTCAGTTTTTGTTTTGTACTCATCACCTCTTATCTACTTCGATTCACCTCTTATTTACTTCCACTAATATTACTTTAATTTTATATTCTTTTTTATATTGCCTACCGATGTGCCTCTTACACTTCCATTTAGTTACCCTTACCCTCATATGACGCTGCGAAAATCATATTTTCGCTTCCCTGGGATTTTCTAGTCACTATTCCAGTATTGTGGTAATTTTGTATTGATTTTATCTCGACAGACAGCATCCGAGGCAAATAACTAAAGATCTACTGTTTAAATTCGGACCCTAACCATGGGCCACTACAAAGGCAATCCGAATCGGGAAACCCATCCGGTAACTAAACAACCCCAATGTGCTTAATATCTCTTGATACATATACCAGAATCAATAATGAAAGCAAGTGAACTACACAACCTCAATTATATATGCATATATATCTTATGTCCGAGTATGTATATCTTTATATATATGGGGCTAATTAAAGTGTGGCTGTGATAAGGCACATTTGGTCGTGTCAATTTCCTCCGGTGAGAAATAGGGTGGAGTGTGTAAATGTTGAAGCCTCTCTTAATGTGTCAATAAATAAATTAATATTCAAATCTGAGGTGATTTGGGCTCCATTAAAGTTCTCTTTGGTTCATAGCTGAAGAGACAAGAGTGTGGGTGAGAGGGTGATACATTATATGCTTGGCGGAATTTAGTAACGGCAATATTGTGATTGGGAAAGTCGGGGATGTGAAATGGTTGGAGGAGCGGTAGAGTATGGGGGAGAGCTCTATTTGAGGGATGTAGTTTTAAGCCATAAATAAATAGAAGATACAAAGGGAACAAAATGGAATGACTGAAGAACAATGTCTATGCTAAATCGGATTTCTTTGTTTGGGATGAAATAATAATAACAATAATAATATTAATAATAAAATATTAATAATAATATAATATAATATAATAATAAAATAATAATGATAAATAAAAATATAAAAATATTAATAATATAATTATAAAATATTACTGATAAAAATAATAATAAAAATAATAATATTGATGAAGGGGTTGAAGAACACCGCCATTTTCTTCCGACGCTTGTCATAAAGTGTTGGATTTCGTCCTTCTGAAATCCTTGTGTATGAGTCCATTGAACAGGCAGCGTTAGGTGTTAACATTAACCGCATCCACTTAACTCATGTTACTATATACATGAAACAATTTTGTATCGGCTAAATAGTTATGATGTTATTGCAAAAACAAATAATTCGCGGACTAACGTTGGGAGGACTTTGGCAATTATATCATTTGAAAGAGAATTTGAAACAACATGATGGTTTCAAATTTCGTTAGAATCACCAACAAATTATGATGTAATTGCCAAAACAAAGTAATTCGCGGGCTAACCTTGGGAAGACTTTGTCAATTATATCATTCGAAAGAAAATGTAAAACAACATAAGGATTTTAAATTTAGTTAAAAGTGGCAAAATAGTTACGATGTTATTACAAAAACGAAAAAATAGCAAAACGGGGACCGACCGACCGACTGACGTAGTGAGATGCAGAGCGAGTCGCCTGCGACTATACTCCCACGCGTCTAAAAATTATTTATACAAAGCTGTAAGGTTATTTTATGTAAATCAAAATAAGTCCTTCTCGAACACGGGGGTTTTCCTGGTAGATATAGGAGGTCCACAGGCTCACGCTCCTTGTGGCTGAAACCAATGCTCCCGCCTTTCTTCCCCGTGTCCGATTACCGTAAGGTGAAGAACCGGCCGCGCACCTCCATGAATTCCATAGTAGCCTCACCGGAGGCAAACCACCGGAAGGTGGTATTGAAACCGTCTTCGGCAGTTTCTAAGGCTGTCCCGTGATAGGAGGACAGGGCCAAGGGAAACAATTCTCCAGCACTTGTCCAAGGCTGGGCGGAGCAATTCAGAGACGCGAGACTTCCGAAGTATGGGGGACTCGCTGTTCTGAGACCACCGTGCACGCCAAAGCTTTGGAGCGAAAGGGAGGAAAAGACCTGCATGGCAAACCTGCCGAGGTAAGTTCTCAAATGCGAACCGGGAAAGATCACTCTACCCCGGCCACTTTCCTCCCAACTTCTCTAACCTCATACGTATGAAAGTTGATGGAGAAATTTGTAAATATTAGATAAGCCTTTTTCCTGCACTGTTGAGGCACCTATCTTCTACAAAGGCTGTCTGCGAGGCCTTCCTTTATAGACAACAATACGCTATGGTGTATTGGAATAGGCGTATGGTACCCCATGTCGAATCAATATTATGGATACCTTCAACAGCATGCGGTCGAGGGTATGTCTCAATTCTTATATTGGAGGTCTCGTGAAACCGTCGATTCCACGTAGAGATACCAGTAGGCCCTTTCTGTCCCAACAGGACAGAGAAAGGGTGTCAACATGCAAGTCTACTCTCTTTTCCTTGAGCAGCAATGACATCACTTTGGTGATGCAAAAAGATGTCCTTGTTATGCTCTATGTAGACGACCTTTCAATCTTTCTTGCTGCAGACCAGATGCCAATTCTGGACATAGAATCCAAGAGTCATTGAACTCAGGGTTGGCAAGACCATGTTGAAAAACAAAACAAAAAAAATCAATGTTTTTAAAAATAAACAAAAAACAACGGTTTGGGAGTTTTATAGTTTTAATTGGTTTTAATAATAAATTAATTTATTCTAACTAATTATAGTAATTTTACATGTATGTACATATTGCCCAAAACTGTAAGAATATACAGAATTTTGAAGGTTTAAATTTAAAACAGATATTTTAAGCAACAAAATGATTAAAGGAACAAATAGTACTAAATAGTTTATAATTTATATTTTCCATTTATTTATTTATGATTGTATTTTATGCCTGAAAGTCCTGACTAAAATAAAATAAAAGCAATATCACAATTACAAAATTCCATATAATAGTATCCTTTGGATTTGAAAAAAAAATTATCACAGTTCCGTTAATAACTAAATTAGCCTGTGAAATCAAAGCTAAAAATATGCATTAGACATATTTTTAACAAATGACCTTTACATATTATCTGAATCTAAGGGCATATTTAATTTGAATATTTTATTAATAAAAACAAGCTTAGGTGTTTTTTCTATACCTAATCTGCTTCTAAACTTAGAATCTTTCATCTAATACTATCCTTTTGATTTGAAAATACTGTATCACAGTTCCGTTAATAACAACACAAATAAAAAAAAAGAATGGCTAAATTAGCCAGTAAAATCAAACCTAAAAATGTGCATTTGACATATTGTTGACAAATGACCTTTACATAATATCTGAATCTAAAGGCATATTTAAATTGAACATTTTATGAATAGAACAAGTTTAGCTGCTTTTGTTGTACCTAATCTCTTTCTTAACTTGGAATGTACTAACTTAAAAGCAGAAAACACTCTCTGTACACTCGCATTAGATGCAGAAGCTGTTAAAAAGCCCAATATATCCTTTAGATCCTACTTTTCGACTGTCTTCTAGTGATTTCCACCAAGCGCATGGAGTTATTGTAGATAATACATTTTCCTAAAAGAGATATGACCTATTAAAAGGTGCTTATTTTCCTTTAAATTATTATTGGAAGCATATAGTGATATTCTTCTGAAGCTAGTTTCATGGCTTTGTGGTCTTCATCTTCAGTAAGACTGATATCATGGTATCTAGGATGTAATTTTGTGGCGAACCAATGAGCATCGGTGATGGCTTGATCATACCTCTTGTCTATCTTTGGTAATAAATTGTCGGGAAGAGGAATTTCTTTCAGTTTTTGTACAAATTCCTTCTGTAATGACACAACATCACTGATTTTGCAGCTCTCACTTTGAAACCAATTTCCCTTGCATTAAATAAGTTACAATCTCTTGCATAATTATTCCCTATTATTTTTTAGGTTTATATCTTCCACTTATATATATATATATATATCATAATCAAGTGTTATAGATGCTAATATTGTCCAATTTTGAATATAGCTATTTAAGGAATCATAAACAGAATTCACCTTGTTTCTACTGGTAGTACTAACTTCTTTCCTCCTGCTTCTTTATATCTTGCAGCTGCTAAATGCGTATTTCTCCCATGCTTAACTATTTGAATCACATGAAAACGTGTTTGTGGCAAATCTAAGTCATGAACAAGTAAATTATCAAAGTGAACATAAGTTACTATATTATAATGAGCCTTTTTCAGTTATTTTCTAATAGTATTCTTGTTTTCTGTATTGTCAGTTACAAAGCTCTTAATTTTGACTTCAAATTTATTACTGACTTCCTCAATTACTTCCTTTGTAATATATGTTAAATAACTTGTGTCATGCTTGTATCCCGAAGTGTCTATTGTTTTAAAAAGATAGATTCCCATGTTTTCTATTATAACTAATGCACAAATTATCTATGTTCATCGTGAACATTGCTCGATCCATCCAAATCTAATCCAACTGTAAGTCCGCTTAGAGCATTTTTGGCTTTTATCATTTCTTCATCATAAACTGTATCTAATATTATAAGCTTATTTGTTTCCTAGTGGGTGGCTTATAACCCAGTCTTAAATTATCAATATTTTTTTAAAAATTGTGGCTGATCAACAGATCGGAAACTGCTGTTTGTAGCAAAGATAAATATTCCACACTGAATATCTAAAGTTTCTTTTTCAGCAGGATTAATCTTTAAAACAAATCCGTCTATTTTTCGATTACTGCTTTTAATTCGTTTTACAGGACTCTCTTTTTGCATCAGATACCTTAGAGGGCCTTTTTTGAATTGAAAATTTGAATACTGGTCATGTCTCCTGTCTAGCAGTGTCTGAGTTATATGAAGTTACAGAACTTGTCCTTGATTCAGATAAACCTTTAGATAAAGGTCTATCATTTTCATTATATGTTGAAGCGATACAACAATAGACGCTTCATCAGAAATTTGGACAGTTTCTGATTCTGAAAACAAAATTCAATTCATATTAGTGAAATTATAATTTATCTTAAACCCTAACATAAATTAATGGGATTTTGATTTTAAAAATTACTTGAACAGGAATGATACACGTTTGAAACAGCTTCCTTGTATTTTGGTATTCATTCGACAAAAACAGTGGGTATTTAATTTAACTTTAAAAATTAAAATAATAACAACTTCTGATGACATTGTAACAAAAATAAAAATAAACAAATTAAAATTCTGCTAGGAAAACGTAACACATTTGTGCAAAGGTAACAATTCTGGCAACTCTGCTAAAGATTAAAATCTGTGATATACAGTATGCATATGGTTCTTTTTCAGTTGCTCTATGATGTCTGTTGAGATGCAGTATCAAGGTAAAAGTTTGCATATTATATGTATACACAGTTATTAGTGTAAATGTTTTCATTATCATAATAATATTAACTATATTTAATGTTTAAACTTAATAGATATAATAAAATCTTCCAAACAATTTATAATAAAAATCAGAAATCAACCAAAAAAAGAAACATGGTTTTAATGTTTTTTTTGAAGTGGTTTAAACCGGCCAACCTGATTGAACCGCTTCTTTCGCTTGATGAAGCGTAGAGGTTTCGGATTTCCAAGGCTAAGACTAAAGTCGTCAACTTCTGTCGCCTTCCAGTGCTCCACCCCGACCCAGAATAATACCTAAACGTGGTTCGAGTGGTTTCACTTCGAAAGACAATCTCATTACAACCCATCCTCAACTTCAGTCTCCCAAATTATTCATTTCACATTATTCAATTTAACACATTTTTTTCTACTCAAACTGGCCTAGGGGAGGGGGTCAGGTGTAACATGTGGAACCATGTTGTAGTGGTTAGGATTGTGTCTTCTCTAGACTCCAACGTTTGTGGATAAATATGCTGTTTTATATCCTCCACACTTGTTCACCTCCCCTTATTTCACCACTTTCTTTACTGGATTCTCGTTACGAACTTCTCTGGTGGATATACTTTCTTTTGTTTACGCATTTTAGTTTAACTAAGTAATAACAACAATCTTAAACTCAATTAAATTATGTCAATTATTACAAAAAATTCTGTTCACCTCCTTCCTTTCCTACTTCCACTACGATTATTTATAAACCATTTAATGGATGATAAATGTATCTTATTTTTCCCTGTATTTAATTATCAGTAACAAAAATATTATTTTTTTTAATATTTCTTAATAAAATTTAATGTTTATTAATCAAAAGGAAAGTTTCGATATTTTCCTACGCTTGCCCAAAGTTAGGTCAAAATATCAAAAAATTGTCCTAGTTTTTTGGAAATTAAATCATATGTTCTCGAAATAACTCCTTCAACAATTAAACCATAATTTTTACGATATAACATTCCTCATCTTTAACATTCGGAAAGAAATAATAACTAACATAATGTTGGTTCGTTTCCAGTGTAAAAGTCTTAAGTCTCTTTGACACAGCAGGAAAATGTCATCGTTTTAGCCTATAAAACGAGTGACTTCGACAAAGAAGCTAAAATATTTATACTCTCGGCGTTCAAATTAGTCTTTATTATTCGTCCGTGAGCAGACTGAGGTTCCTTGGGTGTAGGTAGCTATGCAATTAAATGCTACCCATGATCCCATTTAATATTTTAAGAGATACTTAAATAAATTTGGATGGTCTGATTTAAAGAGTGAAGGCTAACGATGCTATATTAGGTATTATTTTTCATTATATCGTATCCAATTGATCTTTTTATAGCTCGACGAAACAATTTAATGATTTTATTGTCTATTTTTGTAAAACTAAAGCTCCCTAAAATGGTTTTAATAAAAATTAATGGGTTTTATATCTTCATTTAATAGTTTAATTATTAGGGTGGATTATGCCTATTTAAATAAACATTTCGGTCTTGAGCATGAATAAAGCCGTGCTGAAAAACGACCTATGTAAGAACAAAAGTATTTTAATTTTTCATTTAAAATAAAAAGCACATAATTTGTGTTTATATAGCGTAGATGTAATATTAACATTATTTAACGATGTCTGTTGTCACTTGGCTCTAATATATTTAGTAGTCTTCCTTTCTAGGCCCCAAATTTGGAGAATGTCGAAGTCAAACACCGACGAAGTAATGCGCATGATAAATAAAAGCTATAATCAAATAGGGTCTTGGGAGAAAAATAATTTTGTTTGGTTGTATAGTAAATGGTTTTACGTGAACTGGTATAACATAACTTGAAACGAAGGATAATGTATCAACTTGTCATTTTCTTTGTTGATTATTGTGGTAAATGAATCAGACATCTGTTTATTGGCCTTCGATCAAAAGGACAAAATTTAAGTATCTGCCATCACTAACAAAGGAGAACAAGGCTACAGCTATAATAAAGAAGCCACTCAAGTATCACCTACTATTGCCGATTTTTTATCAGTAGAAAAAACATCAGCTGACATCGAGTTACCAATTTTTCATATTGCAAAGGTTATTTATTTCTGACATTTCTTCCCACATTATTCTTTTCATGTTAAGTTTCCCAACAGGAGACCCTATCCCTCCTTTGAAGTGTCGCCCAATTGTAACTGTAAACATTTTAAACAGGTTGATGATATGTTATATCGGTAAATCAGGTGTTTGAATGACATAAATATACTTAGGTGTAGAGAAAGCTTTATTGTATATGATTTACTTAGGAAAATCATTTGACCTTTCCACTTCGACGTCAAGCAAGGCAAAGGTTTGATTTCTGATCATTTCTGTTCCTAATTTTTTTTATTAAAAAGAGTCATAGAGGAGTTGTTTAGATTATATATAAATCGAATTCGTCCTCTTATATGGATATTGAAATAAGACTAAAACAATATAATTAATTTAATGAACGCGTTAAATCCCAATATAGGAAAACAGTTCTAAATTGCTTCTATGTTCGAAACTGTAAATGGGCATATCTTGAGGCAGGAATTCAGGAATATTACGAGAATTCCTGACCAACTCCACAAGGACCAAGTAAATTGAGATGGATTCCAGTATTATGGCTGACTTCCCCTCATAAGATAGGCTCGTAATAATGTTGGATTCGAAATCATAGCTAGTTTGTGGGGATATAGAAATGAAATTAAGGAGTCCCTCCGTTAAATTTATAACGTTATATGTATGAAAGGGAAACTTCGATTAGCTGTGTAATGAAGTAAATGAAATAGTTCGTGATGATTTGCGACCAGAAAATATCTTAGTCCAACAAAGACTCGTTTGCCCAATCTCACCTAATCGTATTGACAGAACTCCCAAACATGTATATAGAACTTCTTTATTTTAATGTGGTTTTGCCGTTGGTACCAAACCTAATTTTGCTAGACCTTGTATTTTAGAAAAATAACAAGAAATAAAACAAAACTTTTACTGTCAGTTGCAAGAAAACGTTTGGTTTGTGGAAGAATTTGAACACTACTATCTATTTTCTGAGCTATCATTGAACCAAACGGATAGTTTTGTCCTTCGTGTTGACCTGCATTGTGACCTTCTTATACATTGATAATGGATTCAAATCATTAATATAACATCAATTCATTGTCATTAATGCTTTATATTTGTGATGAAGAGGTGCATCTTCAAATGACTCATTTCTAGCTTAAAACCTTCCATCTTTTTGAATCGTAATATCATTAATTTTAACTTTCTAAGACGGTGTCTGTACCTAGCCGATCATTTTGGTTCTTTGACCCCGAGTATATACTTGTATAATAGATGATCTCACAAGAGACGTTTATGTTTTCTTCTTTGTTTTTACTTGTTTCTCCCGTCAGTTCCTTCTTGTAGTTCATGTAGGGTGGTCTGAGTATTTTTCATGTTACACAAAATGATGAACAATTGTTTCCATTCAAAGAATTCAATGCCTTTACGAATACAAATTGAAAGAATACAAAAAATGCTCAAATCTCTTCTGGCGCCTGATACTTTCAAGCCTCGAAGATACCTTCTCGAATAAGTTTTTCCTTATATTTTTATATTACACGAAAAATCCGTTCCCAACCTGCCTTCCATAATTCTCTAAAGACCAGTGATAAGATAAGAGGTAGATTGGCTATAACGGTTCGCCATACATCAACCTGGTTGGCTTAGACCACCCGAGCGAACTTGTCATAACAATAATGCATTATGTCGAATCAACTTTTGCAGTAATAATGAACTTGTTTATTTGAATATTGGTCCGTTGAAAGAGGTTATACGTTACTAAGAAAGCCAAGATTCCTATTCGTTAAACACAGTCCCTGTTCCACATCCACCCATCATATATATTAAGTACATATGTAATTATTATTATCATAGGAAGAGATGACAGACGTATAATGTACATATTGCATCTCAAGTGGACAGCTTGGCTGAATTAGGTATATTTATAACGTGGTCATTAAAATATATTATATAATTATTGCATGTGTGGTATCTCATGCATTGTGGTCTGTAGATCCGCAAAAAACAGTTCAATGGAATTATTTACTGTAGAAATAAAAGCAAAATGAGTGGAGTGCAATGAAGTTATTGGATGAAGAAATGATGGATGGGGGAGGGAAACTGAGGAAAAAAGAATATGGAAGGCATTAGTAATAAAAAATGAGAGGTGGGAGGATTGCAATAATACTGGGGAGATTTAAAACAAAGTAATAAATAAAACTGGTTTAACTATATAGAGTATTTATACTCAAAAACGTATAAAAAAGCGTTGGATGTCTGAAGAGAAGAGAATTATTGAAAAGGTTCAAGGAAAATATATAGCTCAATATTAATTGGAGATTGGAGGTGCTGAAGGCCATCTTACGAATCTCCTGATGCAAGTTCATAGAAAGAGTGAGTCTGTTGGGAGTACAAAATTGGACCCAAACGCATTTCACATTTCCACAATCAAATTCAAGTAAAAGCAAACGAACTCAGATCCACAAAAGCGCTTGAATCTTGCTTCTGCTGGAGTGAAATGTCAACTTTGCCAATTGAAGAAATCACATTGCATTTATGGCCATCTTACAGCGTACTTTCGTCCTAACTGTTTTCTTTAACTTTGGAGATTAAAGAGGAGCTTTAAACACTCCATTTTTAGACGTACCCATTAATTCTAATCTTTATATGATTCTAGATAGAAATTCTTCCTATTCTTGTTTTCACTTTTTAAATCGCTTTCTTCTGCCGGTCTTTATCTCCACTCGTTTCCTTTACTATCGACCTGCCTTATCATACGGAGTCTTTTTAGTTTCTTTTCGATAACCTTTTAAAGGATACTCTGTCCCATATTCACTATTTGCCACTTTTCTTGGGTCATTAATATTAGACCCATAAAAAAACTAAAGTTTTAGGGGCTTCAGAACACTGATTAGCCTTTGGTCAGAGAAGAAGGAAGAATTTTCATTTTGATCATTGTTTTAGGCCGAGTCCAGAAGATGAATTTTCACTGTGGACTTAGAGCTATCTCTATCTACAGGGTGACATAGTATGGGCTTTATGAATATAGTTTAAAATGATTTATCAATTAATTTTAGATTATAATAGAGAACGATAGCCGTATACCTCTTTCCCTAATAGACTCTAATCCAGTTAAAAAATGTAAACCTTAAAAATTAAAGAGGCGATAAAGAAATATCTGTTCAAGACGCCAATTAACTTGTCGCCTGTTGTTTTAAACTATTTTAAGGCGTTTGTGTTTAAAAAATAATTGGATAATTAAAAAGTATCAACTTGATCAAATAGTAATTATCATAGCCTTAGAAGAAATCGGTGAAGCTAAACTGACTTACTTCTTTTTTCCCTCGAGTGTGACAGGCATTTACGAGGTACACAGCGGTGTAGACATAATTATCTTTCAGTTCAGCAAAGCTTTTGAGTTAGATCCTCACAGTACGCTATTAAAGAAATGAAGAGCCTATGAGGCGACAAAAAAATTTAAATCGATATAATATTACTTAAATATAAAGAAACAATGGTTCTGAACTGCAAACCCCCCCTTGAAATCATTGTTGTTCCGCAAGTACTTTTACTATGTCCCGTCTAATTGTATTTTTTTAGTTACATAGATGATCGTTTATTACATATGATAGTTCTATTTGTAAACAATATAAAAGTAAGACATAAGGTAATAAATTTGTTACCTATTAAATAGTTACTAAACCGTTTAGACAAGTCAATTTATAAAGTTATAAATGCACAAACTTGTAGATTCTAGGGAAGCAATGGTAGGTGCCGTTGATGAAGAACGAAACCTATAAATTTTAAATTCAGCTAAATTCAATTTATCCCCCCCAAAATCTCAGTAATTTAAAAAGAAACTAAAGATACATTTAGTCCTTGTTACAAATTTTCGGTTTGCTCATATTGGAATAAACCCCTTTCGTCTCGAAGGTCCTTCTTTCAGAACGGTATATTCTCTCACCAGGAATTGAACGTTATGCAGCCAAAATTATCTGTGAGCTTTGATATTTGCTCTAAAAAGAGGAGGAACACTGGTCACATCTTTTATCTTAGAGCTTAGATATTTTTTATATACAGAGCAACTCGGGCGATATCTTATATCTCTGAGCTTAGATATTTGTTATATACAGAGGAACTCAGGCAATATCTTTTATCTCCGAGCTTAGATATTTGCCATATATAGAGGGACTCTGGCGACATATTTTATCGGTGAGTTTAGATATTTGCCATATACAGAGTAACTCTGTTACATCGTTTATCTCTGAGCTTAGATATTTGTTATATAAGGAGGAACTCAGGCAATATCTTTTATCTCCGAGCTTAGATATTTGCCATATATAAAGGGACTCTGGTGACATATTTTATCGGTGAGTTTCGATATTTGCCATATACAGAGTAACTCTGTTACATCGTTTATCTCTGAGCTTAGATATTTGTTATATAAGG
This sequence comes from Ceratothoa steindachneri, assembly GCA_963969495.1. Classification (NCBI taxonomy): domain Eukaryota; kingdom Metazoa; phylum Arthropoda; class Malacostraca; order Isopoda; family Cymothoidae; genus Ceratothoa; species Ceratothoa steindachneri. The sequence goes on from OZ018330.1 coordinate 94,941,689, forward strand.
AGGAACTCAGGCAATATCTTTTATCTTCGAGCTTAGATATTTGCCATATATAAAGGGACTCTGGCGACAGATTTTATCGGTGAGTTTCGATATTTTCCATATACAGAGTAACTCTGTTACATCGTTTATCTCTGAGCTTAGATATTTGTTATATAAGGAGGAACTCAGGCAATATCTTTTATCTCCGAGCTTAGATATTTGCCATATATAAAGGGATTCTGGCGACATATTTTATCGGTGAGTTTCGATATTTGCCATATACAGAGTAACTCTGTTACATCGTTTATCTCTGAGCTTAGATATTTGTTATATGCAGAGGAACTCAGGCGATATCTTTTATCCGTAGAAAAACAACGGCTTTGCGATAAGAAGTGTAAACCAACGAGGATATTTCTGTTGAAAAGAAAGTTTGTATAGAGAAATTAATATAAAGGGGATGGGGTGGGAAACCATACACTGAAGACTATATAGGAGACTCCTGCGATTGTTGGAGCAGGATGTCTTTCTAGCCTACAAATGTCAGCTGCCCCATGATTGTTGTTTTTATTGTTCCTTTTACCTAATAAGCATAAATAAATGATTTCATTAAGCCAGGAAGAAAATATCAGTAAATAAAGTAGTCAAGATGGAGAAATTAAAATGTGTGGTTAATATATAGCATCAGTTCCATCTGTGCGTCTTGGGGCCTGAAGGGTACGCCTTCCACCACTGAGATCAGCTCCACTATAGCTTGACTATAGCTTTCCATGTTGGCCTCACACCCTCTTGCAAAGTCAAGAGTAGTGCGAAATGTCTCACAAGATCAAATTGCTACTTACACTAACGAAGCTACTTCCCCCTCCCCGGAAGTAAAGATGATAGGCCTTTGTTTTCTGGGATTTGTTCGTTATTGGCTTGAAATTAACTTGAGAAGCAAATCCTAATTGATGGGTCTCGAATAATGGCTAAGGGATACCATTATTTGGTTGGCTTCAGCTTCTTAACCACTCCTCTTGATGCTTAATCTCAGGTTTTCGATCTGGTGAGTAGTGGTCTGACTCACTCAATGCACCTATTGCGAAAGAGTGATATGCATACATGAATATGTTCTATCTCATGAACTTATGTGTACGTACGCACATTTTACATAAAAGTGGTTCATACAGAGAACAGCTGCCTTTAACTACTTGCCACAGGGATTAAATGATTGGCGATAATCTTGATTTTTTTTTTGGTTCACGGTTGAGTGCTCACGCTTGCATGATATTGGTGGCACCTACTCAAAGTAAGAAGAAGGACAAATCTATTTATAGATGTACAGACACGTTTTACGTACAATTCACATTGATGACACGTACATAGGGCCCATGTCGTCAGCTATTGACATATGGGATTAAGTGGGGATACCGATAAACCTAATTATGATATTATTTCGATAGACACACTTATCTTACCTTTAGCACGGCTGACCGCACGCGTGCCGGTCGCGTGCCTGTTTCTTATTGTTTCCTCCTAATTTTTTTAATGGATTTCATCATTTATTTTCTTTGGATTCAATTTATATTTCCCGCATGTTTACGAAACATATAGTTACATATTACAGAGTTCTGCTTACCTACCCCTCACCCATTTCTACCCCTGACCTTATATTATTCTCCCTCACAATTTTAATCTTTTTATTCTTTTTTATTCAATCCTTTATTTCTCTATTTTCACGTTCTTAAATATGGCTATATTGTACATAGATACGCGCACACGCACTAACACAGTGGAACATTCTTACATGAATTTCTTTTCTGTGTATGTATATATGTATATATATATATATATATATATATATATATATATATATATATATATATATATATATATAATCGTTGGGGTTGCTGCTAGTCAGACGAATCTTTAATTTCACCAGGAATGAGAGTACATAGAATGCGGAGAAATTCATCTTCATTTATTGAGGATAAACAACGTTTCGAGCTGTCCGCTCATCTTCGGGTTCATTTCGGCATATTTCGAGAAATGCGCAGTCTAGTTGAGATTTAGGCAGTTTTCGCGAAAGCTTGGAGAAAGATCGATAAACCTTGAGGCATTCTTGTCCTTATTTCTTGTATGCCTCTCAACTAGACTGTGCATTTCTCGAAATATGCCGAAATGAACCCAAAGATGAGCGAACAGCTCGAAACGTTGTTTATACCCAATAAATGAAGATGAATTTCTCCGCATTCTATGTACTATCATTCATAGTGAAATTATACAGGGTGTCCACAAAGTCTGGGTACATAGGAATTTTAATATTTTATTTATTTATGTTATTTTTCCTCCCCAGATCGAATGATGGCTCTGTCTAAAGAAGAAAGAATCGAGTTAGTACTCTTAAGTGGACGAGGATGATGGTCTTATTGCAAAATCGCCGATGAATTTAACCTTTGACACCCTGATCGGCAACCTATTTATTTTACTGTCGTCGGGAAATTGGTCACGAAGTTTAAAGAAACAGGAAGTGTCTTGGACAAACCCCGTTCCGGGCGACCAAAGACTTCAGACGAAACGAAAGAGGTTGTCATGGCTAAGATTGCTGCTAGCCCAAAGAAATCACTTCGTCGGACATCTATGGAGTTGGGTGTTCCAAGGTCAACTATCCCCAAAATCCTGGTAGAGCAGAATTTCCATCCGTACAAATTACAGATATTGCATCACTTAAATGAAGACGAACCCGATAGACGAATGCAGATGTGCGAATGGTTTTCAGATAAATTGTATGAAAATATCAAATTACTAAAGTTCTTTTGTTGTTCAGTGATGAAGCTTTGTTTTATGTTAATGGTGAAGTCAACAGACAGAATCTTCGATACTGGTCTCAAGACAATCCACATTGGATGGATCCATCCAAGCAGCAAGGCTGCCAAAAGGTGATGGTGTGGTGTGGTTTGTGGAAAGCTCATGTGCTAGGGCCCTTCTTCTTTGATGAACATGTAACCGGTGAGACTTATCTGAACATGTTTAGAGACAAATTAATGCCTCAAATTGAGCGCCTAAGCGAGAGACTTCCGGACTGGTTTCAGCAGGATGAAGCCCCTGCCCATTTTGCTACAAATGTTAGAGATTGGCTGAATGACACTTTTCCTCACTGGATTGGAAGAAGAGGTCATGTGGAGTGGTCCCCTCGTTTACCAGACCTATTTCCCCTTGATTTCTTTTTCTGGGGTATGTTAAAAGAGAAAGTTTACTCAATGAAGATTGCAAATCTAAACCACTTGAGAGAACGCATTATCAGTCAGTGTGCTGAAATCAACGGCAATGTACACCTATTCAATCGAGTTCACAAGAATTTAGCAAGGCGCATTGAATTATGCATTGCAAATAATGGAAGTCATATTCAAAATATAATTTCTTAACATTATAATTAAATAATATTGTTTTGTTCTAAAGGTAGGTATTTATCCCTTCTCTATATGCTCTACATTATTATGTGGCTATATTATACATATATACTTGCTCATAAACACCTACACACACGAATATTTTTAACGAATTTCTGCCAATTGATATAGGTTCCATGTATATGGTGTTTGCAGTTGCCTGTGGGTGTGTTTCTCTCACTTATTACTGATATATATATATATATATATATATATAAATTGATGTAAGTATCATGTGTGTAGTGATTTGAGTTGCTTGTGCGTGTGTGACCATCCTATTCTTTCTTGATTCGTTTTTTTTATAAAATTAAAATATTACCACATAGTTGTACATACCTATGCGAGTATTATTATAATTAAGATCGAATACCAAGCCTGGAGATTGAGAGAATTCAGTCAGAAGAAGAAAGGAATAAAGACGATTTCAAGCTGTAAATGAAGACTGACAACTCAACAATAAGGTGAAGGCTGCTCTTGCGTTTGGAGATAGAGGAATTATTTGCCCGATTAAAGGTAAACAAAACATGGGAAAACTAAATTACAGAAAGAAAAATATCCAACCTACTCCAGCGGCATTGACAGCACCACCATGGTGCTGCACCTGGACTTGTTGGTCTGTCTCTCAACCTAGAACCACACATAATATTCCAGGATAGTGTAATCATGTGAATTGGGAGATCAGATGTTCAGTGATTTAAAAAGATTGTCTGTCAGCTAAAAGAAGGTCCTACTGCTTGTGTGGCACACGTACAACCTTTCAATGGCCACCTCCTAGACTCAGGAAAACACCAACTCCTCTAGGCACTTGTTGTATCCCTTCGTATTGAGTATGAAGCCCCCCCCCCCCGAAAGAAAATGGAGCTCAAAACATATTTTTCACTATTGACCAATTAAAATAGCTTTATATTTACCTGGAACCTGGTTTTCACAACTCTCGGTACAGTTTCTGGGTATACAGCAATCTAGCTGTTGTTTTGAAAGTTCGCAACCTGGTACTGGCAGAAATTCATCTCGTCTGAGAATAAGCAAATCATGCCAGGGGGGGGAGGCGAGGATAACGCTTCTTAGTTCATAAGCTTCGTAGCTCGTTTCTTATGTTTCCAATTCATCTCATGTAGAAAGAAAAAGGTGTGCCCTTCTCAGCTTATATTAGTAGGAGCAGATGTTTAATGCAATATCTTCCTGATGAGAGACTCTAACACTGCCTTGTTCCTAGATATCATTGATTTGATGGGATCGTATAACGATGATGGTATGTATCTAGACGATAAATTATGGGGTTCTTTTCGAATCAGAATGTTTGAGTGAGGTTTTAGAGCTCCCCTACCCTAATTACCACATCTTCTCTGATCTAACTCTTTCTGGATGTCTTTTAATGCCCTCAGATTAACACACAAACACTCGATGATGTTCGCATTGGAGCTCCTGTTGTGATAGCCAGCGGCAGAAAACTTTTGAGAATTTAATTTGGTCATGGCATTGCCTTATTCAAAGAAGCTGGATTACCAAATCTACAATCATAGGAAGAAGAGAAAACCGACCCCAGATAACACATGCGCGGAATTAAGAGTTCCCAATGGCGACAAATTACCCCTTCCCCATGATTTTTGTTTCTTCTATATTACCCTAAATATTTTTGTGTTATCCTTATTTTCTCTTTTTTATTATCATTAATTTCATAATTATCACGAAAACAATCACGAGCATGTCCAATGGAACTAGGGTTAGACCTCGTTGAGTAAGCCAAAGGACGAGCAGTAGTGTCCTATTTTTCGATCATGCAGTGAGCAGGGATCCCTTTTCGGCCAATAGTGAGCTACTTATTCATGCATGTGGGGTGTGTGGATTGGATATCAGTGACGCAACGTCTGTGTTGGCAGAGAAGTATGTGCGTGTGAACGTATATGAAGCTTTACACCCTTATTCACCTTAACCAACATAGGCAGATCGGCTTACATCATTAACGCAAACCTCCAAAGCTCCTCTAATTCTCATAGATTTATTAGGGATCAGACAAGCCTCAGCATTAAAGCCTTGCCAAGGCGACTAAAGATGGAGATGAAAGTGATGTTTCTTCTGTACATGTTTGGTGTAATGTTTTTTTAAAAAAATGGTGTGGATCCAAAGATTTGAATGCTATTTGTGGTTTATGTGCACGTGTGAGCATATATGTTTTTTTACGGTTATTCTATGAGTGTTATTTTATATATGGTTTTTGCAGAGGGACAATTTAGTTCTGCTGCCTCTACTACTATAGTATTTGTGTTGTTTGTAACGAAAAACGTCCTTGGACGCTTTTCTTCCCTAGCGAGCTTGGGGTGCCATTTTTCAAGGTGCAATAGGTTGACAATGATGCCGCCCACATGAGCATCATGTGAATCTTATAAAGGCTCGTTACAGGCATGTTCACAACTATGCACATGCATATAATATAAAATATGTATAGCAGTTTTCATAAATAACAATAAGTCTTTAGGTAAATAATATGTAACATCTCTGTAAAATAATAATTTATAGTTTTTGTAACAAAGAACTTAAAACAATAGTCGATGTAAATAATAATACATACTTTGCTTGTAAAGGTTTAAAGCAAGAAGAATAAATTCGAGACGTTCACACGTTAGCAAACCTGTGCACTTGTACACACACAGACACAGTAAACGAAGTAAAACGATTCCCACAGTCACGGCAAAAGGTCAGCTGTTACCAAACAAGCTTGGTAGCAGGTGCAGAGCCGAAGACACGGTAGTAACGGGCATGTTTTGCTATCGGGAAACCGCGAAACGCAAAGTCGTGTGTTTGGAATTCGATATAAAATGAATCTCTCTCTCCGTAAACACACAAATTAACACAGAGTGGAGGAGGCTCCGCCCAAACAACATCATTGGCTAATCGTAAGCCACGCCCCTGTTGTGCGCCACCGTATATAGCATTTTGGGTATACAAAGAAACACAGTCTTGCAGTAATTCAGTCAAGCAGAGTCCCAGGAACATTCACAATTACAGTCACAGTCAAACGCACATATAGTAAAGATACCAACCCAAAACAAGGAAAAGGGTCGCTTGAATTCACGACATTCCCATTTCGAATTCATCTCACGCCGAAGCAACCTAAACTCTACGCCCTAAAATAAAGAGTCCAAAATTCTGGCGTTCAGGATTTCCTTTTCTACGGGTAATCCATATCGACCCTTTTAACCAGCCTACCTAACCTAAAGCCAAGGGAGAATATTATCTTTCCTAGAACAATTGGAGTCAGCCTCAGGTCAGCGCCAGGTTACCGTATGACCCTGTAACGAGATCGTCACTTTTAAACAATATTGGATCAGATTAGTACTTGGATAGTTCACGTCCAAAACCGTGGAGAAGCTATTTAAAGAGTAACCGTCATAACTGGTGACTTACCCATATCATCATCATCATCATCATCAGTAACTCTAAAATTTAAGAAGGGGATTTTTTTGATTATTTGAATAATAATGTCATCTTAGTTTGTTATGACTTATGTAAGTATACTTTAATTTTTTATCAAGGTAATTTCTATGAGTTTCTTTAGAGTTTGAAAATACAAAATGGTTAAGTTCAGAAAAAAATATGATTATCCAATGCTTTAGTATGTTTTTAAAAAAAATGAATTACAATTGGTGGAGTTCAGGAAATTTATTAAAATTTAAGCAAGGCTACTTTTTTATTTTATCTTCTATAACTCTATATTTTAAGCAACGTGAATTTTTGAATGGGGTGAGATTTAGTTTAGAGTTCATTTTTAAAATCATTATAATTGGCGAAGTTCAGAAAATTTATAAAAAATTAACCATAGCTACTTGTTTTTAGATTTTAAATTTTAATCTTAGTAGCAAAGCCATTGCCTGACATATATATATATATATATATATATATATATATATATATATATATATATATGTATAACTCATTTCTTTTTGTAGCTTCCAGATGTTTGTTTAAAGAGAGGAGGACACTGAACTGACTAAAAGGATGTTCACTCTTATTCCTCCACCGGGCGGGCAGTAACGATTTGGGAATCACATCCTTCTCTAAACACTGATTTAGAAAAGAAATAATGCTTAGAGTTTAAAAAGTTGCGTAGTGTGAAACATAACTTCATACTTGATGTACCGAGGGACTGGAAAACACCGCTGTTAGAAGCCATCTACAACGTGCTCAGAAGGAATCTACATAATCTAAACAGCCACTTAACGGAAAAATTAAACCGCCCTATAAGTGATAGTAATTGGAACAAAAAATATCAAGAAATCTGTGTTGTGAATTTATCGGATAAGCCAATATCGACCGATATAAACGTGCCTTGGGATTTGGACTCTCGTTTTCAATAAACAAAAAACCTGAAAGTGTGGACATTGCCGCTGCCTTTGCTAGATTAGAAAGAAATAAAAACATATCACAAAGCCATATAGACATAGCAAAAGGAATTGTTTATTCAGTAGTGAATAATATGAATAGGGGTTTAACTAATTTTTCAAAACAATTTAAGGCAGCCCTTAAATCATTAATTATGGACAATGATTTGCATATTACAAAAGCAGATAAATCAAACATGTGTGTAATAATGAATAAAACATTGTATTTAGAAAAAATGCCCACTTTGTTATCTGATACTACTACATAACTACCGTTAAGAAGCGATCCCTTAGATGATGTAATCAAGAATTTTAATAGAGACATAAAAAATATTTCTAAAAAACACAAATCAATTATTGATTCAGTTTCTTCTAGTGGTTCATCATTACCTTATTTGCATGGCCTAATAAAAACCCATAAACTAGGCAATCCAATAAGACCAATCATCAATGCAACTGGGTCAATCCAATATAAACTCTCAAAATATTTAGTTAATTTACTTTCTCCGATCTTAAGATCCATATCACCCTCACATATGAAAGATTCAGTTGATATTTGCAATAAGTTCGAAAATATGAGTGTAATATCAGAGCTGAGATTAGTCAGTTTTCATGTTATCTCATTATTCACTAAAGTGCCTGTTAATGCCTTATTGGATTTCCTAGCTGGTATTCTTAATTCTTATGATTTGCCTTTACCGTCCAACTCGATCATTCAATTTATTTTTTTATGCATTAAAAAATGTAAATTAAGTTTTAATGGCAAGTTCTATGAATATTTTAAAATGAGACTGATTCCACCGGTTTGGTCCACTCAAATTGTTTGTTACCGCTATGTAGACGATGTCCTGGGAATTCTAAAGGAAGATTTCGACCTCGATGTTTTTTTTTATTTATTAGTTCCGTCAATTAAATCTACTTTAGAAAAAGAAGGAAACAAATACCTTCCTTCCTTAGGTGTTCTAATAACACTGGTTTACCCGAAAAACTTTGGGGCTCTGAGGCATGGATGTGAATAGGTGTTTTTTACTCATTTTGTTGTAGGGAATTCAAATTTCTGAACAGTTTTGCACTATCACTTCTAGTCCTTTTGCTTTCACATACCCCATTTTTATTATATAGCATATAAATTCAAAATATAATGTGTTTATTCATCTGTTACAAAGTTATATTAATGCAACTAAATTACTTGGATAATAAAATACACACAAATCATAGTACAGCGGACAGTTAGTAGTGATTTTTTTAGGGACGATCTTGTGTATTTTGCTTCCGGGATGTCACGCAAGAGCATCCAGCAGAAGTGCCCCATCATACTAGGGTACCACTTGTTTTGGTAGTCTCTCTCCATCTTACAAATGTCTTGGTGGAACCTTTCTCTATGCTCATCACTCACTGCCCCGAGGTTAGAAAGGAAGAAGTTGAGGTGGGAGTGGCGAAAGTGAATTTTGAGTGACATTTGACATCCCATATCCTCATAAGACTGAAACAACTTCTCGATACACTCTTGGTAATCTAATACCATTGTGTTATGAAGGAAGCCATGGCAGACTGACTTAAATGCTTCCCACGCTCTCAGTTCTTTTAAGGTAAGAAGCTCCTCAAATTCATTATCTATCAGCTCTTCTCGGATCTGAGCTCCGACGAAGATGCCCTCCTTGAACTTAGCAGAACTCAGAGCTGGGAATAAAGTACACAAGTGTTTGAAGGCAGTGCCATTTTTGTCCATGGCCTTCACGAAATTCTTCATTAACCCAAGCTTGATATGAAGATAAAGAAGAAGCACCTTTTTCATGTCCACCAGAGGATGTTCTTGGACATTTTGTTCAACAGGCACGAAAGTGCTCCTAGACCACCAGTCCTTCTGCTTATAGTGCTTGGACACAGCCCGACTGTCCTTGAGACAGATAAAGCAATGGTAATTTGTGAACCCTGCCTGCATAGCCATAAGGGGCTCAATATCCTTGAGGTCCCCGCAGAGACCCCACTGGTACTCGTTGTACTTGACAACTTCTAAAGAGAGCCTCATATTGTCATACGACTCCTACAGATGGACTGAGTGGGCAATGAGAATGCTGGGGTATTTATTCCCATTGTGCAGGAGCACAATGGGAATCTGAAGGATTGTGTGGGAAACCAAGTAAAGTGAATAAGCCAGGAACATTTTTGCAGTCGCACAACCTGTTTTCCATCTCAAAGAATGAAGTGAAGTCGTTGTTCCGTATCCTGAAACTGGTGATCCTTACATCTGCCTTGACTAGGTTCCACTGCTTAAGCCAGGATGTCAGGAGCTTTGCCTGCTGCTTAGATAGATACAGAGACATTGTCTTCAGAAGAGATCGAATTGGCAGAATATGACCCTGAAGTAATTTCTTCATCTGATGAAGGAATATCTATATTTGCTAGGAGTGTAGGGACAGGAAGTTCATCTGAGTGGGGAACCGGTCTCATAACTAAGGGAAGGTTGGGATATTTTATCTTTTTCTAGAAGAACATTGAAATTCGTTATATTTGACAAATAAAAATAACAATCATCTCTATTGTAACAAGGATTAGAACAGATGTGTGGGCCCCAGGATTTGTCCTGATCTTCCATTTTACAGTCAAAATAATGAAAGCAAGCAGTTCTCAGGAGGAAAGTCATTGTTTAGAGCTGTGCAACTGTCGTGAAATCCCCCCACACGTATCAACTCACAAAAATCTAGAAAACAAAATAAACATTAATCATATATATGGTTACAAAATACATATGGTTGCAAAATCATAATATAGACATGTATCCAACATATAAAATGCTTGTGTAACATGATTGTCGAGCAGACCTAACCTTACAATCTAAGAATAGGACATTTAATTATTTTAACCCTTTCACTACCATAATATTTTTTATTCCAAATAATGTTATAAAAGATTTTAAAACATTAAAGTTTAGTTAGAGGTAGGTTGAAATTTCGGGCAGCCCATTTGCTTGAATTTAGCATGTAGATATATTATATTGGGTAGAAAGCATAAATATAGCTAGGGCAAGATATATATTTTCTAACATATATATATATATATATATATATATATATATATATATATATATATATATATATATATATATATATATATATATATATATATATATATATACATATATATATATAATATTATATATATATATATACATATATATATATATAATATTATATATATATTTTCTAATATAACTGAGAAATAATTAAACAATTAGTTCTCAAAAAATTAATAAAACAAATGTTAACCTTTCAGTACGTGTTCACTTCACTGGTTATCAAAAACAACTGAGGAGTAATAGACAGTTGCCAGATATTTAATAATATGTTAATACATTAGAACTACCATTGGAATAAAATATACACTAATTTAAGCTGAATTCTGTCCACATGTATTTTTTAAAAACTTCTGGGATGTATTGTCCCCTTAGTCGCTTAAGGACATTAAAGAACACAATTCCTAAAAGTTCTAATACATGTATACCTCAAAGTTAGAGATGATGAGTAAAAACTGGTTTTGTATCTGAAATTATCACCTCAAAATTAGGCTAGAACAACTATTTTTGTGCTTGCCTCAATTTCGCTGTAATTTTCAGGAAACCGACAAATAAATTATCCATGTCCATTTTTATTCAGGTCATTCTAAAAATATTAAAACATTAGTATTTTCTTCCATGTATCCTTGGGCGCTCAGAATATGTAGTTCTGACTATATAGATCAAGAATTTAAAAGAATTGAAGAGATTACCCTTAATCTATGTTGCACGAAAATTTGGGGAAAACTGCATGTATAAAGCCAAAAAAAACATTCTATAACCGCAAGTTAAGGAAAACAGAACCTTTCACAACATATTACTTTTACCTTACCATGATAATTTCTTGTATGCAGTACCAATGTTAAAACAACTTGATATAAGTGTAATTTTTAAATACAATTATACATTAAAAAATATGTTAATAAAACACAGCCCAAGGAACGATAATAATGTAATATATAGTATACCTTGTTTGGATTGTAATTTTTTCTTTGTAGGTCAAACTTCTAAAAATATCTTTGTAAGATTAAGCAACATCAAAATGCAGTATCTAAGGGATATTCAAATAGTGCTTTGGCTGTCCACAGGCTTAAGATGGGACACCAAATTAACTGGTCAAAAGCCGATACCATAATGCATATAAATGATTTTATTAGCAGAAATATTTTTGAATCTTTCCTAATCTGCAGCACAAAGGAGAGAAATGTAAATATTATCCCCGGTTTGTTTTCCTTAGATCCAGTCTTATCTTTCTTTCTCAAATCAGACTTATCAGAGACAATAAAAAAATCTGACCTCCTGTGGAAAACATTACTTTGTATAGTATAAATATGGTGTCTCTCTACTTTGTAAACCATTGGGAGTTTGAAAATGTTAAGAAAACGAAAGTACGAACTCCAATTATCTCTCTTTTTCCTTATGTGGTATACACAAATATTTTTACTTATACTTATTCACGTGTTACCTCTGGTGTTTTTTACCCATATATATATATATATATATATATATATATATATATATATATACATATATATATTAGGTTGGTCCAAAAAATGCGGGTAAAATTTTCTTCTTATTTTAAGGTTATGGTAATCAGTACTCGTTCGAGCCCCGAGTGTTGGCTTCTCTGGAAGCCTGTTGGTTCCCTGTCATGTGCACATCTTCCAAGTAAGCGAGATTTGATGTCGTTGTACCTGTTCCATCACGTCGTGGAAAAGAAGACCGTCTCTGAAAGTCTGAACTTGGCATGTGGTGAGGTCCACATAAAAAAGAGAAGGCCAAGATCCCGACACAGCGAGTGGATGCTTGTGTTAGGAAACTTCGAGGAATCCAAGACGAATACCAAGGACTCAAGAAACACCGGACTCGTGGGTGACAGTCGGACCGTCTCAAAGAGAAGATATCCTGGATGACCTTCATGATCTCTTTGATGTTGCCACAAGCGATGCCTTCCAGACCATGACCAACGAAGAAGACAAGGAGTTCCTCAAGAGGCAGCCTGAGAACATCTTCTATTACAGCATTGCAGTGATCGAGGCGAAGAAATCTGGAGTCGAGGCCAGACGTGAAAAGAGAAATTACCAAAAAAGCTGCTCTTAAACTGAGATACGACGAACGAGAGACCAAATTTCAAGGAGCCGCTGCTGCCCTTAGTTCCAGCTCCACATCGTCAGAGGAGTCACAGGCTGAAGACGACTACAGTCCTTCAACTTCAAGCCTGTACATCTAGTCCTCCCACGAAAAGGCACAAGAATATCTTCAAATCTCCTAAAACGTCGGCGCCTTGAATCGAGTAAATCTCCCAGATCGTGGTGGGGCGTTCGTCAGTGGCGCTGTTGCACAGGCTCTGGGCCACAATATTTCTGATCTGACGTTGTCCCGAAGTTCGGTACGGCGGGCGTGTTGTCACCCACACCAAATCAAAGACGAAGAAACTTGGAAGTTCTTTCAAGTAGCTGGTCTCCTTCTCCTGCATTGGGACTGGAAAATGCTGCAGGAAATGGCAAGTGGTCAATGATTCGAGAATTTGCCAAGTATTCCAAGTGTCGCATCGTGTTTTCGACGTCCTGAGGAAAGGCAGAGCCCAGGAAATAAAGCAGGGCCTCCTGCAGATGGATCCTTAGGCTTGGAAGGGCGACAAACTGTACGAAGACTTTCAGGCTAGATCCAAAAGCCTGAGAGTGGTGAACGACGCAGGTGAACGAGGGGATGCCATGGAAGAGGCGTACAATGCGACCATGCCGAAGGATGAGGATCAGAAGCAGTTCATCTTCGGTCTCATTCACGAACACCGAATGGCCATCCCAGCACCCTCAAAGACCAATCTGAAGAAGAAAAAGTGAAAAGCAGGACGACCTCTAAATGATAAACATAGAGAGACGAAATTTTACGTGTAATTCCTTTGCGTGAAGTGTAATAAAATTAGCCCTGGGAGAGAAAGAAATATTCTCAGTTTTTTAGACCATATATATATATATATATATATACATATATATATATATATATATATATTTATTATACTTGAAATTTTATCAGTATGCCAATATGAAGTTTTATTCCGAAAAAGTAAAAGGGTTTCATTTCAGGAACATAGTTTGCTGAATAACGGTCACGTGATAAAGGACGTGAGAAAAGAAATTGACGGCAGCTGGACTAACTAGGTCCTCTGTTAAAGCAAGCGATCTTACCATAAACAAAATCGCCCAAATATCGAATGCAGATTCGTGTAAAGATTAGCAATTTAACACAGCTCCGAAACTAAAGCAAGACTGCTTACATAAATAGAAACGCGACTTCACAGCTTTTATAGCACTTTCATTACAAAGAATAAATCAACCTGATGTCACTTTGTTCAGGATACCCTACAGACCACCATATCTCATCAGGTTACTACGCATGTACCATAATTATTTAATGCTCAGGAGAATATGGAACTTTTATTTGGCCCTTTCGCATCTCCCTTGTATGATCACTTTGATCCTACAACACATCCCTCTCGGCTTACTCCCACAGGCCAAAACAACCGTTGACTCAAGTCCAGTACTCACTCCTCAAATCGAGCAAACAATGCTCACACCTTCACGCATACCCTGGAGCTACTATATGATTCACTCGCTTTCCTTCATTTGTTCCCATTGGATTACTGCTTACGACTAAATTAAGCAACTCTTCAAGAGCATTTCAACGGAACGGTAGGACGCTAGCAATCTCCATTTTTTTACGTCTTGTATGTCTGTTCCCCTTGTCATCTAGAGTGGTACTATTTAATTTTAAACATGCTTTTGTTCGACATATTCTAAAAACAATATAAGATAAACCCAGACAACCAGATAACTACCGCTCAATCTCTAAATCCAGATCTTCTCAAATCCTTGAAAGGCTAGTATAAGCCGGGATTCTAGATTATACGAGGGGCGGTCAATAGGGTTTGCAAATCGGTAGGGCAAAACAGAGGAAGGGGGATGGCTGTTTGTGGGGGTGTTAGGACAAGTTATGTCAATTCAGGACCTGCATCCGCACACTCCTGCCTCGTCTATTTAAGAAGCAGTAGCTGATCGCAGATCGTCAGTCACAAATTTTTCAACAATGGAGAAAGTTGAGCACCACGCAGTGATCAAATTTGTGACCAAGGAAGACAAGAATACAAAAGAGATCCATGAACGCATGGTTGCACTATACACCGACAACGCCCTTTCCTATGCAACCATTGCTCGCTGGAATAGGGAGTTGTGCCATGGTCGTGAGTCGCTTGAAGATGACGCCCGTCAGACGTGATCAACGAGGACAAAGTGGCCCGTGTGGAGAGGATGATCCTCGAAAATCGACGGGTGAAAGTCTAAGAAATCGATCGAGAACTTATAATATCACATAGAAGTGTAATCAATATCATCCACGACAATTTGGCCATGACCAAGGTCTCTGCACGTTGGGTACCTAGAAACCTCACGCCCCATGATCGACTTCAACGTCGTCAAAGTCCACAAGGCCAGAGTTTCACAAGCTTTGCTGCGAGTGCGGATTTGAGGAGCTCAGCCATGCCCCCTACAGTCCAGATCTGGCCCCTAGCGACTACTTTTTATTCCGCCAGCTCAAGGCTGCACTGCGTGGACGCCGGTTTGGGGACGATGAAGATGTCCAGCTCGCTTTCCAGGAGTGGATTGAACAGCAGTCGGGAGATCTCTGGTTGTCGTGAATTCGAAGCCTCAGGAACAAGTGAAAAATAATAAAACACTTTTCCTCATATCTCGTTTCCTTATATCCGAATTGCAAAACTTATTGACTGCCCCTCGTATGTTATCCTCAAGCGCTGGTGGGATTTTTTAGTTTGGTTTATAAGCGAAATACAGAGATTACGCGACGTGCCCGGTTCGGAGACCGGATTGTGATCTATAGCGACTCACAAAGCGCCCTGAGTGCTCTCGGGGCATTGGAATCTCCGCATCCCCTGGTTCGCGATATCCGTGACGCCACGGTTTTGGCGAGCCGGGCAGATGTCGAGATTATCTTCTGCTGGGTTCCTGGACATGTAAAAATTGCGGCGAATGAGCGCGCCGATGAGGGCGCCAAAGAGTCCGCGAGGACTCTGCGACCGGACCAGCGTTTCGCTCTTCCTCACACCGACTACATGGCAGGAATACGGGCAGCTCTTCGGACTGCTTGGCAAAGAAGATGGGAGACGGTCGAGGGGAACTTAAAGTTGCGTGCCATTGCGCCGCGACTGTTCCCATGGACCTATCCCCCAATGCCGCGGCGGCTTCAGGTTGCTTTCTGTCGTCTCCGAATCGGACACACTCGTGTGACGCATCGCTATCTGATGGAGTGCTCGCCTGCGCCCTATTGCAACGACTGCGTCGTCCCCCAGACTGTTCGGCACATTCTTGTCGAATGTCCCAGTCTGGGTGATCTTCGCGCACGATACCTGTCCCAGTACCGGGATGGGCGGGGTCGCTACCGCCTGTCCCTTGTGCTCGGGACAGATTCGTGCACACTGACTTGTGGACTTGTTGACTTCTTGGGGGAGGCCGGCCTTCTCTCTATTATTTAAGCAAGGTTTTTTTGTTTTGTTTTTTGTTGTTGTTTTTTTTGTTTTTTGTTTGTTTGTTTTTTTTCTTTAGTTGCACGCTCCTGCGCCGGGGGGACCTCTCCCCGACGCACCAGCTTGCTTCCTTTCCCCCTTTTGGGGTGTTGTTGTTTTTTTTTTCTCTCTTTAATTTCATTTTAAAGTAGCCTAGAACTAGGCCAGTTTTAATACGGCGACTAATGCCCAAGTAGGCAGTCGCCAGATGAGCTCTTAAAAAAAAAAATAAAATAAAATACTGTGGCTGGTCATATGGTTGACAATTGTCCTGAAAATATATCAGAGGAAGGTTCCAATAGAGTTAAAATTTGCTTAAGGTTGGTTCACATAATCATTTAGAGCTTCAAATATACATTCCTTTATTTTCAACCCCGTATCACTTCTCTGAAATTTCATATTAAATCTAGGTTCTATGAAAGATGATAGGCACAAACATTTGTTTTTCAATGGTTTGGGTGATAGAATTATAAGAACTTTTGCTTGGCTTTTACCATATTTTGATTCATCGCTTTTATCACCCAGTTTGATCATGGATTTTACAACTCAGTTTGATTCCTTTATTTTACCTCACAGTCTGATTCATGGATTTTATCATACAGTTTGATCAGAACCTCCACCTTTTTGAGAAGGCCAAGTTATAATTTAATATTGAGTCTTGTCATTTAATATTGAAGTGAGGCCCTGATCATTTAGCCTTAAGAAATCACAATGCTTTGTAAGTGTTTATGTTGGGCCCCTAATCATAGGTTTTCTTAGTCTTGTAATTTAATGAAGGGGTGCCCTGATCATTTAGCCTTAAGTTAATCACAATGCTTTATAAGTGTTGGTAATTTAAGACGAATATAGCGCCATCATTTCCAAGGTTTTAGAGCCTTCTAATAAAAAAAAGTTATAGAAGCAATGATATTTAGCTCATCGGATTACATATTTATTTATGTAATTCAATAGGTTTCCCTTCCTCTTACGTCCAGCAGCGCGTCACCGACGTATGCGTGGCCTGGCAGCAACACACCTACGCATGCGTGACCTGTCATGACATCACTTTTTTTACCAATCGCAAGTCAGATAGTTTTAGACGCAATATGCTTTTGCCCGAGCGAATTTATTCAAAATGACTTGTCAAGTAGGGTGCGACTTTAATTTCGAGCGTTTATTTACCAAAGTTCTGTGCAATCGCGAGTCTACAGTTGCATTCTTAGTTGATCACGGTCTTCTTAAAGACAAATATAACTGTCCTAATTGTAACGCTATTCTGAAATTGAATAATTTAGATAAATTTCGGTGCGACAAACGCGTTTATTGTGGAGCAAAGATTTTACAAGGTGTCTAGTTCAAACTTCAGGGTCGCGCATCATTTCTTTTGCGCATCATTTCTTTTGTTGTATCCGCCGGAAAAACATTATAAGGTAAGGAAACGAAACTTTTTTGTTTAACAATCGCCTTATGCATTCGAATCAGCGGTAGGCTTTCAAATTAGGCATATTACTAGTCATGTTTTTAGATTTCGGGTATGTGTGGGGGGGGCATGTGGGGCGAAGCTCCCCATTTTTAAAGCACTTAAAATATGTTAATTTTTGGCGCAAATATCCTAAAATAAGCGGCGCTATCGTTGTCGTGAATTACATAAGTGTTACTCGTATGTTGAGTCCCCAACCATCTGTTTATTTAGTCTTGTAATTTAATATTGAAGTGATGCCCTGATCATTTAGCCTTAAGATAATCACAATGCTTCATAAGTGTTTATGTTGGCCCTCTAATCATTTGTTTATTTAGTCTTGGGTGGATGAGCTAAATCATAGTTAACTGCCATCTAGCAACGCTATGGCTTTTGCCATGACGGGTGATATTGAGGTGGTGCCATAGCCTTTGCACCAAGGTCTTCCAGTACCCTTGTTTCATCCATCCCTGCTATCATGGTACTGTACATCATTCTTTACTTCTCTTTCCTGTTCTGTCTTACAATCTCCTGTTTTTCTTAAAGGTGGGTTTGGCAAGCTGATGAAGAAGATTAGATTGTCTGGTGGATTTTCCAAGTGGTTGATTTTTGCTTTGCTTCTCTTTTTTCCTTTGTTGAAAGTCCACTGCTACTGTTTTCCTTTGGATATGGCGTCCTTAAGGGTTATTTGTTTGCCTTGCTCAGACGTGATAACTACATCTGAGTGGACCTTTTATTTCCATCTCATTTACCTTCTTGATGGGAATTAATTCTTTTCATCCGACCTTAATTTTACTTTTACTCATACTATTGGCTGGTGATGTTGAAGTTGAATCCTTGTCCACAGAGGCAGCTTGCTAATAGTTGCCATATACCATATTCAAATATCCGTGGACTTCATAAGAATCTCAAAGAGCTTAAGATGGCTGCTACCAATCATGACATAATTTTATGTTCTAAAACTTTGGTTTCCAACCATAGAAATACTTCCGAGCTGCTTATTCCAAATCTTAATAAGCCTGCCCTTATACGAAGGGACTCTTTTCCTCGAGCCCGTGGTATGTGTGTTTACATTAGATTAGGTTATAGTCCACAACACTTAACCAGATTTTGATTTCACTTTTATGAGATACAACCTGTAAAAGTCTTCAGCAAATATCATATCCATTACATTTTTGGACGTTGCCAACATCGACTTGTATGACTGCCTGCTTACTGCCATGTCGTCAATAGAGTCTTTTGATGTAAAGGCATCCTTCATTTTTGTTGGCGACCTAATCGCTCATCATCAAGATTGGTTGGGTTATGTATCACCAACCAATCGAAATGGTCTTGCAGCTCTGGATTTCTCTAACTTGTCGGGTTGTGAACAGCTGATTCAGTGTCCTACACACAATTCTTGGAACTGCCTGGACATTGTCTTGACTGACATATCAGGAGTTGTCGAGGCTTCTGTTTTCGCTCTCATAGGTACCTCTGATCATAATACCATCCATTGAAAGATTCTTCTTCAATTCACTGTTCCTGACATAATCATCTCCCGTCAGTTATATCTCAAATCTAGAGTCAATTGGGACAATGTATGCTTAGAAGTTGACCGAATTCAATGGAATACTATTTTTAATTATAGTGACTTAATATTAGCTTTGAATATTTGTCTTCTTAATATTCTACATAAAAAGGTTTCATCCAAAATAATTAAATCCCATGTCAAAGATAAAGCTTGGTTTGACGATGATTGCAAGCGTGCCTTTGATGACAAACAGGTTGCTTACCACTTGTGGAGACGCAATCGAAGCCAGTTGCTTTGGGATAATTATGTTGCTCTTAAAGCTGAGGCTCAGAGAATTTATAATGCTGCTGAAGCTGCATATAATTCTCATTTACAGGATGTTCTTGCTAGAGCTACTCAGCCACACAAATGGTGGGGCTCCCTTAAGTCTTCATTGTTTTGTGTGGACACGAGTATGCCTCTACAACGTAAACCTGATGGGTTCATGACTTTTAAGCCCTTAAATAAAGCTAATTTGCTCTCTAATACCTTTATAAACAAACAGAGAGATCAAGAGTTGTCGCTTTCCTTGACTTGTTTCCTCTTTTCTAAGTACAAATCAGCTGCCTTTAAATCAACTGAGCTTAAAAAGTACCTTCTTGAACTAGATACTTATGGTGGGACGGATCCGGATGGCTTCTTCCCCCTTTTATTCATGAATATCTCCCCCATTTTGGCACCAAAATTGGCTGTTTTGGGGGGGTTGCTTCTGAAGACCAGTTCTTTTCCTTCTTGTTGGCCTAAAGCCAACATTACTCCCATTCAAAGGAGGAATCGGCTTCAACTTTATCTTCTAAATACTGTCCCATCTCAATCACACCTATCTTATCTAAGATCTTTGAGAGGCTCCTTGTTAATCGATTGACCCTGTATTGTGACAAAATCGATGTGATGCCTAATTCACAATTTGGATTCTGCAATAGTTTGCGAACTTGTGATGCACTCCTAACACTGACCCATCACCTTCAGTCCTCTTTGGACCGTGGGCATGAGTCGCGTGTTGTAGCTATTGATTTCAGTTCAGCCTTTGGCATTGCTAATCATAAGGCTCTAATTTATAAACTGCAACTTTATGGTCTTCATGGAAGCCTTCTTAATATTTTTAAGAATTTTTGGATAAATAAATCCCAGCGTGTCTCTGTTGATGGGACCTATTCTGCTTCTGTGCCTGTGGTTTCAGGCGTTCCACAATGGAGCGTTCTTGGTCCCTTATCTTTTAGAATTTTCACCTCTGACTTGGGCATTAACCTTGAAAATAAACTGATATCGTATGCCGATGAGACAACTTTGTACTCCTCAATTCGGTCTCCATGTAACAGAAAAGAAGTTGCAGCATCTCTAAATAGGGATTTAGCCAAGATTACCTCTTGCTGTCAACTTTGGGACATGAAGCTTAATGCTAATAAGACGCATTGTATTACCATTAGTAAATCCCGTACACTGGATCCAGCTCATCCCAGTTTGTACATATCAGGTGGACTTATTGAGGAAGTAGATGATTTACGTCTTCTTGAAGTAATTCTTGACTCAAGCTAACTTTTGAGGAGCACATTCGTTTCTTGTCCTCTTTAATTTCACAGAAGACTGGATTACTTCGTAAAGGTTACAGAACTTTTGCTTGTGATTCTACCTACAGTTATTAAGTCTTTTTATGCCTTAATTCTGCCTCAATTTGGATGTCTGTTGCTAATTGCCATCTCAAGTTGTTGGAGAGAGCGTTGAACTCAATTAAGTTTATATCACCAGCTATGTCCCTTGATTTAGATAATCGACGTCAGGTTGGTGCAATTAGCATTTTTTTCAAGGTATTTAATACTATTCAGCATCCGTTGCACGCAACTCTGCCTTATTTTTTTAATCCAGTTCGCGTGACAAGGTTTGCTCTTAATCTTAATGACTTGGCTATGAATTTTATGAATGTTAGTACAACACAGTTTTCACGGTGTTTTATACCATCGTTAATTAAATCGTGAAAAGCTTTACCCAGCAAGATTGTACACTAAAAGGATATTTCTTTATTTAATTCCCGTGTAGATGCATTTTTGAAACATTAGCTTTTTCTCATCTTCTAAGATTTCATATTCATCTGGGTTTGCTTCTTTTCAGTACCATTTTCGTATTTTGTGTGAAATCAATTTAGCAGTTGGTTTTGCACACTAGAGGAAAGCTTTGGTAGCTCTCAGAATAATAATAATAATAATAATAATAATAATAGAAGTTTTCACTACTCTTTTCTGGGATAGCCTTTAGTGAATCCAAGGGTCGTTTCTAGTATTCATTCTGCAGTTCTTCCTTTTTTCTTAAACTCTCAAGGTGAAAAGATTCGAAGCTCTCTTTGCACTGATGAATTAAGAATGTGAAAGTCTTCATCCAAATTATAGTGACCTACCATGGTATACCCGCTTAGGATCCTGCTTCAACAAATGAAACCGTCTTCTTAGCCAAGTAGTTATAATGATGATAATTCTCCTGTACACTTGGGCTAGAAATCCTATTATTCTCTCTCTATCTCTATCTCTCTATATATCTATCTCTCATGGTGGTTTTTAAAACCTATCTATTGAAAAATACCATAAGCATCTCATTCGGTTTCGGACAACGGTAATATACATTTTTGATTAAAGATACTCGTCCCCTTCTTTTCTTTCCCATAGACTCATATCTATATAGCATAGTAGTAAAGCGTACATTTATACACAAATCCAAATCTGGAATGAATTCGAGGGATTAACGATGTCAAGAGCAATTTAAAGAGAGGATAGGATTTCCACTGCAGGGGAGCTACAGGGGCTTTTCGAAGATAAAGTCTTCCTATTCGAATTACTCGCATAAAGATAGTTTATCGTCCGTTTTTAAGACTTCATTTCAAGATTTCTCATTTCATATTCATGTGAGTCAGCATCGATACGCTCATGCTGACAAAATTGTAGGAAAACAACACACATGTACAGTACATGAAAAAAGACAGAAAAAGTGGTAAAGATGCACTTAGTATGTATTTATTTGTAATGATATTTTATCAATCCTCTATATTAATGAGAACCGATTAAATTTAAATTAGAAAATGCAAAACAAATACAGAAAATATTATTTTATTATGCGAGGAATTTAGTTTGTTTCCACTTGATATCACCCTCCTTGTTTTCATATTCTTGCATACAGTGCAAACAATATTATACAACATGGATTATCCTATAACATGTAATGTACTCAGCAATACCTTGTGATGAAGATAGCAATTAGGAACCATTTTCGTACTGTAGAGAAGTACAATATATATCATAACTCCCCAAAAGGGTGAAAGCCCTTTCTACTTCGAAGGCAAATGAAGGAAAAAGCGTTTGTCGCTTCGGACGAAACCTCTTGCTAGGTGTGAATAAGATTTCTTTAGGCATCCTTGGGACAGTGTGAAGATGGCCTACCAATGTTATCCTAAAAGTAATTATGTAAGTTAATATTTATTATATAAAAGCAGAAAACTCATAGATCAATGGAGACTCAACGAATATATTAAATTCAACTCTCTCACTAAGAAATTATGCAACGATTTTGAGCGAATTGAAAGTCAACGAAAACTATCGCAAAGGGGCACTTCGTTTTGATAAATGAACCGTTTTGTATTGTGCTTAATTTGAACATCTCGTTAATATAGTTCACGAAATGCATACAGGTCTGGTTGGGAGAACGTAATGGACAAAATAGGTAGGTCCTTCGCAGCAGCAACATAATTGTGGAATCAGTAACGTTTTCGAGGCGTTGTCAGGATTGCCAAGCGAAGCAAAATACGATCGACAAGAATTAGTTTAAAAAATTCAATTAAACATACACATGAATTACAGTGTGTAAGAAATTTAATTTGGCAAAGTTTCTGGCGTTTTATGAAATTCAATATCCTTCAGATAAATCCTGCAATATGCTAACTTGTGTAAGAATCATTCTTTATTTTGAGGTTACAATTTTTTTATAGTTTCGTAAAGAAAATATAGTTAGATGAGGGTAAAATTGAGGAAGCTGCATAGGTCAAGTCGATAACTTAGGACGAGAGGGACAAGAGTAATACTCAACTCCTTTGAACCTATTGTTGTAGAATTGCTCATAGTCTAGTCCAATAATTATTCTAGTCCTTGATCTGGAAACACCGCTTTTGTTTAAGTCGATGGTATTGACCCTATGACTCAATCTACGATCATATATATATATATATATATATATATATATATATATATATATATATATATATATATATATATATATATATATATATATATGTATATATATAGGTAGGCTTTAATTCCTAGTGAACGTGCGAAAGCTGGTTAGAGGCGGGTTGTGCCGTAGCCAGGATTTTCACTATAAAAGTCCCACTTGTTACTGGGGGGAGGTTTGTGATTGTTGAATTCTAAGAGTGCATAATACAGGTTGAATAAATGAGCCGAAGGGATTTTTAATTAAAGTCTTGCCAAGGGTATGTCAAAAAGGAGGAGCCACAGATAAACACACGTGCAAAAAATAAATTTTACTTTACACAAATATAATAATTAGCAATAGTTAAACGGGCAAAATTAAGGATTAAATATTAAACACTGACGTTAAGAGTCTAGATTTATAATGACTCAATGGGAGTATCAATCACTGTTAATTAAATAGGTAATTTAAGAATAGAGGGTCACTGGTTTTACAGATTACCATTAATTTTGATGGATTGGAGAGACGACTACTCAGGTCCAGACGTGGTAGTTTGGGTGGCGTTAACACGAGTTCTCGGGGAGAAGGGGGATTAGACGACGGGTTAGGGGCTGCTGACTGCAGTTCTGGTTAGTTCACTCCTAACTGGATGTGACACTAACAAATAGTGACTTCCAGTAACTATTTGGATGTTCCTTTTCTTTCTCAAGTTACATTGAGCAACAGAGCGTATTCTTCTAGTCACAGACTCTGCGGGGCGGGATTTACCTCAGGAACACTTTGAGACAGTGACCAAGTTGACTTGGCGGGGCGTTGGCAGTCGATACGTTACAGCAATGACTCTCGTTCAACGTGAGGGTTACGCGTTACGCGACTAGGTTTGGGACACTGCTGTAGAGGGATGAATGGCGATGTTATTTATACCGCGGATTGTGGGAAATCGAGGGAGAGATTCCATTCACGACAATTCGCTTATCGCAGCGCCTTCTGGACAATCTCCATGGTATCATTAAGAAGGAAAATAGAGTTTAGGCTTCTCTGTGAGATAGGCCTTCTTTTGTCAGACTTCCTGTCGCCTGTTGGGGAAGGAGGGGGGGGGCGAAGATCAACTCAAACGGCAAATTTCTTTCGTTCCCACGATTGTCTGGCGGCATCCGAGTATGTACTTTTCATAACCTCACACCTACTATAGTTCCTCAACAAGGGCATGCCTTCTTAGAGGGTCTGATGCACTAACAACATGCAGGAAGCAAACACCAGCATAGACAACACTCATCCTCACAGATCAATCTCACATCCGTATCTCTCTCCTAATTCCGACTTTTATCAGCCCTTCCTCCATATAGATATTAAACAGCCACGGCGACATCACACACCCTTACTTTACACTCGAATATTGATCAAACAAGGCATTTTATCCTTCACCCTATTTAACCCCTGTTAAAGTTCCAACATACAAAGTTTTCACATTAACCGACAGTTTCCAACCCACTCCATACATTTATGGCACCTGTCATAACCTTTTTCGCTCAACATGATAATGTGCTTGCTCCATACCTATATGCTGCATCTTACACTTTATTTTTTTTTATCATCCAACTGTTTTAAGGTAAATACTTGACTGACACAACACTTACTCACTCGGATGCCCACTTTGTCTCCTTCCTATCACTCGAGATCTATACTCTCGCTTTACCAGTCCTTCATCCTCCATTCTCTCTAAGTCACCATACCATCTCATCATACCTCTATCAGCTCTTTCAAGTAAATTCAATTTACTTCCACATCTCTCTCGCACTATTTCGCTTCTCACCCTGTCAATCAATCTCACACTACAAATAATTCTCAGACATTTCATTTCCATAACTTCAACCTTCCTCCTTTCGTTCGCACTCAACGCCCATGTTTCACATCCATAACGATCAGTGGGAACCACCACTCCCTCATACAATCCTATTTGCGCCTGCTTCCTCATTCGCTTCTCTTTCGTGAGACTCCTTATCGTACCATATGCTTGCACTCTCTTTTCCATTCGCTGCAATATTTCCTGTTCACCCCTTCCATCAGCTGCCAGATTCACACCCAGATACTTAAAACATTGCACTTCTTCTAACATCCTAAAGTTTAGACTCACTTGTAGCCCATTCATTCCTTCCATATTGCACCACATTACCTTTATCTAGCCTTTATTCACACTGACCCTCTGTCACACACAATCTAAATGCATCGACAATTGCTCTAGCTAGTATATCTCTCCATTTTGACTCACTAATGCTGCACCCCTACCTTCTACTCTTGGTTTCACCTTTCTCATCACGCCATCCATATACAGATTGAACAGCCAGGGTGACATCACGCATCATTGTCTGAGTCCAGTTTTTATACTGAACCACTCGCCTTCCTTTCTCCCAACGCTCACACATGCTTTACAGTCATCATTAAAGCATTTGATAGCTCTTATTAGTGTGCATTCAATCTCAAGCATTCTCAGCACATTCCACATCCCTTTTCGGTTCACTCTGTTATACATTTTCTCCAGATTCTTAAATGCCATGTACACACTTTTATTCTTTTCTAGATACTACTCACATATATTTTTCAAGGTAAAAATCTAATCCACACACCCTCTCCCCTTCCTAAACCCCCACTGTTCCTCTCCAATCAGACTTTCCGTGCACCTCCTAACTCTTTCACTCAAGACTCGTCCATATACCTTTCCATGCACACTCAACCGACTTATACCCTTTATAACTACCACACTCAGTTCTTTCAGCCTTTTTATTGTAAATAAGAACAATACATACATTCCTCCAACCTTCCGACACACACTAGTGGTCCATATATACATTATACAACCTCACCAACCACTCTACTACACACTCTCCCCCGCTTTCAGCATGTCAATTGTTATCCCATCCATACTCGCTGACTTTCCACTTTTTGTCCTTTTGAATAACTTCCACTTCCTTTATGCTAATTCTTTCACTCTCTCTAATTCTCTCTGATGTCATCCCACCTTTTCCTCTATCGTCCACATTTATCAAATTCTCATAATATTCTCTCCATCACTTCCTTACTTAATTACTTCAACCCTCCCATCTTCACTTTCATTTCTATCGCCTCTTTTTTCTTTCTCTCACAATTTACTTCTTTCCAAAATTGCTTTTTATTCTCTCTCAAGCACTCAGACACTCTTTCACCCCACCTTTCATTCGCTTCTCTCTTCAATTCAGCCACTCGATTTTACATCTCCTGTCGCTTCCTATTATACTTTTCCTTGTTTTCTGCGTTTTTTTTCTGTCTTTACCTGTTTAACAGTTCACGCTTCTCTTTCACTAGCTCTTCCACTTCAGCATTCCACCATTCACTACCCTTAATAACTCTCCTTTCTCCCTAATTCCACATGCTTTCCTGGCAGCTTCTTCTATGCTCTCACGCATCAACTTCCACTCGTCTTCCACACCCAAACCTTCACTTTCTTATCACTTCCCACTCTCTTGTATCCAACTCTTTGTATTCTTCCTTTCACCTCACTTCTCTCAGCTTGTCCATACTTACCTTTCTTTGGCAAGCTCCTTCGTTTGTCAACCAATTCACTCTTTACTCTTACTTCTGCTATCGCCAGTTGATGGTCGGATAAGTCTTCCACCACCGTCCTCTTTACACCAACCCGCATAAGTCTCTTCACATTCTCTCTTCCTAGCAGAACATAGTCTAACATGTTTATTTAATCCTCAATCACCCTTTCTTCCACCTGCCTACCCAGTCTTCCCCAGGTACACTTCTTGTGCTATTTCTTTTTAAACCATGTGTTGCCAGCTACCATCTCTCTTTCAGCACACATTTCCACGAGTCTTACACCATTGTCATTCACTCCCGCCACTCCGTATCTCCCAACAACCCCATTCACTACTCGATCACCTACCTTTGCGTCCAGGTCACCAATTACAACTACTTTCTCATTTACATTAAGACCTTGCAGGCATCCATTCAGCTCTTCTCAAAACGCTTCTTTCACACTTTCAAGTTCAACCACGTGTGAACCATACACGCTCACTATCACCCAGTTTTCGCATCTGAACTTCACTGGCACCCATAACACGTGAACTCACTTCCTTGAACTCTCTTACACACACCCACACTTCCTCACTCATCAGTACCACCAACCCCATGCATCATTTTCACTCTCTCATTTACTCCTGATTATATATATATATATATATATATATATATATATATATATATATATATATATATATATATATATATATATATATATATATATATCTATATATATATATATATGCAACAAAGCACAGAGGGAAAATTAATACAAGGATTCCAAGTACTTTCGAACTTTATTTCGTATAAGATTTATCAGTTGGCTTTGTTGCATTTATTGCTTACTCACGCGATACTTTGTGAGTTTTTCACATATATATATATATATATATATATATATATATATATATATATATATATATATATATATATATATATACATATATATATATATATATACAATCCATATTTCACAAATAAAATAGCATAGGGACGTGAAACTTTCTAAAACAAAACAGTGTCCGTCACAACAAGAAACATAGCACGCCTACATACTAAACACGACATAACCAACCTAACTACTAAACAGCAAAACAATACTTCAACACAAAAGACCAAAACTAAACTCAATCCAACTCTGGGTAACCTTAAAGAAAATCCACACATTTCGCACCACTCTGGTTTCCAAACACGAGTCACTAGTTACCAGAAACAACCAAATTGCAACACCTATACAAGGATGCAATATTCTTATGAAACACTACTCAAACATTAGCTTCCTCCTAATGGGGCACAGACGAAACAGACGAATCCTGAAGAAAATCAAGCGCACACACATATCCAAAGACCAAGCGCCCTCCTTTACCACACAAAACGTCCAACAAACCACCCAATCCCCCAAAAGCTTTAAAGCCACTCATCCAGACAATATATTTAACATCCATCTCAAGCACCTGAGCAACACAGCATTCTCACCTATCACAATTTTTCCCCCTGTCTCATCAGCACAATCCCCCTCAATCTACTAACTAGCCCACATCATGCCCACGCTCAAACCAGACAAATCCCAAACACAAGACAACTCATACCATCCAATCTCACTTCTGAGCACACTATTAAAATACTTGAAATGCTAATACACCAAAGCATCAGGGCAAATAGACCTCTCTCTCTCTCTCTCTCTCTCTCTCTCTCTCTCTCTCTCTCTCTCTCTAATGCACACAATCAAAGCCTTCAACAAGGTACCAAACACACCCTAGCTCCTGCTAATAAATAAAACCCTCACACTTTTAGGACTCGTATTTTACACCCCCCTTACATTCAAAACCCACACAACAGACATTAAAAACAAGGCCACAGAGAAAATTATCTCGATCAAGGTACTATCAACCATTACAGTTGGACAACTGAAAGAGATTCTCACCACTCTAGACAAACAATTCATCCGCACCAACCTCAGCTACATAACGCCAACATGGCACCCAAAGGCAGCCAAATCTCACGCGAACAAACTCCAAAACGCACAGAACATTCACTCAGAACGATCACAGGAAGTACACGCAGTACGCACACACTACAACTACAGTCTGATACAAAATACTCCAAGTCATACACCTATACATGATTAGAACCTAACACTTGGGCAGAGCATTAACCACGCGTACTTAATCAAACCCCCCTACACAAGCTTCACCCAAAGACAGTTTAACTACTACCAAACAACATACAAGCACGTCCAACACAATATCTCATATCTTAGGGACCTGTGCCCCCACCCACCCATGGATGTGTTGGCCTTCTTATATATATATATATATATATATATATATATATATATATATATATATATATATATATATATATATATATATGGGTGTGTGTGTGTGTGTGCATGTGTGTGTGCGTGCGTGTGGATCTATTGAATATAATCTAAGAACATTAATGGAGCAAAATATCACATTTGAGAATAAAGATTGCTGCCATCCCAACATTGATACTTCAACCTCACCCTTACTCCTGATATCATCCTAAGCTTTCAGCCCATCCTGTCCGCCATTATTGCGTCCAAAGCGAACAAAATAGAAGATGTTGATTTGACCGCCTGATTTACGCCACAGATACGCGGCCGCGGATAATTTACTGCTGGCAATCCTCTGCTTTTCCGTATCTCTGCATCTTTCTCTTCCTTTCTATATCCTTGTCATCCTGTTCTTAACGTCATTCCTTCCATAAACTTTGGCTCGATCGTTCCAGCTTGTTCTCTCCGCCCTGAAGCCATACCTCGCCCACACTCCTCGCGCCAATTAGGCTTTCTGGTGGATTCCTTTGATGTCGGATTTGAAGACGGGAAAAAATATCTTACGCATAACATCATAATCCGCGTGGTACTGCCGATATAATATAATCTCACTTTCTCAATATATATACATGTGTGCAAGTGTGTTCTTATATACATACATATCTTATCCTGGAACCAGGCAATCTCCTAGGCCCATATGTCTCATAATTTATGCCGTTATAAAACCTGGCATTCACTTATGCTCATATAATTAGCGTAATCCCTAACATAACAGAAAAATTTGCTCATTCATCTTCCTCAAAGATCAATGTTAAAAAAATATTCTCGAGACATGAATACATTCGATAAAGAAATATGTCCTTGTCATTATAACATCACCATAGTTCCTTAATTGCTGAGGGCGATAAGAAAAGTAATTGCCTCTGATTCCCCAGCAGAAGGTGACTGGTGATACGAGGTCTTATAAATACTTCTTGTCTGACTGGTTAATTTAAGGTGAAATTTAGGTGTCTGGAAGGAACGTGAGGGTTAGGAGAGAAAGGGAGAGAGATTGGCCTATTTCAGTCGAAGGGTGTCTTGAAATGGTTATTTTGGACTCTTTTATTAGGCCTTCAGACGACCATAAATGAATGTCGGTTTTGGACAACCGAATATTTCCCCCTTTTTATCTGGCCCATCTTTACAGTATTTTTGTTTGTTTTCATATATTTTTATGTCCACGTAACACTTATATGTCTTTCTTGGTGTTCAGAATTATATTTAGTGGATAAAGTCTCTTCTTTTACCAATGGTAGAGTTGTCATTGTATTTGGTAGCGAGTGTTAAGTGTTTGGAGCGCTTTGGTAGCAGCAGTTTCTTAATCGAGGTTTTGTTTCGGATTTCCTTTCATTTATTATATAAAATAAGATATTTTCCACACAATCATAAAATTGTATGTTCGAGGATTTAGTGAGTGGGTAATCCCAGTTTCACTTCCCGGACATATATTTTATTACCTCACAGAGGTGAAACGGAGGTGAAGCGTATCCAATACACCTACCTTAGCTACTACCGGTGAATAAGAATAACCCCTTTGCGTGCCCTTTTGATCAAAACTAAGATGAGCATCCCCTGAGTGTGTTCTCTACTCAGTAAAAGCCAACCATGGGTGGGTCGGTGGAATATTGAGATTTAAGCCGAGTGGATTGCTTAATAATTGCCAAAGGATCGTCCAAAATAGTTAAACACACCGGTACAAAAATAATCTTTAATGTACATGAATTTGAAATAAGCAACAGCGTATATAAATATAAATAGGATTAATTTTGCACTGAATAAATAAGTCTACAAAATGTCGTGAGGATTACTTGCAGATTACTCACTGGGATGTTTGCGTCTTAATGACACCAGGCAGAACGAAGGGAATATTATTATTGAGTTAAACACTCAATTAAGTAAGCACTTTTAATATTCGAGGGTATGAACTTGGGATGAGAAATCTAGTTCACAAATAAACTGGTGAAGTTAGTGGAGGGGATAATTCAATTAACGATACCTTTGAGTTCGTAAATATTTTTGAAGGGGGCGGTGAAGATCGTCTTCTGGTGACTATGATCGCACCTAGTCCGGCCGTCCGAGGTTACCGAATGAGAGGGTAATCCTAGACCAGTGATATGCTGATCCTATGCCGGATCATGAAGGTGAGGGGGCGGTGACTCAATCGGACTTCTTCCTCGAAGTACCTGTCCGATTATTCGGCTCCTGGAGTGGGTAGTCAAAACCAATTACCTAGCTACGTCTAGGGTAATCCGCAGAGGGAGGTCCTGTGTAACCTCAGACTCTGAAAGGGGAGTGGGCCTGCGAGAAGTTTGGCACCAACAAGTACCGTGACCTCAACAACCAATTCCCCGAGAAGTTCCTTCCTTGCAGCGGGCGAACGGTTTCTTATGTGGATCGAGTTTCACACAAACTCGACGTAGGCCCAAGGGTTTCTACCTGATTCCAGGAAGAAGTCTCCTTTTATTTCTCTCGCGAGCAGAATCGAGAGAGAGAATCGAATTCTCGCAAAATCCGTATCGTCGCGCGAAAGACCTTTTTTCATCTTTGGGCTGACGATATGTCATTCATGGCTTCGAGCCATCTCGGATTTTACAGCGGTGCGAAAAAGGGCGGCGTCGAGGCGAGAGGTGCGTTTAGGGATACGAGAAGGCGCGCAGCTTTGTAGCGGAGTGTTTCTGCGTACACCTATGTACGCGGTATTTAGACTTCTACAGTATGCATAATTTTAATGATCCCACACTGTTTTGGGCATTCACACCCCTTTTAGGCTGTATTTCTCTCCTCTTCTGTAGTTCACTTCACTTCACTTTAAGATTTACATAAACCTTTTAAAGATGCTTTTATCAGTTTCTTAAGAATTTCATTTAATAAGTAGTTATTTTGTTCCGTGCCCTTATTCTGTTCAGGTGACATTACAATTGATCTCGCTCTATCACTTAAATACTCCTTGTGTGATTTTAAAGTTCTCTCTGTCCGCCAATTTTATTGGCATCATCATCGTCATCATCATCATCATCATCATCATCATCATCATCATCATCACTATCTCTATAATTTAAGAATTTTTTTTAAGTATTTGAATAATAATTTCAGCTTAGTTTGGTTATGACATGTTTTTTATCAAAGTTATTTCTAATAATTCTTTTATAATATCAAAAGACAAAATGGTGAAGTTCAGAAATAAATATAAGTATCGAAATTTTATGAGTTTCTTAAAACACAAAGAATTACAAATGGTGAACTTCAGAACATTTATTTTTATATATCTTCTATAAAAATTTAACCATGGCTGCGTTTTTCAGATTTTAAATTTTAATCTTAGTAGCGAAACGCAAGCTTCCCCCGTAAGGGAAAGCCGCGAAGCCATTGACTGGCAAAAGAATTATTACAAATAACTTTGCTAAACAAAACATAAGTCATTTGTCCACTATGAAAAAAAACATTTATTGGTTTTTCACCCATCTTCAAAAATACCATTATACAATTATAGAGTTAGTGATGATGATAAGCCTATTTTCAAAGCAAAATGTTTCTCAAAGATTCACGTTTGATTAAGTACCTTCCCTACATAGATTGCTTTCAATTTATACATGAATTTGCTCGATATTTTCGCTATCCTCATTGATTCCACCACTGATAGTTACTATCTCCAACACATAAGAAAATAACGGAGTTCATTTATAGTTATATTTAGAAAAATTACATGTTAAAGACAGGAAGGATTTTGTAGTATTCATTTAATTCAATGAAATCGACGCCGGCCTCACCCACAGCATGCAGACGACGTCTTAACATCCCGCAGACTTGTTGACGGTCCCCCTTGTTCAATTGGGTGAAAACTATGGTGTTTCTAGAACTTAGCTCCATTTTGGTGGTGCACATCAATCTGGGGGATTGAGCTAACAGATGTTAGGAGTGATCTGGTCAAATAAATTGTCTGCAACATATGCGGCCTTCCAGTGGTCACCTCATGGATCTAGGGCAACACCAACTCCTAGAGGCATTTGATTTCGCACTTAGTATTGAGTCTGAGCACCCTCGGGAAGTAGTATGACTAGTAGCGGATTTCCTCATTTATTATCTGCCTACTAAAATAAAACCCTCTGAATACACCCTTGTCCTTGTCTATGGATATCATGACTTGCTGGTATTATCATCAATGATGGCCTGGATCTCTGCAACTAATTTAGGGGGGAGGGGGCGTATCAGAACGATTTAAGTGAGGTTTCCGAGCCCCCGTAAACTCGTAATCACAGCCTAGCTCATCTAACTCTTTCCTAATCATCAGTTACTGTCCTTAGTTCGAAACCCAAGCTCTCTGAGATCTTTGTTTACGAGCTCTCGGCGTGATGAACAATCAGGACAACTTGCCTTTTCTAAAATTTTAGAGGATTGAATTCAGTCATGACATTGTTTCCTCCACAGACAATGTAAGACTCAGTCTACTAAAATAGGAAGAATATAGAACCGACGCCAGGCAACACACATGTGGGGCATTCAGTTTTGCCAACGGCGAAAAATTAGCTAGCGCACCCTACAGAATTCAAGATCATGTTGCTATAGGTTGCTAATGTGTCTTTTAAACCTTTCATTCGAAATGGCGTGCGAGAATATTGCAACTATCTTTCGCGAAATTTGAATAGGCAGATATGAGTTTTTGAAAGGATGAGCCCCCAAATTAATATAACCTTGATTCTTAACGAATATGGAGCAGAAGAGGAATCTATCGAGCACAGTTTAAAAATGCCTAACAAACAACTACTACTTTCCTAATTAATTTTACACTACATCTTCAAACTTTTTTGTCACTCTCTTCAACCACTTTCTAACCTATTAAGAATTTTTACTCTATATGTATACTTGTCAACGGTGTCAATTAAACTCGGATCGAGAGAAGTAAGCATTCCCTTCGTTATTATCGTCCTTCATTTATTGCCAAGCTTCAAACTCAAATGTTTCTTAAGAAACTCCATTTATTGTAAAACTTCAAACTCAAACATTTCTTATATAACTTCAATTATCGTTATACTTCAAAATTCATACTCTACTTAGACCGCTATCATGCAGACTTAAATAAACTCAAATACCAAATATTAGAACCTTTAAGGAAAATCGTATTTTAACTTCATTTCAACTAACGACGAAATCCGGGTATAAAAAACCTTTCCGGCCACCGCTGAAAAAGGCACCAATCTTTTTTAAACCGATTCTAATTTATTTACGAGCGTTTCAAATACTTTCATTCCCCATCATCAACACCAAACTATTACATTAGTTACGCTCCTCACATTGGGCTATCGAGATAAAATATAAAAGTATTTGACACAAATTTGTATGGTCATTAGTAGTTTTTACTTTGATTCACCTCCGAAATCGATGCGGGAATTTGGATAGGGTTGAATGTATACAACAGTCATGGCAATAAGTCTAAGACTATTATATTTTTTCAGATAAGAAAATTATTAGAACTAATCAAACGTCGAGTTCTGTTTTACTATGTTTGTATCATAATTTGAAGGTGATATATACGCAAATTTATAGCACAAACCTATTTGAAAAATAAATACAGTCAATTGATGCGCGCAGTTAATATTTACAATGGTGCCCCTTTAGAATGCTAGAGACCAAATTTGTGATGATATCTTGACTCATATTGGTCCATTTGTTTTCAATAAACATCCGTTACTCCGCACAATTGGATGGCTTCTGTTTATTAACTCCCCCTTTGATTATCTCCCTCAGAAATTGTCTAGTAGGTTCAAACCTGGCAAATTCCCGTGCCAAGGTCCCCAAAGTTCGATAAAATTTTAGGCCAAGAACTTTGGTATTGTGTTTGCTTTGTGAAAAGGTGCGCCATCATGCTGAAAATAAAGTTCTGATCCCAAAATTGGCCCTGAACATTTGGGAAAATGTCTTGATGAGGCACCTCTTGATACCATTTTGAGTTCACTGCAGGGTTCTTGAGCAAAAACATTAGTGCTCTAGTCGCTTAAAAGAGAATCAGCCCCAGACATGTGGGGTGCCTTGGTGCTTCACCATGGACATGACATAGAATTTGGGAAAGCGTACCCTTTTTCTCTTCTTAACGAGGAATCTTTCAAAAGTTCCAAACAAGCGGAAGGGAGCTTAATTAATCAGAGAAAATAACTTGCCCCAGTCATCAACAGTCCATTATATATATTTTCTTCAAAAGCGGAGCCTATCTGCGAGGTTCCTCTTGGTGAGAGGAGGATTCTTCGCAGCCTTTCTCGACTTGAGGCCTTTGTCGAAATGTGTTAACAGATGTCTCTTTCCAATCGAGGGCAAGACGGGGAATGGAGGCAAACCGATCCTTGAACTGTTTCCTTCCTTAGCTTAGGCAATCATGGGGTTCATTTAAGGCTCATTGGCCTCCAGAATTCTTATTCATATGAGTGTAATAAGTCTTTTTAAAGTCATTAATGTTAAGATAGTGCTCCTTGATGCAATACCATTAGCAACTATCTCCTTTCATTTCAGGCTATTTTGGTGTAGAGCAATAATGGTTGCACGTTTTTCTTTGGAAAGAACCATTTCTACAATTGAGACAGATTCAAACATTTATTTAAAAAACAAAAACATTACCAAAGAGAGTATACATAATTACACAACCTCACTCATTTAACCCATATATGTGATCATTTTAATCTTCTGATCGAATATCAAGGCTTCAGAGACTGAAAACCACCTACTAACAGAAAAGGAGCGGAGTGCGATTTTGGATTCAGCGAAAGAATTATATATTTTTTATTTTTTTTGTTTAATCCTGACCTATAAATAAACTCACAATAATTTAAAAACAAAAATCATTCCTATCATGTAATTTATTAAAATGAATGAAAAAAGTACAAATAATTATTTATTTCCAAACTTTTGGCCATTAATATCTTTACCCTAGAATGTTTCAAGGAAAAAGAGTGGATTTTGTGTTTTATTACAGAAAATAATTAATTTTCACGATATTTAAATATTTGATATAATAGGATGACATAAAACGTAGAATATTAACTCTAATGAGACTTAATTTGCTTATATATGAAAATATAAGTATGCTTTTTAGCGCAGTTACAGGCTAGGAGCGCGCGCGAGGGTGAGGGGAGGAAGTAAATGGTGTTTAAATTCGGTCAAGTTGTACAAGAAACGAGAGTGGAAAAATTGGCGACCAAGAATCTTATAGCTAATTGGGGAAGTCTGGGGCACCCCCAGGTAAAAGATTTACTAAATTAGGGGAGTCTGGTGCGCCCCCAGGTAAAAGATTACTAAATTGGGGGAGTCTGGGGCGCACCCAGGTAAAATATTTACAAAATTGGGGGAGTCTGGGGTGAACCCAGGTAAAAGATTTACTAAATTTCGGGAGTCTGGGGCGCCCCCAGGTAAAAAAAAATATACTAAATTAGGGGAGTCTGGGGCACACAGAGGTAAAAGATTTCTAAATTAGGGGAGTCCGGGGCGCCCACAGGTAAAAGATTTCTAAATTGGGGGAGTCTGGGGCGCACCCAGGTAAAAGATATACTAAATTGGGGGAGTCTGAGGCGAACCCAGGTAAAAGATTTAGTAAATTTGATGAGTCTGGGGCACACCCAGGTAAAAGATTTACTAAATTGCGAGAGTCTGGGGCGCCCCCAGGTAAAAAATTTACTAAATTGGTGAGTCTGGGGCGCACCCAGGTAAAAGATTTACTAAATTGGGGGAACTGTTGTGCACCCAAGTAAAATATTTACTAAATTGGGTGAATCTAGGGCGCACTCAAATAAAAGATTTACTAAATTGCTAGAGTCTAGGGCGCACCCAGGTAAAAGATTTACTAAATTGGGGGAGTCTTGGGCGCCCCCAGGTAAAAAATTACTAAATTGGGGGAGTCTGGGGTGCACCCAGGTAAAATATTTACTAATTGGGGAGTCTGGGGTGAACCCAGGTAAAAGATTTACTAAATTTGAGGAGTCTGGGGCGCACCCAGGTAAAAGATTTACTAAATTGCGGGAGTCTGGGGCGCCCTCAGGTAAAAAATTACTAAATTGGTGAGTCTGGGGCGCACCCAGGTAAAAGATTTACTAAATTTGGTGAGTCTAAGGCGCACCTAGGTAAAAGACTTACTAAATTGGGGTAGTCGGGGATGCACCCAGGTAAAAGATTTTGTAAATTGGGGAAATCTGTGGTGCACCCAAGTAAAATATTTACTAAATTGGGTGATTAGGGCGCACTCAAATAAAAGATTTACTAAATTGGTAGAGTCTAGGGCACACCCAGGTAAAAGATTTACTAAATCGGGGTAGTCTGGGACGTAACCAGGTAAAAGATTTACGTTAATAGGTGCATTGCCTCCCGAAGAATGAAAAAGGGAGATAGCAAGAATCTATCTGAAGAAGTAAATTGAAGGTTCTTTTCACCTTCTACTTATTGTAAAAGTGCCCTTGCTAGTCGATTAGATACGGCGTTGGTCTTCCAACGTCACGGTACCGTGTTCGATCCCGGCATGATCTGGCTACAAATTGGAGAACGCGCTGCGCTCAGGTCATACTGACCTTTATGTCTATTTAATTATTCGATCGGGGATCCTCCTGGATAAAGGTAGTTTGAGGAACTAATACTACTACTACCTATTGTATCCTATCTCTCTCTCTCTCTCTCTCTGTCTCTCTCTCTCAGCTTATAGAGTGCTTCAAAATACTTAAAGGATTTAACAACGTTAATGCCAATAACTTGTTCACCCTGACAGGGGAGTGTCCCACCCGTGGACATGATTCAAAACTTCAGGGTAAAAGAGCCACTATGGATGTAATAAAAAACTTCTTCACTTACTCGATTATTAATGATTGGAATAATTTGCCAAACGAGGTAGTGGACAGCAGCACTATAGATTCATTTAAAATGAGATTAGACAAACACTTAACAAATATTGGAATTGTTTAGCATAAGCTACAAAATAAAATAATATTACAAAAATATAACTCTTTCAGGTTTATGTAAGTGGTTTTCATATTCATTTCATTTAATTACTATTCAATGCAAATTTCCTTCAGGTACTGTCTTCTTACACCTGCAAGGTACTTTTCCCAAATTATTTCATGTACGGCTTTTGCCGGAGGGAGTGGAGGGTGGGGAGAGCTTAAAACTTTTCTATCCTTTACTTTTACTATTCTATGTGTAAGTGGCAGTAGATTTAAGGCCAGATCACCTTAGTCTGGGCCGTAAGGCCCGTGTGATCTGTGTATCTATGTAACTCTATGTAACTCTCTCACAACCTTAAAAATATCTTGGTCGAATAGGACATAGTGGCTTTATATAGCATCGCTAACTTTAAAAATATTTACCACTATATTTACTTTTCAACGATAAGTTAAACTGATAATGTATTAACGAGACGAGGAATTTAACCGAAAGGCTTTTGCTGGCGATGAAACTCCAAGCGATGAATTTACTTAGAATTGAGCAGCTTTTTCCACTGAGAAAAGATGCAAAATCACGTAAGAATGAAGTTTCCCTTCGTAGTTCCTTTTAAGAGTGCAAATTTCTTTCCTCTTTCCTTGGAATAATGTGATTGGCCCTCCTACCAGGTCAGTTGCCACTTTTTTTTAATACATCCAGATCATTCTAGTTTAACAATACAAAGCTACGAAAATAGATCACAAAAATATAATTATAAAAGGTGATGAATACTAAATACTCTAAAAAAAAAAACACCGTAAAGAATGGTCCAGGGCGATGACTATCCCGACCTTATTCTATTATATTGAACGCGTTTTTGGAATGTTATAAAAATCAGGCAATGGCTTCGTCACTTTCCCCAACGGGGGGAGCTTGCGCTTCGCTACTAAGATTAAAATTTAAAATCTAAAAAAAAGAAGCCATGGTTAAATTTTTAGAAATTTTCTGAACTTCGCCAATAATTTTAAAAAGGAACTCTAAGCTAAATTTTCTGAACTTCACCATTTGTAATTCTTTGGGTTTTAAAAATTCACCAAATTTCGATACTTATATTTATTTCTGAACTCCACCATTTTGTTTTTTGATATTATAAAAGAATTATTAGAAATAACTTTGATAGAAAAACATAAGTCATAACCAAACTAAGATGAAATTATTATTCAAATACTCAAAATAATCCCCTTCTTAAATTATCGTTAGTGAAAAGCGCCTATTCCTACCTCTCTTCCCACCTTTAAAATTAATAAAATTAGGACTACAAGGAGTTTTGGCGATCGGAATTGTCTTAACGTAACTACGTAAAGTGAGAGATTTGTTATCTGTTGAGAGAGGCAAAACAAAAACAGAAAGAAATGACAGAAAGAGAGAGAGAGAGAGAGTGTGTGTGTGTCTGTGAGAGGGAGAGGGTGGGGGATGAGATTGGAATCAAGTGGGATGGGGTGGGGCAGAAGGTGCCTGGGAAAGGTTGTGATAGTCTTGGTATTTTGGCCTTCGGCTAGACAAGCTATTTTGTGGTTATTATTTCCAGTCAGACTAAAACAGAGGCAAGCGAACAAATTTCCCTGCAGGCAGCGCACAGACCGGCCGAAAACCAGCCAGCCAGACGTTAATTTCGCAGTGGAGATATATTTAACGAAACATACATTGCCACAAATACAAAAATAGCAAACAAAGAAACCGAAAAATATAACAAAACTGCTTAATAGAAACGCATACAGAAATAAAGACCTACTGATAGACATACAGGCAGAAGGAACAGACAGACTGGCAGGCAGACAGAGAGACAAATATTGACGGGTGTTTGCAATGCTCAATACTAACCCTATAAGAAGTATGACTTCAATGATAAAGGTAGGCCAGTTTGGTAGACTCCTCCCCCTTCTCAACTCTAGGCGCGCCGTCTAGTATCTTCCTGACTCACCAGGCTCTATAGCTTCTATTTTCACTTTCCAACCTTTCATTGTCTTTACAAACCGATTCTATCAAAAAGTTGCTCCCAGAATTGCTTTCATATGTTTTGATTATTGATTAGTGAATAAATAGTCTCTCTTCCTTATTTCAGTCTCCGGAGAGTTTTACCTTTAACATTTTGGGGAATCCGAGAAAAAAAAATCCAATTAGGATTTGATCCCAAATTCCAATTTCAATATTATGAAAAGAAAACCAATTGCAATGAACTACTTTTCAGAAAATATCTGAAAGTTGTATTCTTACTAATAGGAGAAATATCCTTGTTCTTTTCGGATTGCCTTCGGCTTAGCCGAGTGTAAACACCGCTTCCAATTAGTAAAGTTAAGCTATATCAAGGTTGTAAAGTTGCTAGATGGAACCTCGATTCGGCTCGACTTCTTTTCGACAGGAGCCAGACGTTGTCGATATCCATGGTTCGATTCCCAGTTTTTAATCCTTTGGGCTGGAACCTCGATTCGGCTCGACTTCTTTTCGACAGGAGCCAGACGTTGTCGATATCCATGGTTCGATTCCCAGTTTTTAATCCTTTGGGCTGGACTAAGAAATAAAAGCATCTGAAATGAGTGCAGAGGTAAGAAACCTCCTAAATTTACTTAATTTTATATGTATTTTCTGATCTCGATTTCGGCCTAAGAAACTATTAAAAGGATCAATTTACTGAAGACATTTCGTAAATCCATTTGGTTATTAAGAATTATTTCGAATATAATCTAAAGAAGAGGTTTCTAGATTAAAGTAAACCTTCCAATACTCATAGTGACTTATGCAAAAGAACCTTATGTCACAAATAAAGGATATCAAATAGTGATATCAGGGAGCAAGATTAGTTATTTTAGGATAATATTCGCCCCACATTCCTGTCCAATAATCTATTTACACGTTTCTTAGACTTTAACTTTCCCATTCTTTCCAAACCTTAGTGACTGGAAGGAAGAACAGGCGGGTGCTATAAAATTCAAACAGCATGCAACAGCCTTACTTCATCAAACATGGTTACTCAAGACAACCTCACAGAAAGCGCGGCCCCACTTAATTGTAGTAATGTTGATGGGGTCTGCAGCACAGACTGCAGGATCAAGCTTTCTCCATTAATCTCCTAAGCGGTCTGAGGTAGCAGAGTTCCCCTCTGCTCCCCAGGAACGATAAAGAACAACAAGCATATCTTATTTCAACCCAGTACTATTAGGTCTACCATATTTTAAAGCCACTTTGTTCTTATTCCATACACAAACCCTGAGCATACCTTAAGGGTCTGATGGCTTCCGAACCTTTTCTATTATTCTAACACAATCTAGGTAGAAACTCCCATTTTAAGGTCTCCAATTATCCAAAGGACTAAACGGATCGGTCATGAACATTGTCATTCAGAGAAATCGATTCAGTGAGGTCCGGTATTAGTTGTCTTAATCTCTAAATCTAGAATTTCCGCAGAAAGGTGGCTCCGCTCTTGTTTTTATTTGCATTCACAAGGTGTCCCGTAAGTCAGGCCACAAGGAAAAATCAACATAAAAAGAAAATTAAAAATCTCTTTGGTTCCAGACATATGCGATATTCTGTACATGTGTGAAGTATTTATTTTTTTATAAGATTTCAAAGGATTAGTTGATTTTTTTTCTTTCTTTTAGATGGCGACGAAATTATCGTAGAACTCAAATATTAAGTTCTTTCGT
The DNA here is from genome assembly GCA_963969495.1 of Ceratothoa steindachneri. Classification (NCBI taxonomy): domain Eukaryota; kingdom Metazoa; phylum Arthropoda; class Malacostraca; order Isopoda; family Cymothoidae; genus Ceratothoa; species Ceratothoa steindachneri. Next base: position 94,983,757 of record OZ018330.1, read on the forward strand.
GGTTAAATTTACTCTCAGTGGAGATTACGGGTAAATGTCCCATACTGAAGAGAGCGGGTGGAATACTATAGAAGATGGGTCAGTATGGTCAATTTCCCCAGTATGAGAATGTCAGATGTGCGCCATAAAGGTGGGAATGGGCTAGCAGGATGAATGCCTTTACTTCAAAGATCTCTCCTGACTAACTTTCTACGAGACATGGACATGACCTCGTTAGTTTTCTTTATATTTTTTTAAAAAATGTAGACGTTTTGTAAGGGGAACATAATGTTGAAGTAATTGTTTCAGCTTATTAGAAAGCAATCTTCACGACTAAAATCATGAAAAATTGAGAGAGAGGGGCATGTAGAGGCATGGCACTGGCACTAAAATTGCACCAGCCAAGTGCCTCGCAGGAATAGGAAGAATTTTTCATGCTTGTTTTTGTTTGTGGGAATTAAACATTATTTTTTTTTGCGTGAATCCTTTCAGTCCTTTCTCAATCACAAGTTGTCGGTAAGGCCAACAAAGCCGGTATATTATTTGAGTATCTTTTAGAGTCAGATACGAGATTAATGCCACCCTTCACCTCACTCGTGGGACTTGAGGGACCTCCCCAAAATATCCGCGGCATTTTTAAACTCTCAAACTGGTGACGTCCTTTTTCTCCTGGGGTTCCTCATCCTCGCCCATAAACCGGGTTATCTCCTACCTTATACCTCATCCTCAAAGTGGTGATCCTACAGACAGACAGAGAGAGATAGAGAGACGCGGTTTGTTTTTTTTCTACTACTGCTTCTGGTTATATTGATGAAATTCAATTAGAACTAACGAGTGCCATGGAATGCTAGGTTATATCATGGTGATGACATGGTAATTATATTTGCTACTTAATTGCATAAATATTATGACTAAGCCGAGGTCTATAGAGAAGAAGATAGGTGGTTTTACGATTCTTTCCAATGCGCTTTTTTCCATCTTGGCAATAACCCCATTGAATAGATATTAGGTAGATCAGCTCATAGCTGCGGTAGTATGTACTGCGTAAACAGTTAGGCTATAATTCCCATAACAGGAATTAAAGGCAGTGAGTTTTGACGTCGGGACTTGACGAGGCAGTTCGGACCTCATGTTGCAGTTGCGCACTTGTGAGGGACCGCGATGATGATCAAAGCGCTTCGACCTCAGATGAAACGACCCATCGAGAGAAACCCAGGATGTTAGGCATTCTGCAGCAGAGGGGGAGGCATTTACTCCTATTCGCAGTTGAGTTTCACCGAGAGCGCCAAAGCCGAGATTGCCAGTAATAATTACTCATTAATATTTAGTTTTTAGATCTTGTAAGGGACTTAATTACCAGGGGGGTGAAATGGTTTATTCAGTGGATAATTCCACGAACCGGTATACTTAACACAAAGGAGACACCTGAACTCTTAATCTTGTAATTTTCATCTTTTCCGCTCCAGTTTAAAACTTTTAAATTTAAAACGTTGAAAACGTCCAGGAAATATACGAGTATAGTGAGTTTCAGCGTTAAATGATCAGTATTAAAAACGAAATAGTGCAGTATAAACCTCGAGGTTCTTATAGATCGAACCAAGTGCTGTGGAAAAATATAGAAGTTAAAAAGTCCATAGGAGGACAAAAGCGATTGTTGAAAATTTCGATAACCACAATAGTATCGAGAATCGGGATCGATACCTCTATTATCATTTCCTTGTTAAACGCAAAATATGCAGACAAAAAGAAGTGGAAAAGAAGAAGCGTAGTTGTTAAAGCATGAACAAAAACGAGTTAATAGATTTCAATAGACATGTAAAAAATCGCAAAACACTTGTAGAGTACATCGAGCGCCATCAGGATGCTGAGGGTTTCCTACGTGACGATCCAAACTGCATATCGTGGACATTAAATGAATATTTAGCGAATGTTTGTACAGTCGAATATACAAAAAAACTTTATAAAATATAAGACATAGTAAATTTTGTCGAAGGTACTAATCTTTCAAATATTGACATACTATGGATCCTAATTAATCCTAATAAGTTTTTATATTATGAAAATAACAATTTCCTAAATTCTGGGACTGAATAAAATCTATCTTTTTCATCTTAAAAATTAGGAAGCGAACTGTTAAAACGTCTTTGTATAATTATCAAAATATCTATTACAGAAGGACTAATCGTAGTTCTTAAGGAGTTCATATAAGTGATTATACTACAATTAAAATAATTATAAAAGACTAATCCTAGAATTTTTTGGCCCATTTCCTTTACATCGATTGTTGGTAAGATAGGATAATGGATCATATCAACGATCTTCGCCGGAATTTATTATTTAAAATGTCATAATTTGCTGATGACATAAAATATGTACTAAAGTAAATATCATAATGACTGAAAACTTGTATAAACTCTTGGACTAAAATATGACGGATGTAATTGAGCTTGGACAATCGTGAGGGCATTGGGATAAGATAATGGTAATTCCTGAAGTGAAAATGACAAATATGGTCAAATAAATAAAAATGTTAACATCAAAAAGGAATTAGATGTCTTACTCTCGAGTGATCTAAAACCAAGGTTTGATGACCAAATTTCGCGTGCTCTCATTATTCTGATTTAGGACCTTACGACTTTTCAAACTTTAAATAATATTAGGACTAAGCATGGGGCGACTTTGGCTATTCTATCATTCAAAAAAAAATGTAAAACAAAATAAGGAATTCAAATTTCTTTAGAATCTGCCCAATAGTTATGATGTTATTACCAAAACAGCATAATTCCCCGGCTAACCTTGAGATGACCTTGGCAATTATATAATTCGAAATAGAATGTTAAACAACTTAAGGTTTTCAAATTTCGTTAGAATCGGTTGAATAGTTATGATGTTATTGCCAAATAACTCCACGGCTAACCTTATGAGGACTTTGCCAATTATATCATTCGAAAGAGAATGTAAAATAACATAAGGGTTTCAAATACCGTTATAATCGGACGAATAGCTATTATTTTAACGCCAAATACTCCCTGGCTAACCTTGGGAGGTCTTTTCCAATTATATCTTTCGGATGAGAATGTAAAACAACATAAGGATTTAAATTTCGTTAGAATCGGCCGAATAGTTACAATGATATTACCACCCGCGATTAATAAATAGTGCCCTGTAACTTCAAAAAAGGTGAATGGATTTTAATATAGCTAGCTAGGTTTTGGGAGTTTAAATCGCAAATTTATTTTTCCCTTATATAAAGCTCTTGTACGATCTCATTTGGAATATGTGGTGTAATTCGCGTCCTTATTATCTCGAAAGGACATTATAATATCGTAACGCTTCCACCGTGAAGCTCAAAGTCATTTCCAAAAATCGAAATAGATCGTAAGAAGAGAGAGTGAGGCACCTCAATTTACCTTCATTTCAAGAGCGCCGGATTCAAGGATAATTTATTAAACTCTTTAAAATATTAAAATCGATTAGTAATAAAACGAGTAATCCTTATTTGAGCCATATAATAAAAATATTTAAAACTGTGATAGCACAAAATGGATTTTCTTATAAAATAACATTGACTTAAATAAAATGACTTTAAAATATGACCTTACAGAAAGATGAGTTGTTAAATTAATTCCTTATCAATATCTTCTCTTCTTATTCTCTCCTAAACCTCTGACTCCCATCTTTTCCTCTCTTTTTTTTTTAATTAGCCTCGAAAGGTCTTAAGGTCAGTCCTAATTCATAATTAATTATATTATTCCTTCACAAGGTACATTTTACGTGAATATAGAAAGCATTTGTGTGACTTTTAACTCTCAATTCTCTCTCTTACCATCAAGTTGTATCTCAGATTTGCTACTGAAAAATAACAATATGTATCGCTCTCTTGTTTTGATTCAAACTTTATTAACTCCTTCCCAATGCCCTTTCCTGAAAAATATACAGAATAAACTTTTACCATTTTACTGTTGTACAATTATCAAAAAGATATTAGTGGATTGTAGCCCTGCCAAATGAATATCAGAGTTAAATGATGCAGTTTCAAGTAACTTAAGAATCTGAAAAAAAACTTAACGTTAGCGACTCACAATTTCAAGAAAAATTATACCAATATTTTCCACATTATTTAATGTATAAATCTGATTAGCTTCTACTTACTTCTTATAATAGAAAGTCAATGACTTATAATACTTGCTATACTGTACAGATCAGCATACATCACTAGATTCCTTTGCCATTACTGAGTTTTTCTACCAGCACACCTTAAACATATAATAGAAATGTAGTGCTAAATTTAGCAAGCGTATATCAAATTAATGTACTCAAACGTTGAGAACAACACCTCCACATGCACCATTAGATCAACAATTCACCAAGAATTCAATTTTTTCCCCCTCCAATTTTACCAGCAGTTAGCGCCTCAGTAAATCGGTTTCTCACCCAGCTACCATAATGGAACCACAAAAAGATTGCTTCCTGAATGTTGTTCCCAGAAGTCACGATTTTGCTATTTAATTAAGGGATGTTGATGGAATTTTGATTTAAGTGAATTTGATAATCACGGATTTATGAAGATTTAAGTTTATTTTTTCTCAGACGCATCCTGCGGCGAATCTGTTTTCAATGAGTTTTATGTTGAAGGTCACGAAACTCAGATGAAATCTGGAGCTGCAACAAGCACGACTCAGATTTCCTCAACAGGTTGACGAGAAGGGAGATATAATTTAGTGGTTAATCCTTTTATTGATTGATTAGTTGGATTACTGGTTGATATGGATGTAGTTAGATATAGAGACCATAATCTATAATTGTTAGTTTATCATACTCATCCATCCCTTACTTGCCCCACTATATCCTATAGATGTGGAAAAAATGTGAACTAATAAAACAGGAGGGAAAGTCCCTCCAAATGACCTGCGGCGTTTTGTGATAAGATGATAAATGGTTATTGCATTGATGGTTTCCCATGGTTCAAATCACTTACAAGTGCCTTGGAATGGCTAAATGAGGATTCTACCACTAGATGGCGGTACCCAGCACCAAATCCGATGGCAGATTTGAAATCTCCAGCGTGAATAACCATATGTCCCATGGTCATATGGGTCATTTTATGGCTCTAAAGGGGTATAATTGAACTTTACTCCTTTTGAAAAAAAGCAACGCCTAGACCTGGCGCTTCGCGGCAGGTAAAAGTAGAAGAATTATTGAGAGAGTCACAGCGACCTAGTGATGGTGTTAAATTCACTTCTTTTACTACCCACTACGCACTATTCAACATCCAACTTTGCTACATAATGGAGAGTGGATGTAATTTTTTAGAACTTTCGCATTCAACTTTAAAGTACTTTAATCGTCTTAAAATCTAATTAGCAACTCTAACCTGTCATGGACCACTCTCTATTTCCTTCCTTCTCTCTCTCTCTCTCTCTCTCTCTCTCTCTCTCTCTCTCTCTCTCTCTCTCTCTCTCTCTCTTCCGAGAGAAAAATATCTTGATAACTGAATTCATGCCTCTGTGATTTCTTAACAGAAGCACCTATTGCGTGATACACACTTCATTCATATTATACACCTCTCTCCCATAACCCTTCAGTTTGATGGACTTGCAAAGATATAATTAGATCAAACGATATAAATAGACGTCCTGAGAGGCAAGTACACATTCAGACATACCAACTGGAGAGGGATAATAACCAACGTAACGAGGAAAATTTACGCTTGATAAATGCTTAATTTTGATTTGTATTTTACATTTCTAAAATCAAGCTCTTCTTAACAGATCTTGCGGTACTTTAACAAGTGTTTCTATTCACTATTTTAACCTCCATCTTTACTAATCCAGCACAACGGGGCTATCACCAACGAGAGACCTCATTACCAATACTTACTATACATTTTTCATTGCAATTTTAATAGAATAAAGAGCTTCCCCCCCACCCCCCACCCTCATGTCAACATAAGGCCAAGACATGTATAAGATAGTAGCGGTGACAAAACGACACAAGAATATCTTGCGATGATTAATTACCTCACATACACAATTGCTAAACATCACACGCACGCGTAAAAAAGAGGTTTGGTGAATGACGAGTGAAAATTCGGGCGTAATGACAGAGGAGATGAACCACATCTCCACACAGCACCACATAAAGATGAGGGATAAAGGAGGAGGGTGTAAGGTAAGGCATGGGTGCAATGTTCCCCAAGCGAATATTTCGCCACGTAAGTCCAGCCTCTCACACATTCCACCACTATTTAAAAAAAAAATTAGCATCTCAACACATCGTAATTTACAAGTAAAGAAGGGGGAGAGAATTTCGTCGTTCTAAATGTTGTTTTTTTCTCCTCTCTAACGCACACTCACGCCATTGTAGCTACACAACTTCATACCAATTTTCTTTTTGTGCAGATAGACTGATCGCCATTACACCTTGTTAGACCAGCCCACGTGTAGACACACAACACCTGGTCTCTCAGACGTGTGCACATGCCATTGCGTACAAATAGAACAAATCCTACAGGAATAGAGTTAGATCAATATAAATATTGATATACATACAAACTTACTGTTTCACACAAGCCTGTAGCCACATGCGTACACAAAAGGCCCTTAATTATACATAATTAGTCAATATCTCCTAAACACTTCTTCTTCAAGTCCATGAAGACAGACGCGTAAGTACATGAACGTCCACTTGTACTTACACATATACACCCGCCCACATTCCCTTAAAGATTTGATGTGTGTTAAAATTGTAATTTTGGTTTATTTATATTTAATTACAGCAAAATTATATGCATTCAGTTCACTAAGCTGAAACGCTAGCCAGTACTTCTTCCGCCCTTCATTTTCATTAAAGAAATTGCCCTTAATTGGTTAATTAATACTTCAGCTCAAACTTTGCATTTGTCCAAAATTAAAATTATTTTTTATTCGTAGTATTTTGTCTTATTATAATTATTTTTAATTTTCTTATCATTGTTTATTAGAGTAGCACGGGGAGCTGTTATTCACTTACTTTTGGAACTTTTAAAAGAATCCTGTCATTATTTGCAAATACATTTCATTGAAAGTAACTTTATTGTGACAGTAAATCAATCGATTTCATCAATTTTAATTGATAAAAAAATTTGTAAAACAATTTGGTTTTCAAATCACCACCAAGTGGGGCGAATTAATAAGATTGGCGGGGGGTGAAGAGTTAATATTAAACCGGGTCTTGAGTCCAGTGACCCAGAGGTGTCTTGAACCAGCTCATATCTTACTCTTTGGCATCCTCGATCGAGGGTTGCAAAGTGGGTGGGCGTAAAGATATCTTAGTTCTTCTCGGTGTATTATTCTGGACTTGGCGTCTCTTATTCGCGTTTTGGGGAATTTCTGTACGTCTATGTATGTAAAAAATGAAAATAATTCAAGACTTATAGTGTAACCGGTTACTTTTTCATAAGGTGGAGCGACGCGGATCAAAACAACTGAAGAATAACTAACCATTTAAGCTCTGTCAAATGCCTAGCTAGTCATCATCTTTTCTCACGTCGAGTCGGCCCTTCTTGGCAATGGCCTACTATGTTTTCTAACGCCAAGTTGGCCCTTTATAGCAATGGGGTGCTATGTTTTCCCACGCCAACTTGGAAAACCTTACAGATGGGCTGCTGTTTTCCCACGCCAAGTTGGCCCTTCTTACCGATGGGTTGCAACGTTTTTCTTCGCCAAGTTAGCCATTTTTACCGATGGGCTTCTATTTTTTCCAGCCAAGTTGGCCCTTTTTACTGATTGGATGCTATGTTTTCACACGCCAAGTTGGCCCTTTTTACTGATGGGTTTCAACGTTTTCCCACCCCAAGTTAGCCGTTCTTAGCGATGAGTCTCAATGATTTCCCACGGCAAGTTAGCCCTTCTTAGCAATGAGCTGCTGTTTTACCACGCCAAGTTGACCCTTCTTGACGATGGGCTTTTATGTACTTTCTGTAGCATCTTCACAAATATTTGTTCATTCTCGGGCAGAAGGGCCTAATTACTCCCCGTAAGGGCCTAACTGCACACCTAGCATATGCATTACCTCTTAGTTACTCTTTAATCAGCATTTTCTCTCTCAAACACTCATTCACATTATCAAACCTCCTTTTACGCGGTCTTCCTATCCTTCACACACCTTAGCGCTCACTCTTGTATATTCTCTCTACAAATCTATTTCCATCATTTGTCCTTGCTTATCCACTGGCACTTCAGAACTCTCTCATTCGCCTCCTCGTTCACACTCTTACCCAATCGTTCCTCACTCTTTCTCCCAAACATCTGTCAGAATTTTTTTCTAACATTCTTTTACTTGAGATTTTTCCTTCTCCTTCCATACAATTGTATCATTCTCTCATACAAGAACACTGGCGTCCATATGTTTGTTCTATGTAGCTTCTTATAATATTCGTCAGTCAAACCCATACCATTCACTGACACTCCAACTACCCGTGATACTTCGCTACCCTTCAAAACCTGGTAGGGGTAATAATCAATAAAATTTGCATAGAAACTCTTACCGGCTTCCATTTTATTGCCATCGAGAGAGAAGAGACGAATATAAAGCGCGTAATTAAAATGGAGATTAAACTTGAGAGGATAAAAGAAAAGAAGACATGGGAAAATACTCCCAAAGAAAAATTGTCCGATATTCCACCTGTCTGTAAACCAGGTAGGCAGGTTGACAGATTAACAATAGACTTGTCCTTGAGAAACAGGGCGAAAAATAGTCCTTTTACGAAGACTCAAGTCAATTGTCAATCCTTTTAAGGTCGGTCAAAATTCTCGGGTACTCAAGAATATGACATATGTAAATCTAATGTTGTGTCGAGTGAGTGATTGGTTTAGTAGATACAAGGGGTTTACATTATATTCCTATATATATTATTTACAACTTTTTGTTATTCTATCTGTATTCATTTTTTGATGTTCAATATTCATCTAAAAATATTCACTTCTCATTTTAGGCTCATATTTAATGCATTTTTAAATTTCTTAGTCTTTATTATGTTTCTCATATATATATATATATATATATATATATATATATATATATATATATATATATATATATATATATATATATATATATATATATATATATATATATGTATATATATATATATATATATATATATATATATATATATATATATATATATATTTATATATATATATATATATATATATATATATATATATATATATATATATATATATATATATATATATATATATATATATATATATAAAAATGCATATATCTCTCAAAGTAGCGTGAGAGAATAATGAAAATGAATCGATTAAACGAGAAAACAGAATAATTTGTCCTTGCAGTAATATTTTTATTACCTTTTTTCGAAAAAATCCGTGCCGGGAAGCGATTCGAACCAGACACACTGAGGCAGCGAGCATCGCTTTGATCACAGTTAAAAGTAGGCCGTTAGTACATATTCCGTTTTCTCTTTCAATGTGGTTTAATGGATTCATATATATATATATATATATATATATATATATATATATATATATATATATATAAGGTTACTAAAATGAGTACATATGAAGAAAACATGAAAAGGTATTGGTCAATAAGACATTGAATTGCTTTAAAAGGTGACCACTTATAAAATATCAATAAAATGTATAATAATGTAAAACTATAAGATTTAATTTTTAAAATATAACTAAAAGATAGTTAAGATAATCAACTATAATAACAAGAATAAATTTCAACTCTGTTTTAAAATTTGTAAAAATTAATGAATTAAAACCTGTAAGAGTAAAAGACATTTAACAAAAAAATGGGTTGCTTTTGGTACTTACTAAAGCGGATACATCTTAGAGAGTGAATGGTGGATTCAATAAGTGGTTAATATTTTTAGGTTACAATGACGCTTGAGAGACAAGGAAAAACCAACTAACCAAACACTAGTTAAAATTTAGTTAATTAACAACGATATTGCACTTAAATCTTCATTGAGTGTATGTTTGCAGTGTTTGATATACATATAAAGTTTCAAGGGTTCTTGGCATTGTAGGTTGTTATATATACTCGTATATATATATATATATATATATATATATATATATATATATATATATATATATATATATATATATTGGAAGGAGGCCATGTTGTATAGATTAATAGTTAAAATGCACAGCCAAAGAGGCCTTGTTCAGTTTCTTGAGAACCTTTTCCAATTTCCGACAATGGGTCGTTTGGATGTGAAGTTTAACCATATAAATATATATATATATATATATATATATATATATATATATATATATATATATATATATATATATATATATATATAAATATATATATATATATACATATATATATATATATATATATATATATATATATATATATATATATATATATATATATATAGGGTGGACCGGAAGTTTCAATAAAAATAAAAATTTATTATGCACAACAATTTTTATTTATATAATATGCTCTAAATGGTTGTCATTGTTTTGAAAACACATTTTAATACGTGTTGCTCACTGTTGATGAACACGCATTAGCACAGTTGAAGTTATGCTTGCAAAGGCGTTGTTGATACGTTCCTTTAAATGATTAATGTCTCGTATCTTTAACTGATACACCATGGCCTTCAAGTACCCCAAAAGATAGAAATCAAGGGGGGGAGAGATCTGAAAGGCCACTCCACAGGACCACGCCGACCAATACAAGCATCCGGAAACTGCTGATCTAAATACTGACGCACGTGAAGACCATAATGAGATGGAGCTCCATCTTGCTGGAAATCAACTGGGAAGTTACCCTTCTCGTTTAGTAGGGATGGGAAAATTTCCTCTTGCAACAAGTTAAGATACCTTTCGGCATTAAAATTTCCACTGACAAAAAGTGGTCCAATAATTCTGTCACCCCATATCCCGGCCCACACCTCCACTTTACCGGCACCTTGCATCTTCGTTGGACTCAGCCAGTTATGGTTAGCATTACTCCAATAAGGTATGTTTTGCCGATTAACTTTTCCATTGACATAAAAATTTGCTTCATTAGTAAACACTATCTTAGTTGAAAAGTTTGCATCTTTGTTCACTTTGGTTAATGCCCATTCACAGAATTCCATCCGTGTATCCGGGTCGTCTTCACTCAAATGCTCTGCTATATGCAATTTGTATGGATGCCATTTGTTTGCTTTCAAAATGCGCCTCATACTCTATCTGCTGAAACCACTTTCTGCAGACAACCGTCGTGTACTTTTTCTGGGACCCCGTGTAAGCGCAGTAAGTATCGTAACTGTTGTGTCTTCGTTCGTGGCTGTACGTCTTGGACCATTTCGGCGTTGATCTGCAGCATTTTCAATTTTCTGAAACTTGTTAATAAGTTTGGCCAGTGTCGTGTGTGATGTTCGTTCCTTTTTTCTATTAAAGTTCATTACAAACATGCGACTGCTTCCAGACCAGGCCATCAGTAGGATTTCAATTCATTGCTCTTTGGTCAAACGCATATTCTATTGCAAGGTATTTGAGAACAACTTTTGGAAGCCATTAATGCCTCAGAATTTCTTTATTTTAGTCCAAACATGAAAACTTCTAATTTGAGAAAGGAAAGAGAAAGGCTTGCCATCATCGTTGCCTTCTGCAGATTGCCACCTTTTCTAACGTGATCAGGTCCTACCTGTTAAAGCTCAGAGAACAGTCTCTGACTTTTAACGTGGATTTGCCAACTATAGCCGGTATAATGCATCATTATCAGTGGTCGGAAATTGTCAGCAGAGCCAACCTAGTCCAGCAAGTCCAAGATACCATCCATGAAGACCTCAGTAGAGGGAGCTGGTTGGCCCTAAAATGGTCGCAGCTGTTTCATGAAACCAAACATGGAGTCTATTTGCTCTCTAGGCTTTTACCTTTGAGGATTTCTTGAGTGAAAAATCAACCAAAGGCCAACAATACCCAGGACTCTTTGAAGACTGCCATCATTGACATGAGAGGAAACATGAATTAGACCGTCTGAATCAGACATGCAGGCACTTCCAAGGTCACGTTGAGGGTACTATAGATGCAGTAGTCGTTTTAATTGAATAACCATTTCCTATACGTATTTAAAAAAATATAATGTTTATTTGGAAATCTATTTGTTTTGTATATATAATATGATTTTTTTCCTAAAAATATCAATTTTTTCTCAAGTACCTAATGCATCCTGTACATATACATATGTATAGTGCACCCCTCAAGGTGCACTAAATTGCGCTTTCTTGTTTCCGTGGATAATTTATGGCTTTTATTCCCATGCGATTTTATGAGCTTCTCTCTAAACCAATAAAAATGATTTTCGATGTTTAGGATTGATTCTTCCCCTGCCTCATCTATCTAACAAACACATCTATAGGCCATTTCCTTCATCAATTTCAGAAAACATCTCGTTGTTTTCCATGTTTGAGGGTACCGAACAGTGGTCAGTGGCGCATACGATTTCCCAGCTGCGCCAATGGATTCATAAACTCTAACGATTGATTTATGCATCAAATGGCTCAAACCTTCGCTGGGCCACACTTTGTGAAACACGGTTTTATGGCATCATAAATCCCGTGATTAAAAGCGATCTGCGTCAGAAACAACCTTATTCTTCGAGATACAGCCTCGGCCCAAAGTTTTCTGACACCTCGGAAATTTTAGGAAATTAGATAAATGCAAGGTCGTAAGATTTTTTTATATATCAATATGAATCTAACAGTGAACTAAGGAGGAACAAAATAAGAATTAACAAAATAAAAAATTACCAAACATGTAAAATCTGCAAGATATAACAGTTAAGCAGATAAAGCTCTGTGAAAATTATAGCAACATAGGAAGCTAGGAAGCATGTTGAGAGTCATTTGACAATGATAGGAGCCTTTATTCTTCGAAGCATGCTGTTCACGAGGGTAAGATGCTGAACCATTCTTCGGTGATGACTGCCTTTCAGTTGCTCAATAGAGGCTGCCTGACGATGTATTACCGGCCTCCTTAAAGTCCTACCAGTGGTTTTCAAGTGGATTCATACCCAGATACCGAGGTGGACACAGACTTGTGGCATTGGGCATTGTTCAGGTGGAAAAAACACATTCCAGGCATATCTGTAAAAGTCTCGGTCTGAGGGTAGCATATAATCTCTCAAGACAGATTCTTACTTCTCTTAATTCATGGTGCCATCACAAATGGTAAGACGACACACCCCTGAACTTGACATGTAGCCCAATACCATCACAAAGTGGCCACGATGCTTTACTGTTGGCGCTATGCTCACTCGATTCCACTGTTCCCTTTGCCCTCCTGCGGAATCTAATGTTACTTGGAATTGAAACCAACTGGAACGAGGATTCATCAGACCATAGAACACATCCCCACTGAAGGAGAGTCCAGTTGCGGTGACAAAGTGCCCAAGTCAGTCTACTTCGCTTTTGCTGAGGGTTAATCAGTGGCTTCTGGTTCACTTTACATGAGTTCAGGCCTTGTGCAAGCACCCTATGACGTACTTTTCTGAAGAGGGCATTAACCTGGCCACCCACTCTTCAATCATGTTGCAGTTAGATTGCGAGGCAGATACCTATCGTCACGTTGCGTAATGAAATTTGGTCGCCCAAACCGAGGTCATTCTTGAATGTTCCCACTTTCTCGGATCCTCTGCAATACCGTATCATACTTCTTTCCTCCATGGCATATACAGGGTGTCCCCCCAAAAGGGGCCTGCACAAACTTTTTGTGATATATCCTTCATTCATTCACTGATCACCCTTACTTTGCGGAATATAGCAGAAGCAAAGCCTGTAAACACAACTAGATCTCAATGGGAGCTCCAGCAAAGAATAACTGCGTCAAACATTACTACAAGACAGACTCGTTCAATGAACTGCCTAACACTTTCGTGCATCAGTTCGAATGTGAAAAAGCACCCTCCAAGAGCAAAATTCTGGACTGGGTGGACCACGTCGAGAACCTAAATACAGCCAGTGACAAACGTCTAAGCCATTCAGGACACCCCAGGAAGCGTACAGCTGAGCTGGTTGAGAGCGTGATAGAGTCAGTTCAGCAGAGTCCAAAAACGCTATGTGCGCAAGCAATGTCAGTCCCTCGGTATATCCCGTGAGACATGCAGGAGAGTGCTAGTAATGGATGTAAAGGCTCACCCATACAGAATACAAACGAAGCAGACCCTTACAGCCTCAGACAAGGAGCAGAAAAAGGCTATGACAGTCAAGATACTGAATAAGATTCAAGATACCCCAACTTTCGTTAACCTCCTTTTGGCCTCAGATGAAGCTCCCTTCCATCTTGAAGGAAAGGTAAACTCGAGGACTAATGTCTTCTGGGCGACCCCTATACTAAATGAGGTAGTCACCACGCTACTGTACTATCCTAAGTGCACGGTATTGACTGCAATCTCAGCCAGAGGCATCATCAGACCATTCCTCTTCGAGGAATCTGGCGCCACAAGGACAATATGTTGAGGTCTTCAAAACGTCTTCAAGAGGGAGCTGCATACCATGTCCCTGTTGTTTATTGGGAAATTATGGTTCCAGCAAGATAGCGCAAGCTCTCACAGTTCAAACCTGTCCCGAGATTGTCTGAAAGAGAACTTTGGTGGCCGTGTGATCAGTCTCAAGACCGATGTGGAGGAATCCCCTTTGAATAAGATTATTTCCCCACCTTCTAAGAGAGTATTTAGGGAGAGAAAACGAGCTGTTACTCCCCCCCCCCTCCTCCTTCCGATCTCTTCCTCGTTTGACCCGCCGCCAGGCTCCCGTGAACTTCACACTAAAGCTTCCTCTAGGTCGTCGAAACCCTCCCTTCCTCCTCGAGTCGGGAGACCGCGTTTATGGCTCCACCGCTGTCGCCCGTCTGGCTGCTGATCCCAGTCGTTGCCACTTCCTCGTAAGAAGGCGCTCAGTTCATCGCGCATGATAACAAAGGTTAAGAAGGTTTCTATTTCTCTCTCTGTTTTGAATAGCTCCGGGTATATATACCCCCGCTGAAAGCTGACGGGCAGATTTGGTCAGACGAAACTTACCCGAAAGGAGTGTGTAGGAGATTCGACCCTCTCCCTCCTCTCTCATTTGAGACAAAGGACGTTGACCGCAAAACATCTCGGCCATGTAGGCACCTTGGGTCAATATCGTAACCACAGCCCCTCACCCCTCGTCCCTATGAAAAGCAGAACGGTTAAAACTGCAAGATCTCCCCTACGAGTGTGTATTCAATTTCACCTCAAGTGCGAAGTTGGAGACTGGTTTCTCTCAAGCTAGAAGGCCTAGCAGGACCAGAGGTAAGACTTGGTGAGAAAAAGCGTTGGAATAAGAACCCTCCTGCGGCCCGTCCACAAGCTTCCCCCCCCCTCCTAGCCCTACCCCAGTGAGGTGACGCTATATATACCAAAAACTTTGGAAAAACGAGGTAGAATACGTGAGTCAACAAGGCTACGAAGTCCCCAGCAGGAGGCCAGGCTACGAAGAGAAGGGACTAAGAAGCAGCTCAACCTCGAGTAAGTTCCTGGTTACCAAACCGAACTTTAAGTTAACTTGTCCAAGTTCAACTAATTCTCGTCAGAGACCCTCCCACCCCTATCCTGGTGTAGCACAAAGCGGCGAAATAGTCCTCGCCCCTGAGGAATTCCGAAAGGAAGAAAAAAAAGCACCTCGAGCCTGTTCCCCGGTGGTCACACCGAACGTCAAGTTAACTTAGTTTAAGAACCCAGTTCAACTTACTCTCGTCAAAGAGACCCATCCTATCCTGGTGCATCCTAAAGCACAGAAATAGTCCTCGCCCTTGAAGAAGAAAACCCCTTTCCCTGAGTCCCGTGTGGCTCCCTATCAGCCACACTCGCCAAAGTTCCCTGTGGCTTTAAAGTTATTTGTCCGCATTAACTATCTGACCGAAGCTCACGTCAAAAAACTCACAGGATTCCTGAGGTGTCTGGGCTCATTGAGTTCAAGGTCAGACGCAAACCCGTCGCAGGAGGGACAAAGGTATTCAAACTTCAGTAGAGACTGTTAGCATATTTTTATATTGAAGTGAGTGGTGGGTTAACCATCAATATAATGTCAAGTAGGACAAATTAAAAAGCCTTACTTAAAAACTTATTTAAGTTATTATTGTGTATTTAAATTCGTAATATTTCTGTAGTTCATGTTTATTTTGTTTGTGTGTTTTAATTAAAGTTTCAGTTTGTGCTAACAAATTTCTCTTTTTATTCTATCCTCGAATCGCTAAGTTGGCACAAGGAACCTTAACGTTTAAAAAAGTCAAGAATCAAGATAATAATAATCAAACATATATAGCACTCTTAGAGAGATATAACGTTAATCACGGAGTAGAACTTAATCAACCCGTAAGTACCAATTCCTTCCATCACTCAGTCCTACCTATACCACGACAAAGTGCACTTCAACGAGCTCTCTCCCAAGAAGTGTGAGTGACGGTCGCAAGCTACTGAAAAGCTGGACCTCACCCCCTGTGTCTCCGGGTTGAGGAGAAGAATCTCGTGAGGCAACGACAGCCTTTCTCACCCACCTTCGGATCAAGGATTGGAGAAGCCGTCCCCCGAAGTTCTTCTGGTGACCTCTTACGACAAAAAGCCCGTCAGCTCGCTCAAGCCAAGTGTGGAGAAGTCATCTCCCCCACCCCCTTCGAAGTTCCTTCGGTGACCCCCTTAGGACAGGAGGCCCGCATTTCGCAAACGCGAGTTCGAGAAGAGTAACCCCACCCGCTGTGGGTTCAGTGGCTACCCCCCGTGAGTAATCAAGGTCACCAAGCCCTCCCCCTATTTGCCCCACCTTACCCTCCAGTTCAAAGGAAGTAAATCATTCATTACCCTCAATCTCCCATAATAACCATTCCCTATCTACGGTTATCTATTTAGTATTCGGAACTTAAGTCCGTCTCGTTTTATGTACCATTTATATATATATATATATATATATATATATATATATATATATTGTTGTCCCCTTTTAGTCGTGTGTATTAAAAGTCTATTTTTGTCATGGTGTTTGTTATATTCCTTGGTTCCGCAGCTGCCGCCATCTATTAAATCGCACTCTTATAAACAATAACAGTTGTCGCCTCGCTTGACCTACCTTAGTGCCTGTGTGCGCATATTCACGTACATTTGGCCATACCTCGACAATTGATTTCTTTCTCTATGGCTACATTAAAGACAGTGTGTACCCAGGGAGACCCAGGACCATCACGGAACTCAAGGAAGCCATCATGGAGGAGATCAGAGGCATTAGTTGGTTAGTTTGTAAGGACGTCATGGACAACTTTGTGCTGCGCCTCAAGAAATGCCCAGAGCTAAATGGAGGTCATCTCGAACAAGTGCTCTAGAATAAAGAAGAAAAGTCCAGAGACTCTCATTTTTTGATATGATGTTTTTAAACGCAATTAACTAGTTATCACCAAAGTTTAATTCAATCCTTGCAGAAAATTAAGAAATGAGGTCCATAGAAAGTTTGAGCCCGTATTTTTTGGGGGGGCAAGTCACCTTGTATACGCGATTTCGTCATTATCAAATCATTATCAGCACCTGTAGACAAGAAATATCATATTAATCAACAAATATGATGTGTTATATGAAATAATTTTGACTGTAAGTTACTTCATAATTCATACCAGTACTTCATACATTTCAATATCATCGCCATTTTAAATCTTTCAAAAATGTTAGAATGAAAATTGTACTATTATTTTGCTTACCAAATGTATCAATCAGACAAATGCATGAAAACACACACCAACATATTCATAGCCATAATCAGTAATAAGAAAAGGTCCAGTTGTCCGAAAATTTGGCCGCTGCTGTACGTCGACAAATCTAGACAGAAAAGCGAATATAAAATAATTACCCGGGGAGAGATAAAAATGCGAAAAATCTACTAATAAATGTATAGTAAACGAGAGAGTAGGAATAATCAACTAGAAGATAAACAGGTGCAAAAACATCTTGAAGGTATGATTGACAGAGATTGGTGAAGATAGAAGATTAATCAGACCAAATGTTAGATGAAAGAAATACATGTCCAAAAAGGCAGAAGATGAGAAAAAGAAGTAGAAGGATGGGAGTATAGATAGATATAGTAAACAATGTGTAAGAAAACCTGAGGGTTGAATAGTAAATAGTCAAAATTCGGATTGAAATATAGGATGTTTAACGGGACTGAAAAAGAAAAGTAAAAACACAATGAGAGAGCGCATATCGGCGCCAAATATCAGAAAATGTCATCTTTCACAATTTAAGAAAAGAAATAATTTAGCAAAATTCGGGATCTAAATCCACTCCAAGATCCAATCACTTCTTTCTTGGCGCAAGACCGACCCATCCACAAAAAAAATTCAAGACCCTCCTATCTACAAAATTTTGTCATACCCTCACTTCCATAAAATCTTATCAAAACATCCCTTCACAAAATTTTGTCAAGACCTTTCCGTCCACAAACTTTGTCAAGACCCTACCTCGCAAAAGGAATTTCAACACTCTCACCTCCACAATATTTTTGTCAAAACCCTCCCCTTCCACAAAATTTCATCAAAATTTGTTAATAATCTTTTGAGATATCCTCTACACAACTACATAGACAAACAAATAAGCGTACACTGGTGGTATGTGGTCAATCCTCCGCCAAATCTTATGACGTAGGTCAACTCAGCAAAGTTACAGATGTAAGATGAATAGATAAGAAAACAAATGAGTTGAAAGTTGTGAGAGAGGATTAGACTAAGAGTTCATTTACCAGATCAGGAGATAAATGATTCGATATAGAAAAAGATACACAGAACACTTTTGGAAACATAGCTAATTAAAAAAAACCGGAAAGAGGTAGTATATGATGATACTAAAGTAAGGACACATACTCCAGATAGTGTGGGTTGAAAAATTAACTTGTAGCAACGACGGGTTTAATGTGGGATTTTTTTTTTCTCTAAGTGATACGGAATGATTGCAGTGTTGCCGGCTGAATATATGATCTTTAATGGCGGAATTATGCCACTAAGACGAAATTTGCTACATCAGCAATCGACCTCAACCGAGGAAACTTTCATTCTTCGAAGGGTCCACCCGAGAGGGAGAAAATTTCTCATGATGGTATTCCATTCCCCATTTATCCACCTAGCAATATATGAGAGATAAGTGAACTTCCTTATTATTTTCTCATATAAAAACTCAGACTTATGCACCAATACGTCACCAGGGGTGAAATGGTTTATTCAGTGGATAATTCCACGAACCGGTATACTTAACACAAAGGGGACACCTGAACTCTTAATCTTGTAATTTTCATCTTTTCCGCTCCAGTTTAAAACTTTTAAATTTAAAACGTTGAAAACGTCCAGGAAATATACGAGTATAGTGAGTTTCAGCGTTAAATGATCAGTATTAAAAACGAAATAGTGCAGTATAAACCTCGAGGTTCTTATAGATCGAACCAAGTGCTGTGGAAAAATATAGAAGTTAAAAAGTCCATAGGAGGACAAAAGCGATTGTTGAAAATTTCGATAACCACAATAGTATCGAGAATCGGGATCGATACCTCTATTATCATTTCCTTGTTAAACGCAAAATATGCAGACAAAAAGAAGTGGAAAAGAAGAAGCGTAGTTGTTAAAGCATGAACAAAAACGAGTTGATAGATTTCAATAGATATGTAAAAAATCGCAAAACACTTGTAGAGTACATCGAGCGCCATCAGGATGCTGAGGGTTTCCTACGTGACGATCCAAACTGCATATCGTGGACATTAAATGAATATTTAGCGAATGTTTGTACAGTCGAATATACAAAAAAACTTTATAAAATATAAGACATAGTAAATTTTGTCGAAGGTACTAATCTTTCAAATATTGACATACTATGGATCCTAATTAATCCTAATAAGTTTTTATATTATGAAAATAACAATTTCCTAAATTCTGGGACTGAATAAAATCTATCTTTTTCATCTTAAAAATTAGGAAGCGAACTGTTAAAACGTCTTTGTATAATTATCAAAATATCTATTACAGAAGGACTAATCGTAGTTCTTAAGGAGTTCATATAAGTGATTATACTACAATTAAAATAATTATAAAAGACTAATCCTAGAATTTTTTGGCCCATTTCCTTTACATCGATTGTTGGTAAGATAGGATAATGGATCATATCAACGATCTTCGCCGGAATTTATTATTTAAAATCTCATAATTTGCTGATGACATAAAATATGTACTAAAGTAAATATCATAATGACTGAAAACTTGTATAAACTCTTGGACTAAAATATGACGGATGTAATTGAGCTTGGACAATCGTGAGGGCATTGGGATAAGATAATGGTAATTCCTGAAGTGAAAATGACAAATATGGTCAAATAAATAAAAATGTTAACATCAAAAAGGAATTAGATGTCTTACTCTCGAGTGATCTAAAAACAAGGTTTGATGACCAAATTTCGCGTGCTCTCATTATTCTGATTTAGGACCTTACGACTTTTCAAACTTTAAATAATATTAGGACTAAGCATGGGGCGACTTTGGCTATTCTATCATTCCAAAAAAAATGTAAAACAACATAAGGAATTCAAATTTCTTTAGAATCTGCCCAATAGTTATGATGTTATTACCAAAACAGCATAATTCCCCGGCTAACCTTGAGATGACCTTGGCAATTATATAATTCGAAATAGAATGTAAAACAACTTAAAGGTTTCAAATTTAGTTGGAATCGGTGGAATAGTTATGATGTTATTGCCAAATAACTCCACGGCTAACCTTATGAGGACTTTGCCAATTATATCATTCGAAAGAGAATGTAAAATAACATAAGGGTTTCAAATACCGTTATAATCGGACGAATAGCTATTATGTTAACGCCAAATACTCCCTGGCTAACCTTGGGAGGTCTTTTCCAATTATATCTTTCGGATGAGAATGTAAAACAACATAAGGATTTAAATTTCGTTAGAATCGGCCGAATAGTTACAATGATATTACCACCCGCGATTAATAAATAGTGCCCTGTAACTTCAAAAAAGGTTTTGGGAGTTTAAATCGCAAATTTATTTTTCCCTTATATAAAGCTCTTGTACGATCTCATTTGGAATATGTGGTGCAATTCGTGTCCTTATTATCTCGAAAGGACATTATAATATCGTAACGCTTCCACCGTGAAGCTCAAAGTCATTTCCAAAAATCGAAATAGATCGTAAGAAGAGAGAGTGAGGCACCTCAATTTACCTTCATTTCAAGAGCGCCGGATTCAAGGATAATTTATTAAACTCTTTAAAATATTAAAATCGATTAGTAATAAAACGAGTAATCCTTATTTGAGCCATATAATAAAAATATTTAAAACTGTGATAGCACAAAATGGATTTTCTTATAAAATAACATTGACTTAAATAAAATGACTTTAAAATATGACCTTACAGAAAGATGAGTTGTTAAATTAATTCCTTATCAATATCTTCTCTTCTTATTCTCTCCTAAACCTCTGACTCCCATCTTTTCCTCTCTTTTTTTTTAATTAGCCTCGAAAGGTCTTAAGGTCAGTCCTAATTCATAATTAATTATATTATTCCTTCACAAGGTACATTTTACGTGAATATAGAAAGCATTTGTGTGACTTTTAACTCTCAATTCTCTCTCTTACCATCAAAGTTGTATCTCAGATTTGCTACTGAAAAATAACAATATGTATCGCTCTCTTGTTTTGATTCAAACTTTATTAACTCCTTCCCAATGCCCTTTCCAGAAAAATATACAGAATAAACTTTCACCATTTTACTGTTGTACAATTATCAAAAAGATATTAGTGGATTGTAGCCCTGCCAAATGAATATCAGAGTTAAATGATGCAGTTTCAAGTAACTTAAGAATCTGAACAAAAACTTAACGTTAGCGACTCACAATTTCAAGAAAAATTATACCAATATTTTCCACATTATTTAATGTATAAATCCGATTAGCTTCTACTTACTTCTTATAATAGAAAGTCAATGACTTATAATACTTGCTATACTGTACAGATCAGCATACATCACTAGATTCCTTTGCCATTACTGAGTTTTTCTACCAGCACACCTTAAACATATAATAGAAATGTAGTGCTAAATTTAGCAAGCGTATATCAAATTAATGTACTTAAATGTTGAGAACAACACCTCCACATGCACCATTAGATCAACAATTCACCAAGAATTCAATTTTTTTTCCCCTCCAATTTTACCAGCAGTTAGCGCCTCAGTAAATTGGTTTCTCACCCAGCTACCATAATGGAACCACAAAAAGATTGCTTCCTCAATGTTGTTCCCAGAAGTCACGATTCTGCTATTTAATTAAGGAATGTTGATGGAAATTTGATTTAAGTGAATTTGATAATCACGGATTTATGAAGATTTAAGTTTATTTTTTCTCAGACGCATC
Source organism: Ceratothoa steindachneri (assembly GCA_963969495.1). Taxonomy (NCBI): domain Eukaryota; kingdom Metazoa; phylum Arthropoda; class Malacostraca; order Isopoda; family Cymothoidae; genus Ceratothoa; species Ceratothoa steindachneri. The sequence goes on from OZ018330.1 coordinate 95,006,166, forward strand.
CTGCGGCGAATCTGTTTTCAATGAGTTTTATGTTGAAGGTCACGAAACTCAGATGAAATCTGGAGCTGCAACAAGCACGACTCAGATTTCCTCAACAGGTTGACGAGAAGGGAGATATAATTTAGTGGTTAATCCTTTTATTGATTGATTAGTTGGATTACTGGTTGATATGGATGTAGTTAGATATAGAGACCATAATCTATAATTGTTAGTTTATCATACTCATCCATCCCTTACTTGCCCCACTATATCCTATAGATGGGGAAAAAATGTGAACTAATAAAACAGGAGGGAAAATCCCTTCAATGACCTGCGGCGTTTTGTGATAAGATGATAAATGGTTATTGCATTGATGATTTCCCATGGTTCAAATCACTTACAAGTGCCTTGGAATGGCTAAATGAGGATTCTACCACTAGATGGCGGTACCCAGCACCAAATCCGATGGCAGATTTGAAATCTCCAGCGTGAATAACCATATTTCCCATGGTCATATGGGTCATTTTATGGCTCTAAAGGGGTATAATTGAACTTTACTCCTTTTGAAAAAAAGCAACGCCTAGACCTGGCGCTTCGCGGCAGGTAAAAGAAGAAGAATTATTGAGAGAGTTACAGCGACCTAGTGATGGTGTTAAATTCACTTCTTTTACTACCCACTACGCACTATTCAACATCCAACTTTGCTACGTAATGGAGAGTGGATGTAACTTTTTAGAACTTTCGCATTCAACTTTAAAGTACTTTAATCGTCTTAAAATCTAATTAGCAACTCTAACCTGTCATGGACCACTCTCTATTTCCTTCCTTCTCTCTCTCTCTCTCTCTCTCTCTCTCTCTCTCTCTCTCTCTTCCGAGAGAAAAATATCTTGATAACTGAATTCATGCCTCTGTGATTTCTTAACAGAAGCACCTATTGCGTGATACACACTTCATTCATATTATACACCTCTCTCCCATAACCCTTCAGCTTGATGGACTTGCAAAGATATAATTAGATCAAACGATATAAATAGTCGTCCTGAGAGGCAAGTACACATTCAGACATACCAACTGGAGAGGGATAATAACCAACGTAACGAGGAAAATTACGCTTGATAAATGCTTAATTTTGATTTGTATTTTACATTTCTAAAATCAAGCTCTTCTCAACAGATCTTGCGGTACTTTAACAAGTGTTTCTATTCACTATTTTAACCTCCATCTGTACTAATCCAGCACAACGGGGCTATCACCAACGAGAGACCTCATTACCAATACTTACTATACATTTTTCATTGCAATTTTAATAAAATAAAGAGCTTCCTCCCCCCCTCATGTCAACATAAGGCCAAGACATGTATAAGATAGTAGCGGTGACAAAACGACACAAGAATATCTTGCGATGATTAATTACCTCACATACACAATTGCTAAACATCACACGCACGCGTAAAAAAAAGAGGTTTGGTGAATGACGAGTGAAAATTCGGGCGTAATGACAGAGGAGATGAACCACATCTCCACACAGCACCACATAAAGATGAGGGATAAAGGAGGAGGGTGTAAGGTAAGGCATGGGTGCAATGTTCCCCAAGCGAATATTTCGCCACGTAAGTCCAGCCTCTCACACATTCCACCACTATTTAAAAAAAAAATTAGCATCTCAACACATCGTAATTTACAAGTAAAGAAGGGGGAGAGAATTTCGTCGTACTAAATGTTGTTTTTTTCTCCTCTCTAACGCACACTCACACCATTGTAGCTACACAACTTCATACACTTCTTCCAATGTCTATATTTGTCCAATTTTTTTTTGTGCAGATAGACTGATCGCCATTACACCTTGTTAGACCAGCCCACGTGTAGACACACAACACCTGGTCTCTCAGACGTGTGCACATGCCATTGCGTACAAATAGAACAAATCCTACAGGAATAGAGTTAGATCAATATAAATATTGATATACATACAAACTTACTGTTTCACACAAGCCTGTAGCCACATGCGTACACAAAAGGCCCTTAATTATACATAATTAGTCAATATCTCCTAAACACTTCTTCTTCAAGTCCATGAAGACAGACGCGTAAGTACATGAACGTCCACTTGTACTTACACATATACACCCGCCCACATTCCCTTAAAGATTTGATGTGTGTTAAAATTGTAATTTTGGTTTATTTATATTTAATTACAGCAAAATTATATGCATTCAGTTCACTAAGCTGAAACGCTAGCCAGTACTTCTTCCGCCCTTCATTTTCATTAAAGAAATTGCCCTTAATTGGTTAATTAATACTTCAGCTCAAACTTTGCATTTGTCCAAAATTAAAATTATTTTTTATTCGTAGTATTTTGTCTTATTATAATTATTTTTAATTTTCTTATCATTGTTTATTAAAGTAGCACGGGGAGCTGTTATTCACTTACTTTTGGAACTTTTAAAAGAATCCTGTCATTATTTGCAAATACATTTCATTGAAAGTAACTTTATTGTGACAGTAAATCAATCGATTTCATCAATTTTAATTGATAAAAAAATTTGTAAAACAATTTGGTTTTCAAATCACCACCAAGTGGGGCGAATTAATAAGATTGGCGGGGGGTGAAGAGTTAATATTAAACCGGGTCTTGAGTCCAGTGACCCAGAGGTGTCTTGAACCAGCTCATATCTTACTCTTTGGCATCCTCGATCGAGGGTTGCAAAGTGGGTGGGCGTAAGGATATCTTAGTTCTTCTAGGTGTATTATTCTGGACTTGGCGTCTCTTATTCGCGTTTTGGGGAATTTCTGTACGTCTATGTATGTAAAAAATGAAAATAATTCAAGACTTATAGTGTAACCGGTTACTTTTTCATAAGGTGGAGCGACGCGGATCAAAACAACTGAAGAATAACTAACCATTTAAGCTCTATCAAATGCCTAGCTAATCATCATCTTTTCTCACGTCGAGTGGGCCCTTCTTGGCAATGGCCTACTATGTTTTCTAACGCCAAGTTGGCCCTTTATAGCAATGGGGTGCTATGTTTTCCCACGCTAACTTGGAAAACCTTACAGATGGGCTGCTTTTTCTCCACGCCAAGTTGGCCCTTCTTACCGATGGGTTGCAACGTTTTCCTTCGCCAAGTTAGCCATTTTTACCGATGGGCTTCTATTTTTTCCAGCCAAGTTGGCCCTTTTTACTGATTGGATGCTATGTTTTCACACCCTAAGTTGGCCCTTTTTACCGATGGGTTTCAACGTTTTCCCACCCCAAGTTAGCCGTTCTTAGCGATGAGTCTCAATGATTTCCCACGGCAAGTTAGCCCTTCTTAGCAATGAGCTGCTGTTTTACCACGCCAAGTTGACCCTTCTTAACAATGGGCTTTTATGTACTTTCTGTAGCATCTTAACAAATATAAGTTCATTCTCGGGCAGAAAGGCCTAATTACTCCCCCTAAGGGCCTAACTGCACACCTAGCATATGCATTACCTCTTAGTTACTCTTTAATCAGCATTTTCTCTCTCAAACACTCATTCACATAATCAAACCTCCTTTTACGCGGTCTTCCGATCCTTCACACGCCTTAGCGCTCACTCTTGTATATTCTCTCTACAAATCTATTTCCATCATGTGTCCTTGCTTATCCACTGACACTTCAGAACTCTCTCATTCGCCTCCTCGTTCACACTCTTACCCAATCGTTCCTCACTCTTTCTCCCAAACATCTGTCAGAATTTTTTTCTAACCTTCTTTTACTTGAGATTTTTCCTTCTCCTTCCATACAATTGTATCATTCTCTCATACAAGAACACTGGCGTCCATATGTTTGTTCTATGTAGCTTCTTATAATATTCGTCAGTCAAACCCATACCATTCACTGACACTCCAACTACCCGTGATACTTCGCTACCCTTCAAAACCTGGTAGTGGTAATAATCAATAAAATTTGCATAGAAACTCTTACCGGCTTCCATTTTATTGCCATCGAGAGAGAAGAGACGAATATAAAGCGCGTAATTAAAATGGAGATTAAACTTGAGAGGATAAAAGAAAAGAAGACATGGGAAAATACTCCCAAAGAAAAATAGTCCGATATTCCACCTGTCTGTGAACCAGGTAGGCAGGTTGACAGATTAACAATAGACTTGTCCTTGAGAAACAGGGCGAAAAGTAGTCCTTTTACGAAGACTCAAGTCAATTGTCAATCCTTTTAAGGTCGGTCAAAATTCTCGGGTACTCAAGAATATGACATATGTAAATCTAATGTGTCGAGTGAGTGATTGGTTTAGTAGATACAAAGGGTTTACATTATATTCCCATATACATTATTTACAACTTTTTGTTATTCTATCTGTATTCATTTTTTGATGTTCAATATTCCTTTAAAAATATTCACTTTTCATTTTAGGCTCATATTTAATGCATTTTTAAATTTCTTAGTCTTTATTATGTTTCTCATATATATATATATATATATATATATATATATATATATATATATATATATATATATATATATATATATATATATATATGTATATATCTCTCAAAGTAGCGTGAGAGAATGATGAAAATCAATCGATTAAACGAGAAAACGGAATAATTTTTCCTGCAGTCATATTTTTATTACCTTTTTTCGAAAAAATCCGTGCCGGGAAGCGATTCGAACCAGACACACTGAGGCAGCGAGCACCGATTTGATCACAGTTAAAAGTATGCCTTTAGTACATATTCCGTTTTCTCTTTCAATGTGGTTTAATGGATTCATATATATATATATATATATATATATATATATATATATATATATATATATATATATATATATATATATATATATATATATATATATATATATATATATTTATATATATATATAGAAGGTTACTAAAATGAATACATATGAAGAAAACATGAAAAGGTATTGGTCAATAAGACATTGAATTGCTTTAAAAGGTGACCACTTATAAAATATCAATAAAATGTATAATAATGTAAAACTATAAGATTTAATTTTTAAAATATGACTAAAAGATAGTTAAGATAATCAACTATAATAACAAGAATAAATTTCAACTCTGTTTTAAAATTTGTAAAAATTAATGAATTAAAACCTGTAAGAGTAAAAGACATCTAACAGAAAAATGGGTTACTTTTGGTACTTACTAAAGCGGATACATCTTAGAGAGTGAATGGTGGATTCAATAAGTGGTTAATATTTTTAGGTTACAATGACGCTTGAGAGAAAAGGAAAAACCAACTAACCAAACACTAGTTAAAATTTAGTTAATTAACAACGATATTGCACTTAAATCTTCATTGAGTGTATGTTTGCAGTGTTTGATATAAAAAGTTTCAAGGGTTCTTGGCATTGTAGGTTGTTATATATACTCGTATATATATATATATATATATATATATATATATATATATATATATATATATATATTGGAAGGAGGCCATGTTGTATAGATTAATAGTTAAAATGCACAGCCAAAGAGGCCTTGTTCAGTTTCTTGAGAACCTTTTCCAATTTCCGACAATGGGTCGTTTGGATGTGAAGTTTAACCATATAAATATATATATATATATATATATATATATATATATATATATATATATATATATATATATATATATATATATATATTTATATAGGGTGGACCGGAAGTTTCCATAAAAATAAAAATTTATATGCACAACAATTTTTATTTATATAATATGCTCTAAATGGTTGTCATTGTTTTGAAAACACATTTTAATACGTGTTGCTCAATGTTGATGAACACGCATTAGCACAGTTGAAGTTATGCTTGTAAAGGCGTTGTTGATACGTTCCTTTAAATGATTAATGTCTCGTATCTTTAACTGATACACCATGGCCTTCAAGTACCCCAAAAGATAGAAATCAAGGGGAGAGAGATCTGGAAGGCCACTCCACAGGACCACGCCGACCAATATAAGCATCCGGAAACTGCTGATCTAAATACTGACGCACGGGAAGACCATAATGAGATGGAGCTCCATCTTGCTGGAAATCAACTGGGAAGTTACCCTTCTCGTTTAGTAGGGATGGGAAAATTTTCTCTTGCAACAAGTTAAGATACCTTTCGGCATTAAAATTTCCACTGACAAAAAGTGGTCCAATAATTCTGTCACCCCATATCCCGGCCCACACCATCACTTTACCGGCACCTTGCATCTTCGTTGGACTCAGCCAGTTATGGTTAGCATTACTCCAATAAGGTATGTTTTGCCGATTAACTTTTCCATTGACATAAAAATTTGCTTCATTAGTAAACACTATCTTAGTTGAAAAGTTTGCATCCTCGTTCACTTTGGTTAATGCCCATTCACAGAATTCCATCCGTGTATCCGGGTCGTCTTCACTCAAATGCTGTGCTATATGCAATTTGTATGGATGCCATTTGTTTGCTTTCAAAATGCGCCTCATACTCTATCTGCTGAAACCACTTTCTGCAGACAACCGTCGTGTACTTTTTCTGGGACCCCGTGTAAGCGCAGTAAGTATCGTAACTGTTGTGTCTTCGTCCGTGGCTGTACGTCTTGGACCACTTCGGCGTTGATCTGCAGCATTTTCAATTTTCTGAAACTTGTTAATAAGTTTGGCCAGTGTCGTGTGTGATGTTCGTTCCTTTTTTTCTATTAAAGTTCATTACAACTATGCGACTGCTTCCAGACCAGGCCATCAGTAGGATTTCAATTCATTGCTCTTTGGTCAAACGCTTTTTCTATTGCAAGGTATTTGAGAACAACTTTTGGAAGCCATTAATGCCTCAGAATTTCTTTATTTTAGTCCAAACATGACAACTTCTAATTTGAGAAAGGAAAGAGAAAGGCTTGCCATCATCGTTGCCTTCTGCAGATTGCCACCTTTTCTAACGTGATCAGGTCCTACCTGTTAAAGCTCAGAGAACAGTCTCTGACTTTTAACGTGGATTTGCCAACTATAGCCGGTATAATGCATCATTATCAGTGGTCGGAAATTGTCAGCAGAGCCAACCTAGTCCAGCAAGTCCAAGATACCAACCATGAAGACCTCAGTAGAGGAAGCTGGTTGGCCCTAAAATGGTCGCAGCTGTTTCATGACACCAAACATGAAGTCTATTTGCTCTCTAGGCTTTTACCTTTGAGGCTTTCTTGAGTGAAAAATCAACCAAAGGCCAACAATACCCCGGACTCTTTGAAGACTGCCATCATTGACATGAGAGGAAACATGAATTAGACCGTCTGAATCGGACATGCAGGCACTTCCGAGGTCACGTTGAGGGTACTATAGATGCAGTAGTCGTTTTAATTGAATAACCATTTCCTATACGTATTTAAAAAAATATAATGTTTATTTGGAAATCTATTTGTTTTGTATATATAATATGATTGTTTTCCTAAAAATATAATTTTTTCTCAAATACCTAATGCATCCTGTACATATACATATGTATAGTGCACCCCTCAAGGTGCACTAAATTGCGCTTTCTTGTTTCCGTGGATAATTTATGGCTTTTATTCCCATGCGATTTTATGAGCTTCTCTCTAAACCAATAAAAATGATTTTCGATGTTTAGGATTGATACTTCCCCTCCCTCATCTATCTAACAAACACATCTATAGGCCATTTCCTTCATCAATTTCAGAAAACATCTCGTTGTTTTCCATGTTTGAGGGTACCGAACAGTGGTCAGTGGCGCATACGATTTCCCAGCTGCGCCAATGGATTCATAAATTCTAACGATTGATTTATGCATCAAATGGCTCAAACCTTCGCTGGGCCACACTTTGTGAAACACGGTTTTATGGCATCATAAATCCCGTGATTGAAAGCGATCTGCGTCAGAAACAACCTTATTCTTCGAGATACAGCCTCGGCCCAAAGTTTTCTGACACCTCGGAAATTTTAGGAAATTAGATAAATGCAAGGTCGTAAAGATTTTTTTATATATCAATATGAATATAACAGTGAACTAAGGAGGAACAAAATAAGAATTAACAAAATAAAAAATTACCAAACATGTAAAATCTGCAAGATATAACAGTTAAGCAGATAAAGCTCTGTGAAAATTATAGCGACATAGGAAGCTGGGAAGCATGTTGAGAGTCATTTGACAATGATAGGAGCCTTTATTCTTCGAAGCATGCTGTTCACGAGGGTAAGATGCTGAACCATTCTTCGGTGATGACTGCCTTTCAGTTGCTCAATAGAGGCTGCCTGACGATGTATTACCGGCCTCCTTAAAGTCCTACCAGTGGCTTCTGGTTCACTTTACATGAGTTCAGGCCTTGTGCAAGCACCCTATGACGTACTTTTCTGAAGGGTGTATTAACCTGGCCACCCACTCTTCAATCATGTGGCAGTTGGATTGCGAGGCAGATACCTATCGTCACGTTGCGTAATGAAATTTGGTCGCCCTAACCGAGGTCATTCTTGAATGTCCCACTTTCTCGGATCCTCTGCAATATCGCATCATACTTCTTTCCTCCATGGCATATACAGGGTGTCCCCCCAAAAGGGGCCTGCACAAACTTTTTGTGATATATCCTTCATTCATTCACTGATCACCCTTACTTTGCGGAACGCAACGCCTGTAAACACAACTAGATCTCAATGGGAGCTCCAGCAAAGAATAACTGCGTCAAACATTACTACAAGACAGGCTCGTTCAATAAAGTGCCTAACACTTTCGTGCATCAGTTCGAATGTAAAAAGCACCCTCCAAGAGCAAAATTCTGGACTTGGTGGACCACGTCGAGAACCTAAATGCAGCCAGTGACAAACGTCTAAGCCATTCAGGACACCCCAGGAAGCGTACAGCTGAGCTGGTCGAGAGCGTGATAGAGTCAGTTCAGCAGAGTCCAAAACGCTATGTGCGCAAGCAATGTCAGTCCCTCGGTATATCCCGTGAGACATGCAGGAGAGTGCTAGTAATGGATGTAAAGGCTCACCCATACAGAATAAAAACAAAGCAGACCCTTACAGCCTCAGACAAGGAGCAGAAAAAGGCTATGGCAGTCAAGATACTGAATAAGATTCAAGATACCCCAACTTTCGTTAACCTCCTTTTGGCCTCAGATGAAGCTCCCTTCCATCTTGAAGGAAAGGTAAACTCGAGGACTAATGTCTTCTGGGCGACCCCCATACTAAATGAGGTAGTCACCACGCTACTGTACTATCCTAAGTGCCCGGTATTGACTGCAATCTCAGCCAGAGGCATCATCAGACCATCTCTCTTCGAGGAATCTGGCGCCACAGGGACAGTCACCAAGGAGCAGTATGTTGAGGTCTTCAAAACCTTCAAGAGGGAGCTGCATACCATGTCCCTGTTGTTTATTGGGAAATTCTGGTTCCAGCAAAATAGCGCAAGCTCTCACAGTTTAAACCTGTCCCGAGATTGGCTGAAAGAGAACTTTGGTGGCCGTGTGATCAGTCTCAAGACCGATGTGGAGGAATCCCCTTTGAATAAGATTATTTCCCCACCTTCTAAGAGAGTATTTAGGGAGAGAAAACGAGCTGTTACTCCCCCCATCCCTCCTCCTTCCGATCTCTTCCTCGTTTGACCCGCCGCCAGGCTCCCGTAAACTTCACACCAAAGCTTCCTCCAGGTCGTCGAAACCCTCCCTTCCTCCTCAAGTCTGGAGACCACGTTTATGGCTCCGCCGCTGTTGCCCGTCTGGCTACTGATCCCAGTCGTTGCCACTTCCTCGTAAGAAGGCGCTCGTTTCATCACGCATGATAACAAAGGTTAAGAAGGTTTCTATTTCTCTCTCTGTTTTGAATAGCTCCGGGTATATATACCCCCGCTGAAAGCTGACGGGCAGATTTGGTTAGACGAAACTTACCCGAAAAGAGTGTGTAGGAGATTCGACCCTCTCCCTCCTCTCTCATTTGAGACAAAGGACGTTGACCGCAAAACATCTCGGCCATGTAGGCACCTTGGGTCAATATCGTAACCACAGCCCCTCACCCCTCGTCCCTATGAAAAGCAGAACGGTTAAAACTGCAAGATCTCCCCTACGAGTGTGTATTCAATTTCACCTCAAGTGCGAAGTTGGAGACGCGTTTCTCTCAAGCTCGAAGGCCCAGCAGGACCAGAGGTAAGACTTGGTGAGAAAAAGCGTTGGAATAAGAACCCTCCTGCGGCCCGTCCACAAGCCTCCCTTCCCCCTCCTACCCCTACCCCAGTGGGGTGACGCTATATATACCAAAAACTTTGGAAAAACGAGGTAGAATACGTGAGTCAACAAGGCTACGAAGTCCCCGGCAGGAGGCCAGGCTACGAAGAGAAGGGACTAAGAAGCAGCTCAACCTCGAGTTAGTTCCTGGTTACCAAACCGAACTTTAAGTTAACTTGTCCAAGTTCAACTAATTCTCGTCAGAGACCCCCCACCCCTATCCTGGTGTAGCACAAAGCGGCGAAATAGTCCTCGCCCTTGAGGAATTCCGAAAGGAAGAAAAAAAAGCTCCTCGAGCCTGTTCCCCGGTGGTCACACCGAACGTCATGTTAACTTGGTTTAAGAACCTAGTTCAACTTACTGTCGTCAAAGAGACCCCTCCTATTCTGGTGCATCCTAAAGCACAGAAATAGTCCTCGCCCTTGAAGAAGAAAAACCCCTTTCCCTGAGTCCCGTGTGGCTCCCTATCAGCCACACTCGCCAAAGTCCCCTGTGGCTTTAAAGTTATTTGTCCGCATTAACTATCTGACCGAAGCTCACGTCAAAAAACTCACAGGATTCCTGAGGTGTCTGGGCTCATTGAGTTCAAGGTCAGACGCAAACCCGTCGCAGGAGGGACAAAGGTATTTTATCTTCAGTAGAGACTGTTAGCATATTTTTATATTGAAGTGAGTGGTGGGTTAACCATCAATATGATTTCAAGTAGGTCAAATTAAAAAGCCTTACTTAGAAAACTTATTTAAGTTATTATTGTGTATTTAAATTCGTAATATTTCTGTAGTTCATGTTTATTTTGTTTGTGTGTTTTAATTGAAGTTTCAGTTTGTGCTAACAAAATACTCTTTTTATTCTATCCTCGAATCGCTAAGTTGGCACAAGGAACCTTAACGTTTAAAAAAGTCAAGAATCAAGATAATAATAATCAAACATATATAGCACTCTTAGAGAGATATAACGTTAATCACGGAGTAGAACTTAATCAACCCGTAAGTACCAACTCCTTCCATCACTCGGTCCTACCTATACCACGACAAAGTGCACTTCAACGAGCTCTCTCCCAAGAAGTGTGAGTGACGATCGCAAGCTACTGAAAAGCTGGACCTCACCCCCTGTGTCTCCGGGTCGAGGAGAAGAATCTCGTGAGGCAACGACAGCCTTTCTCATTCACCTTCGGATCAAGGATTGGAGAAGCCGTCCCCCGAAGTTCTTCTGGTGACCTCTTACGACAAAAAGCCCGTCAGCTCGCTCAAGCCAAGTGTGGATAAGTCATCTCCCCCACCCCCCTCCCTACGAAGTTCGTTCGGTACCCCCTTAGGACAGGAGGCCCGCATTCGGTGACTTCTTACGACAAGAGGCCCATTAGCTCGCTCAAGCTAATTGTGGAGAAGTCATCTCCCCCTCCCCCTTCGAAGTTCCTTCGGTGACCCCCTTAGGACAGGAGGCCCGCATTTCGCAAACGCGAGTTCGAGAAGAGTAACCCCACCCGCTGTGGGTTCAGTGGCTACCCCCCGTGAGTAATCAAGGTCACCAAGCCCTCCCCCTATTTGCCCCACCTTACCCTCCAGTTCAAAGGAAGTAAATCATTCATTACCCTCAATCTCCCATAATAACCATTCCCTATCTACGGTTATCTATTTAGTATTCGGAACTTAAGTCCGTCTCGTTTTATGTACCATTTATATATATATATATATATATATATATATATATATATATATATATATATATATATATATATATATATATATATATTGTTGTCCCCTTTTAGTCGTGTGTATTAAAAGTCTATTTTTGTCATGGTGTTTGTTATATTCCTTGGTTCCGCAGCTGCCGCCATCTATTAAATCGCACTCTTATAAACAATAACAGTTGTCGCCTCGCTTGACCTACCTTAGTGCCTGTGTGCGCATATTCACGTACATTTGGCCATACCTCGACAATTGATTTCTTTCTCTATGGCTACATTAAAGACAGTGTGTACCCAGGGAGACCCAGGACCATCACGGAACTCAAGGAAACCATCATGGAGGAGATCAGAGCCATTAGTTGGTTGGTTTGTAAGGACGTCATGGACAACTTTGTGCTGCGCCTCAAGAAATGCCCAGAGCTAAATGGAGGTCATCTCGAACAAGTGCTCTAGAATAAAGAAGAAAAGTCCAGAGACTCTCATTTTTTGATATGATGTTTTTAAACGCAATTAACTAGTTATCACCAAAGTTTAATTCAATCCTTGCAGAAAATTAAGAAATGAGGTCCATAGAAAGTTTGAGCCCGTATTTTTTGGGGGGGCAAGTCACCTTGTATACGCGATTTCGTCATTATCAAATCATTATCAGCACCTGTAGATAAGAAATATCATATTAATCAACAAATATGATGTGTTATATGAAATAATTTTGACTGTAAGTTACTTCATAATTCATACCAGTACTTCATACATTTCAATATCATCGCCATTTTAAATCTTTCAAAAATGTTAAAATGAAAATTGTACTATTATTTTGCTTACCAAATGTATCAATCAGACAAATGCATGAAAACACACACCAACATATTCATAGCCATAATCAGTAATAAGAAAAGGTCCAGTTGTCCGAAAATTTGGCCGCTGCTGTACGTCGACAAATCTAGACAGAAAAGCGAATATAAAATAATTACCCGGGGAGAGATAAAAATGCGAAAAATCTACTAATAAATGTATAGTAAACGAGAGAGTAAGAATAATCAACTAGAAGATAAACAGGTGCAAAAACATCTTGAAGGTAAGATTGACAGAGATTGGTGAAGATAGAAGATTAATCAGACCAAATGTTAGATGAAAGAAATACATGTCCAAAAAGGCAGAAGATGAGAAAAAGAAGTAGAAGGATGGGAGTATAGATAGATATAGTAAACAATGTGTAAGAAAACCTGAGGGTTGAATAGTAAATAGTCAAAATTCGGATTGAAATATAGGATGTTTAACGGGACTGAAAAAGAAAAGTAAAAACACAATGAGAGAGCGCATATCGGCGCCAAATATCAGAAAATGTCATCTTTCACAATTTAAGAAAAGAAATAATTTAGCAAAATTCGGGATCTAAATCCACTCCATGATCCAATCACTTCTTTCTTGGCGCAAGACCGACCCATCCACAAAAAAAATTCAAGACCCTCCTATCTACAAAATTTTGTCATACCCTCACTTCCATAAAATCTTATCAAAACATCCCTTCACAAAATTTTGTCAAGACCTTTCCGTCCACAAACTTTGTCAAGACCCTACCTCACAAAAGGAATTTCAACACTCTCACCTCCACAATATTTTTGTCAAAACCCTTCCCTTCCACAAAATTTCATCAAAATTTGTTAATAATCTTTTGAGATATCCTCTACACAACTACATAGACAAACAAATAAGCGTACACTGGTGGTATGTGGTCAATCCTCCGCCAAATCTTATGACGTAGGTCAACTCAGCAAAGTTACAGATGTAAGATGAATAGATAAGAAAACAAATGAGTTGAAAGTTGTGAGAGAGGATTAGACTAAGAGTTCATTTACCAGATCAGGAGATAAATGATTCGATATAGAAAAAGATACACAGAACACTTTTGGAAACATAGCTAATTAAAAAAAAACCGGAAAGAGGTAGTATATGATGATGCTAAAGTAAGGACACATACTCCAGATAGTGTGGGTTGAAAAATTAACTTGTAGCAACGACGGGTTTAATGTGGGATTTTTTTTTTCTCTAAGTGATACGGAACGATTGCTGTGTTGCCGGCTGAATATATGATCTTTAATGGCGGAATTATGCTACCAAGACGAAATTTGCTACATCAATCGACCTCAACCGAGGAAACTTTCATTCTTCGAAGGGTCCACCCGAGAGGGAGAAAATTTCTCATGATGGTATTCCATTCCCCATTTATCCACCTAGCAATATATGAGAGATAAGTGAACTTCCTTATTATTTTCTCATATAAAAACTCAGACTTATGCACCAATACGTCACCAGGGGTGAAATGGTTTATTCAGTGGATAATTCCACGAACCGGTATACTTAACACAAAGGGGACACCTGAACTCTTAATCTTGTAATTTTCATCTTTTCCGCTCCAGTTTAAAACTTTTAAATTTAAAACGTTGAAAACGTCCAGGAAATATACGAGTATAGTGAGTTTCAGCGTTAAATGATCAGTATTAAAAACGAAATAGTGCAGTATAAACCTCGAGGTTCTTATAGATCGAACCAAGTGCTGTGGAAAAATATAGAAGTTAAAAAGTCCATAGGAGGACAAAAGCGATTGTTGAAAATTTCGATAACCACAATAGTATCGAGAATCGGGATCGATACCTCTATTATCATTTCCTTGTTAAACGCAAAATATGCAGACAAAAAGAAGTGGAAAAGAAGAAGCGTAGTTGTTAAAGCATGAACAAAAACGAGTTGATAGATTTCAATAGATATGTAAAAAATCGCAAAACACTTGTAGAGTACATCGAGCGCCATCAGGATGCTGAGGGTTTCCTACGTGACGATCCAAACTGCATATCGTGGACATTAAATGAATATTTAGCGAATGTTTGTACAGTCGAATATACAAAAAAACTTTATAAAATATAAGACATAGTAAATTTTGTCGAAGGTACTAATCTTTCAAATATTGACATACTATGGATCCTAATTAATCCTAATAAGTTTTTATATTATGAAAATAACAATTTCCTAAATTCTGGGACTGAATAAAATCTATCTTTTTCATCTTAAAAATTAGGAAGCGAACTGTTAAAACGTCTTTGTATAATTATCAAAATATCTATTACAGAAGGACTAATCGTAGTTCTTAAGGAGTTCATATAAGTGATTATACTACAATTAAAATAATTATAAAAGACTAATCCTAGAATTTTTTGGCCCATTTCCTTTACATCGATTGTTGGTAAGATAGGATAATGGATCATATCAACGATCTTCGCCGGAATTTATTATTTAAAATCTCATAATTTGCTGATGACATAAAATATGTACTAAAGTAAATATCATAATGACTGAAAACTTGTATAAACTCTTGGACTAAAATATGACGGATGTAATTGAGCTTGGACAATCGTGAGGGCATTGGGATAAGATAATGGTAATTCCTGAAGTGAAAATGACAAATATGGTCAAATAAATAAAAATGTTAACATCAAAAAGGAATTAGATGTCTTACTCTCGAGTGATCTAAAAACAAGGTTTGATGACCAAATTTCGCGTGCTCTCATTATTCTGATTTAGGACCTTACGACTTTTCAAACTTTAAATAATATTAGGACTAAGCATGGGGCGACTTTGGCTATTCTATCATTCAAAAAAAAATGTAAAACAACATAAGGAATTCAAATTTCTTTAGAATCTGCCCAATAGTTATGATGTTATTACCAAAACAGCATAATTCCCCGGCTAACCTTGAGATGACCTTGGCAATTATATAATTCGAAATAGAATGTAAAACAACTTAAAGGTTTCAAATTTCGTTGGAATCGGTGGAATAGTTATGATGTTATTGCCAAATAACTCCACGGCTAACCTTATGAGGACTTTGCCAATTATATCATTCGAAAGAGAATGTAAAATAACATAAGGGTTTCAAATACCGTTATAATCGGACGAATAGCTATTATGTTAACGCCAAATACTCCCTGGCTAACCTTGGGAGGTCTTTTCCAATTATATCTTTTGGATGAGAATGTAAAACAACATAAGGATTTAAATTTCGTTAGAATCGGCCGAATAGTTACAATGATATTACCACCCGCGATTAATAAATAGTGCCCTGTAACTTCAAAAAAGGTGAATGGATTTTAATATAGCTAGCTAGGTTTTGGGAGTTTAAATCGCAAATTTATTTTTCCCTTATATAAAGCTCTTGTACGATCTCATTTGGAATATGTGGTGCAATTCGTGTCCTTATTATCTCGAAAGGACATTATAATATCGTAACGCTTCCACCGTGAAGCTCAAAGTCATTTCCAAAAATCGAAATAGATCGTAAGAAGAGAGAGTGAGGCACCTCAATTTACCTTCATTTCAAGAGCGCCGGATTCAAGGATAATTTATTAAACTCTTTAAAATATTAAAATCGATTAGTAATAAAACGAGTAATCCTTATTTGAGCCATATAATAAAAATATTTAAAACTGTGATAGCACAAAATGGATTTTCTTATAAAATAACATTGACTTAAATAAAATGACTTTAAAATATGACCTTACAGAAAGATGAGTTGTTAAATTAATTCCTTATCAATATCTTCTCTTCTTATTCTCTCCTAAACCTCTGACTCCCATCTTTTCCTCTCTTTTTTTTTAATTAGCCTCGAAAGGTCTTAAGGTCAGTCCTAATTCATAATTAATTATATTATTCCTTCACAAGGTACATTTTACGTGAATATAGAAAGCATTTGTGTGACTTTTAACTCTCAATTTTCTCTCTTACCATCAAAGTTGTATCTCAGATTTGCTACTGAAAAATAACAATATGTATCGCTCTCTTGTTTTGATTCAAACTTTATTAACTCCTTCCCAATGCCCTTTCCAGAAAAATATACAGAATAAACTTTTACCATTTTACTGTTGTACAATTATCAAAAAGATATTAGTGGATTGTAGCCCTGCCAAATGAATATCAGAGTTAAATGATGCAGTTTCAAGTAACTTAAGAATCTGAACAAAAACTTAACGTTAGCGACTCACAATTTCAAGAAAAATTATACCAATATTTTCCACATTATTTAATGTATAAATCCGATTAGCTTCTACTTACTTCTTATAATAGAAAGTCAATGACTTATAATACTTGCTATACTGTACAGATCAGCATACATCACTAGATTCCTTTGCCATTACTGAGTTTTTCTACCAGCACACCTTAAACATATAATAGAAATGTAGTGCTAAATTTAGCAAGCGTATATCAAATTAATGTACTTAAATGTTGAGAACAACACCTCCACATGCACCATTAGATCAACAATTCACCAAGAATTCAATTTTTTTTCCCCTCCAATTTTACCAGCAGTTAGCGCCTCAGTAAATTGGTTTCTCACCCAGCTACCATAATGGAACCACAAAAAGATTGCTTCCTCAATGTTGTTCCCAGAAGTCACGATTCTGCTATTTAATTAAGGAATGTTGATGGAAATTTGATTTAAGTGAATTTGATAATCACGGATTTATGAAGATTTAAGTTTATTTTTTCTCAGACGCATCCTGCGGCGAATCTGTTTTCAATGAGTTTTATGTTGAAGGTCACGAAACTCAGATGAAATCTGGAGCTGCAACAAGCACGACTCAGATTTCCTCAACAGGTTGACGAGAAGGGAGATATAATTTAGTGGTTAATCCTTTTATTGATTGATTAGTTGGATTACTGGTTGATATGGATGTAGTTAGATATAGAGACCATAATCTATAATTGTTAGTTTATCATACTCATCCATCCCTTACTTGCCCCACTATATCCTATAGATGGGGAAAAAATGTGAACTAATAAAACAGGAGGGAAAATCCCTTCAATGACCTGCGGCGTTTTGTGATAAGATGATAAATGGTTATTGCATTGATGATTTCCCATGGTTCAAATCACTTACAAGTGCCTTGGAATGGCTAAATGAGGATTCTACCACTAGATGGCGGTACCCAGCACCAAATCCGATGGCAGATTTGAAATCTCCAGCGTGAATAACCATATTTCCCATGGTCATATGGGTCATTTTATGGCTCTAAAGGGGTATAATTGAACTTTACTCCTTTTGAAAAAAAGCAACGCCTAGACCTGGCGCTTCGCGGCAGGTAAAAGAAGAAGAATTATTGAGAGAGTTACAGCGACCTAGTGATGGTGTTAAATTCACTTCTTTTACTACCCACTACGCACTATTCAACATCCAACTTTGCTACGTAATGGAGAGTGGATGTAACTTTTTAGAACTTTCGCATTCAACTTTAAAGTACTTTAATCGTCTTAAAATCTAATTAGCAACTCTAACCTGTCATGGACCACTCTCTATTTCCTTCCTTCTCTCTCTCTCTCTCTCTCTCTCTCTCTCTCTCTCTCTCTCTCTTCCGAGAGAAAAATATCTTGATAACTGAATTCATGCCTCTGTGATTTCTTAACAGAAGCACCTATTGCGTGATACACACTTCATTCATATTATACACCTCTCTCCCATAACCCTTCAGCTTGATGGACTTGCAAAGATATAATTAGATCAAACGATATAAATAGTCGTCCTGAGAGGCAAGTACACATTCAGACATACCAACTGGAGAGGGATAATAACCAACGTAACGAGGAAAATTACGCTTGATAAATGCTTAATTTTGATTTGTATTTTACATTTCTAAAATCAAGCTCTTCTCAACAGATCTTGCGGTACTTTAACAAGTGTTTCTATTCACTATTTTAACCTCCATCTTTACTAATCCAGCACAACGGGGCTATCACCAACGAGAGACCTCATTACCAATACTTACTATACATTTTTCATTGCAATTTTAATAAAATAAAGAGCTTCCTCCCCCCCCTCATGTCAACATAAGGCCAAGACATGTATAAGATAGTAGCGGTGACAAAACGACACAAGAATATCTTGCGATGATTAATTACCTCACATACACAATTGCTAAACATCACACGCACGCGTAAAAAAAGAGGTTTGGTGAATGACGAGTGAAAATTCGGGCGTAATGACAGAGGAGATGAACCACATCTCCACACAGCACCACATAAAGATGAGGGATAAAGGAGGAGGGTGTAAGGTAAGGCATGGGTGCAATGTTCCCCAAGCGAATATTTCGCCACGTAAGTCCAGCCTCTCACACATTCCACCACTATTTAAAAAAAAAATTAGCATCTCAACACATCGTAATTTACAAGTAAAGAAGGGGGAGAGAATTTCGTCGTACTAAATGTTGTTTTTTTCTCCTCTCTAACGCACACTCACACCATTGTAGCTACACAACTTCATACACTTCTTCCAATGTCTATATTTGTCCAATTTTTTTTGTGCAGATAGACTGATCGCCATTACACCTTGTTAGACCAGCCCACGTGTAGACACACAACACCTGGTCTCTCAGACGTGTGCACATGCCATTGCGTACAAATAGAACAAATCCTACAGGAATAGAGTTAGATCAATATAAATATTGATATACATACAAACTTACTGTTTCACACAAGCCTGTAGCCACATGCGTACACAAAAGGCCCTTAATTATACATAATTAGTCAATATCTCCTAAACACTTCTTCTTCAAGTCCATGAAGACAGACGCGTAAGTACATGAACGTCCACTTGTACTTACACATATACACCCGCCCACATTCCCTTAAAGATTTGATGTGTGTTAAAATTGTAATTTTGGTTTATTTATATTTAATTACAGCAAAATTATATGCATTCAGTTCACTAAGCTGAAACGCTAGCCAGTACTTCTTCCGCCCTTCATTTTCATTAAAGAAATTGCCCTTAATTGGTTAATTAATACTTCAGCTCAAACTTTGCATTTGTCCAAAATTAAAATTATTTTTTATTCGTAGTATTTTGTCTTATTATAATTATTTTTAATTTTCTTATCATTGTTTATTAGAGTAGCACGGGGAGCTGTTATTCACTTACTTTTGGAACTTTTAAAAGAATCCTGTCATTATTTGCAAATACATTTCATTGAAAGTAACTTTATTGTGACAGTAAATCAATCGATTTCATCAATTTTAATTGATAAAAAAATTTGTAAAACAATTTGGTTTTCAAATCACCACCAAGTGGGGCGAATTAATAAGATTGGCGGGGGGTGAAGAGTTAATATTAAACCGGGTCTTGAGTCCAGTGACCCAGAGGTGTCTTGAACCAGCTCATATCTTACTCTTTGGCATCCTCGATCGAGGGTTGCAAAGTGGGTGGGCGTAAGGATATCTTAGTTCTTCTAGGTGTATTATTCTGGACTTGGCGTCTCTTATTCGCGTTTTGGGGAATTTCTGTACGTCTATGTATGTAAAAAATGAAAATAATTCAAGACTTATAGTGTAACCGGTTACTTTTTCATAAGGTGGAGCGACGCGGATCAAAACAACTGAAGAATAACTAACCATTTAAGCTCTATCAAATGCCTAGCTAATCATCATCTTTTCTCACGTCGAGTGGGCCCTTCTTGGCAATGGCCTACTATGTTTTCTAACGCCAAGTTGGCCCTTTATAGCAATGGGGTGCTATGTTTTCCCACGCCAACTTGGAAAACCTTACAGATGGGCTGCTGTTTCTCCACGCCAAGTTGGCCCTTCTTACCGATGGGTTGCAACGTTTTCCTTCGCCAAGTTAGCCATTTTTACCGATGGGCTTCTATTTTTTCCAGCCAAGTTGGCGCTTTTTACTGATTGGATGCTATGTTTTCACACCCTAAGTTGGCCCTTTTTACTGATGGATTTCAACGTTTTCCCACCCCAAGTTAGCCGTTCTTAGCGATGAGTCTCAATGATTTCCCACGGCAAGTTAGCCCTTCTTAGCAATGAGCTGCTGTTTTACCACGCCAAGTTGACCCTTCTTAACGATGGGCTTTTATGTACTTTCTGTAGCATCTTAACAAATATAAGTTCATTCTCGGGCAGAAAGGCCTAATTACTCCCTTTAAGGGCCTAACTGCACACCTAGCATATGCATTACCTCTTAGTTACTCTTTAATCAGCATTTTCTCTCTCAAACACTCATTCACATAATCAAACCTCCTTTTACGCGGTCTTCCGATCCTTCACACACCTTAGCGCTCACTCTTGTATATTCTCTCTACAAATCTATTTGCATCATTTGTCCTTGCTTATCCACTGACACTTCAGAACTCTCTCATTCGCCTCCTCGTTCACACTCTTACCCAATCGTTCCTCACTCTTTCTCCCAAACATCTGTCAGAATTTTTTTCTAACCTTCTTTTACTTGAGATTTTTCCTTCTCCTTCCATACAATTGTATCATTCTCTCATACAAGAACACTGGCGTCCATATGTTTGTTCTATGTAGCTTCTTATAATATTCGTCAGTCAAACCTATACCATTCACTGACACTCCAACTACCCGTGATACTTCGCTACCCTTCAAAACCTGGTAGTAGTAATAATCAATAAAATTTGCATAGAAACTCTTACCGGCTTCCATTTTATTGCCATCGAGAGAGAAGAGACGAATATAAAGCGCGTAATTAAAATGGAGATTAAACTTGAGAGGATAAAAGAAAAGAAGACATGGGAAAATACTCCCAAAGAAAAATAGTCCGATATTCCACCTGTCTGTGAACCAGGTAGGCAGGTTGACAGATTAACAATAGACTTGTCCTTGAGAAACAGGGCGAAAAGTAGTCCTTTTACGAAGACTCAAGTCAATTGTCAATCCTTTTAAGGTCGGTGAAAATTCTCGGGTACTCAAGAATATGACATATGTAAATCTAATGTGTCGAGTGAGTGATTGGTTTAGTAGATACAAAGGGTTTACATTATATTCCCATATACATTATTTACAACTTTTTGTTATTCTATCTGTATTCATTTTTTGATGTTCAATATTCCTTTAAAAATATTCACTTTTCATTTTAGGCTCATATTTAATGCATTTTTAAATTTCTTAGTCTTTATTATGTTTCTCATATATATATATATATATATATATATATATATATATATATATATATATATATATATATATATATGTATATATCTCTCAAAGTAGCGTGAGAGAATGATGAAAATCAATCGATTAAACGAGAAAACGGAATAATTTTTCCTGCAGTCATATTTTTATTACCTTTTTTCGAAAAAATCCGTGCCGGGAAGCGATTCGAACCAGACACACTGAGGCAGCGAGCACCGATTTGATCACAGTTAAAAGTATGCCGTTAGTACATATTCCGTTTTCTCTTTCAATGTGGTTTAATGGATTCATATATATATATATATATATATATATATATATATATATATATATATATATATATATAGAAGGTTACTAAAATGAATACATATGAAGAAAACATGAAAAGGTATTGGTCAATAAGACATTGAATTGCTTTAAAAGGTGACCACTTATAAAATATCAATAAAATGTATAATAATGTAAAACTATAAGATTTAATTTTTAAAATATGACTAAAAGATAGTTAAGATAATCAACTATAATAACAAGAATAAATTTCAACTCTGTTTTAAAATTTGTAAAAATTAATGAATTAAAACCTGTAAGAGTAAAAGACATCTAACAGAAAAATGGGTTGCTTTTGGTACTTACTAAAGCGGATACATCTTAGAGAGTGAATGGTGGATTCAATAAGTGGTTAATATTTTTAGGTTACAATGACGCTTGAGAGAAAAGGAAAAACCAACTAACCAAACACTAGTTAAAATTTAGTTAATTAACAACGATATTGCACTTAAATCTTCATTGAGTGTATGTTTGCAGTGTTTGATATATAAAGTTTCAAGGGTTCTTGGCATTGTAGGTTGTTATATATACTCGTATATATATATATATATATATATATATATATATATATATATATATATATATATATATTGGAAGGAGGCCATGTTGTATAGATTAATAGTTAAAATGCACAGCCAAAGAGGCCTTGTTCAGTTTCTTGAGAACCTTTTCCAATTTCCGACAATGGGTCGTTTGGATGTGAAGTTTAACCATATAAATATATATATATATATATATATTTATATAGGGTGGACCGGAAGTTTCCATAAAAATAAAAATTTATATGCACAACAATTTTTATTTATATAATATGCTCTAAATGGTTGTCATTGTTTTGAAAACACATTTTAATACGTGTTGCTCACTGTTGATGAACACGCATTAGCACAGTTGAAGTTATGCTTGTAAAGGCGTTGTTGATACGTTCCTCTAAATGATTAATGTCTCGTATCTTTAACTGATACACCATGGCCTTCAAGTACCCCAAAAGATAGAAATCAAGGGGAGAGAGATCTGGAAGGCCACTCCACAGGACCACGCCGACCAATATAAGCATCCGGAAACTGCTGATCTAAATACTGACGCACGTGAAGACCATAATGAGATGGAGCTCCATCTTGCTGGAAATCAACTGGGAAGTTACCCTTCTCGTTTAGTAGGGATGGGAAAATTTTCTCTTGCAACAAGTTAAGATACCTTTCGGCATTAAAATTTCCACTGACAAAAAGTGGTCCAATAATTCTGTCACCCCATATCCCGGCCCACACCATCACTTTACCGGCACCTTGCATCTTCGTTGGACTCAGCCAGTTATGGTTAGCATTACTCCAATAAGGTATGTTTTGCCGATTAACTTTTCCATTGACATAAAAATTTGCTTCATTAGTAAACACTATCTTAGTTGAAAAGTTTGCATCCTCGTTCACTTTGGTTAATGCCCATTCACAGAATTCCATCCGTGTATCCGGGTCGTCTTCACTCAAATGCTGTGCTATATGCAATTTGTATGGATGCCATTTGTTTGCTTTCAAAATGCGCCTCATACTCTATCTGCTGAAACCACTTTCTGCAGACAACCGTCGTGTACTTTTTCTGGGACCCCGTGTAAGCGCAGTAAGTATCGTAACTGTTGTGTCTTCGTCCGTGGCTGTACGTCTTGGACCACTTCGGCGTTGATCTGCAGCATTTTCAATTTTCTGAAACTTGTTAATAAGTTTGGCCAGTGTCGTGTGTGATGTTCGTTCCTTTTTTTCTATTAAAGTTCATTACAACTATGCGACTGCTTCCAGACCAGGCCATCAGTAGGATTTCAATTCATTGCTCTTTGGTCAAACGCTTTTTCTATTGCAAGGTATTTGAGAACAACTTTTGGAAGCCATTAATGCCTCAGAATTTCTTTATTTTAGTCCAAACATGACAACTTCTAATTTGAGAAAGGAAAGAGAAAGGCTTGCCATCATCGTTGCCTTCTGCAGATTGCCACCTTTTCTAACGTGATCAGGTCCTACCTGTTAAAGCTCAGAGAACAGTCTCTGACTTTTAACGTGGATTTGCCAACTATAGCCGGTATAATGCATCATTATCAGTGGTCGGAAATTGTCAGCAGAGCCAACCTAGTCCAGCAAGTCCAAGATACCATCCATGAAGACCTCAGTAGAGGAAGCTGGTTGGCCCTAAAATGGTCGCAGCTGTTTCATGACACCAAACATGAAGTCTATTTGCTCTCTAGGCTTTTACCTTTGAGGCTTTCTTGAGTGAAAAATCAACCAAAGGCCAACAATACCCCGGACTCTTTGAAGACTGCCATCATTGACATGAGAGGAAACATGAATTAGACCGTCTGAATCGGACATGCAGGCACTTCCGAGGTCACGTTGAGGGTACTATAGATGCAGTAGTCGTTTTAATTGAATAACCATTTCCTATACGTATTTAAAAAAATATAATGTTTATTTGGAAATCTATTTGTTTTGTATATATAATATGATTTTTTTCCTAAAAATATAATTTTTTCTCAAATACCTAATGCATCCTGTACATATACATATGTATAGTGCACCCCTCAAGGTGCACTAAATTGCGCTTTCTTGTTTCCGTGGATAATTTATGGCTTTTATTCCCATGCGATTTTATGAGCTTCTCTCTAAACCAATAAAAATGATTTTCGATGTTTAGGA
The DNA here is from genome assembly GCA_963969495.1 of Ceratothoa steindachneri. Lineage (NCBI taxonomy): Eukaryota > Metazoa > Arthropoda > Malacostraca > Isopoda > Cymothoidae > Ceratothoa > Ceratothoa steindachneri. Next base: position 95,030,983 of record OZ018330.1, read on the forward strand.
TTGATACTTCCCCTCCCTCATCTATCTAACAAACACATCTATAGGCCATTTCCTTCATCAATTTCAGAAAACATCTCGTTGTTTTCCATGTTTGAGGGTACCGAACAGTGGTCAGTGGCGCATACGATTTCCCAGCTGCGCCAATGGATTCATAAATTCTAACGATTGATTTATGCATCAAATGGCTCAAACCTTCGCTGGGCCACACTTTGTGAAACACGGTTTTATGGCATCATAAATCCCGTGATTGAAAGCGATCTGCGTCAGAAACAACCTTATTCTTCGAGATACAGCCTCGGCCCAAAGTTTTCTGACACCTCGGAAATTTTAGGAAATTAGATAAATGCAAGGTCGTAAAGATTTTTTTATATATCAATATGAATATAACAGTGAACTAAGGAGGAACAAAATAAGAATTAACAAAATAAAAAATTACCAAACATGTAAAATCTGCAAGATATAACAGTTAAGCAGATAAAGCTCTGTGAAAATTATAGCGACATAGGAAGCTGGGAAGCATGTTGAGAGTCATTTGACAATGATAGGAGCCTTTATTCTTCGAAGCATGCTGTTCACGAGGGTAAGATGCTGAACCATTATCGGTGATGACTGCCTTTCAGTTGCTCAATAGAGGCTGCCTGACGATGTATTACCGGCCTCCTTAAAGTCCTACCAGTGGCTTCTGGTTCACTTTACATGAGTTCAGGCCTTGTGCAAGCACCCTATGACGTACTTTTCTGAAGGGTGTATTAACCTGGCCACCCACTCTTCAATCATGTTGCAGTTGGATTGCGAGGCAGATACCTATCGTCACGTTGCGTAATGAAATTTGGTCGCCCTAACCGAGGTCATTCTTGAATGTCCCACTTTCTCGGATCCTCTGCAATATCGCATCATACTTCTTTCCTCCATGGCATATACAGGGTGTCCCCCCAAAAGGGGCCTGCACAAACTTTTTGTGATATATCCTTCATTCATTCACTGATCACCCTTACTTTGCGGAACGCAACGCCTGTAAACACAACTAGATCTCAATGGGAGCTCCAGCAAAGAATAACTGCGTCAAACATTACTACAAGACAGGCTCGTTCAATGAAGTGCCTAACACTTTCGTGCATCAGTTCGAATGTAAAAAGCACCCTCCAAGAGCAAAATTCTGGACTTGGTGGACCACGTCGAGAACCTAAATGCAGCCAGTGACAAACGTCTAAGCCATTCAGGACACCCCAGGAAGCGTACAGCTGAGCTGGTCGAGAGCGTGATAGAGTCAGTTCAGCAGAGTCCAAAACGCTATGTGCGCAAGCAATGTCAGTCCCTCGGTATATCCCGTGAGACATGCAGGAGAGTGCTAGTTATGGATGTAAAGGCTCACCCATACAGAATAAAAACAAAGCAGACCCTTACAGCCTCAGACAAGGAGCAGAAAAAGGCTATGGCAGTCAAGATACTGAATAAGATTCAAGATACCCCAACTTTCGTTAACCTCCTTTTGGCCTCAGATGAAGCTCCCTTCCATCTTGAAGGAAAGGTAAACTCGAGGACTAATGTCTTCTGGGCGACCCCCATACTAAATGAGGTAGTCACCACGCTACTGTACTATCCTAAGTGCCCGGTATTGACTGCAATCTCAGCCAGAGGCATCATCAGACCATCTCTCTTCGAGGAATCTGGCGCCACAGGGACAGTCACCAAGGAGCAGTATGTTGAGGTCTTCAAAACCTTCAAGAGGGAGCTGCATACCATGTTCCTGTTGTTTATTGGGAAATTCTGGTTCCAGCAAAATAGCGCAAGCTCTCACAGTTTAAACCTGTCCCGAGATTGGCTGAAAGAGAACTTTGGTGGCCGTGTGATCAGTCTCAAGACCGATGTGGAGGAATCCCCTTTGAATAAGATTATTTCCCCACCTTCTAAGAGAGTATTTAGGGAGAGAAAACGAGCTGTTACTCCCCCCATCCCTCCTCCTTCCGATCTCTTCCTCGTTTGACCCGCCGCCAGGCTCCCGTAAACTTCACACCAAAGCTTCCTCCAGGTCGTCGAAACCCTCCCTTCCTCCTCAAGTCTGGAGACCGCGTTTATGGCTCCGCCGCTGTTGCCCGTCTGGCTGCTGATCCCAGTCGTTGCCACTTCCTCGTAAGAAGGCGCTCGTTTCATCACGCATGATAACAAAGGTTAAGAAGGTTTCTATTTCTCTCTCTGTTTTGAATAGCTCCGGGTATATATACCCCCGCTGAAAGCTGACGGGCAGATTTGGTTAGACGAAACTTACCCGAAAAGAGTGTGTAGGAGATTCGACCCTCTCCCTCCTCTCTCATTTGAGACAAAGGACGTTGACCGCAAAACATCTCGGCCATGTAGGCACCTTGGGTCAATATCGTAACCACAGCCCCTCACCCCTCGTCCCTATGAAAAGCAGAACGGTTAAAACTGCAAGATCTCCCCTACGAGTGTGTATTCAATTTCACCTCAAGTGCGAAGTTGGAGACGCGTTTCTCTCAAGCTCGAAGGCCCAGCAGGACCAGAGGTAAGACTTGGTGAGAAAAAGCGTTGGAATAAGAACCCTCCTGCGGCCCGTCCACAAGCCTCCCTTCCCCCTCCTACCCCTACCCCAGTGGGGTGACGCTATATATACCAAAAACTTTGGAAAAACGAGGTAGAATACGTGAGTCAACAAGGCTACGAAGTCCCCGGCAGGAGGCCAGGCTACGAAGAGAAGGGACTAAGAAGCAGCTCAACCTCGAGTTAGTTCCTGGTTACCAAACCGAACTTTAAGTTAACTTGTCCAAGTTCAACTAATTCTCGTCAGAGACCCCCCACCCCTATCCTGGTGTAGCACAAAGCGGCGAAATAGTCCTCGCCCTTGAGGAATTCCGAAAGGAAGAAAAAAAAGCTCCTCGAGCCTGTTCCCCGGTGGTCACACCGAACGTCATGTTAACTTGGTTTAAGAACCTAGTTCAACTTACTGTCGTCAAAGAGACCCCTCCTATTCTGGTGCATCCTAAAGCACAGAAATAGTCCTCGCCCTTGAAGAAGAAAAACCCCTTTCCCTGAGTCCCGTGTGGCTCCCTATCAGCCACATTCGCCAAAGTCCCCTGTGGCTTTAAAGTTATTTGTCCGCATTAACTATCTGGCCGAAGCTCACGTCAAAAAACTCACAGGATTCCTGAGGTGTCTGGGCTCATTGAGTTCAAGGTCAGACGCAAACCCGTCGCAGGAGGGACAAAGGTATTTAAACTTCAGTAGAGACTGTTAGCATATTTTTATATTGAAGTGAGTGGTGGGTTAACCATCAATATAATGTCAAGTAGGTCAAATTAAAAAGCCTTACTTAGAAAACTTATTTAAGTTATTATTGTGTATTTAAATTCGTAATATTTCTGTAGTTCATGTTTATTTTGTTTGTGTGTTTTAATTGAAGTTTCAGTTTGTGCTAAATAAAAATACTCTTTTTATTCTATCCTCGAATCGCTAAGTTGGCACAAGGAACCTTAACGTTTAAAAAAGTCAAGAATCAAGATAATAATAATCAAACATATATAGCACTCTTAGAGAGATATAACGTTAATCACGGAGTAGAACTTAATCAACCCGTAAGTACCAACTCCTTCCATCACTCGGTCCTACCTATACCACGACAAAGTGCACTTCAACGAGCTCTCTCCCAAGAAGTGTGAGTGACGATCGCAAGCTACTGAAAAGCTGGACCTCACCCCCTGTGTCTCCGGGTCGAGGAGAAGAATCTCGTGAGGCAACGACAGCCTTTCTCATTCACCTCCGGATCAAGGATTGGAGAAGCCGTCCCCCGAAGTTCTTCTGGTGACCTCTTACGACAAAAAGCCCGTCAGCTCGCTCAAGCCAAGTGTTGATAAGTCATCTCCCCCACCCCCCTCCCTACGAAGTTCGTTCGGTACCCCCTTAGGACAGGAGGCCCGCATTCGGTGACTTCTTACGACAAGAGGCCCATTAGCTCGCTCAAGCTAAGTGTGGAGAAGTCATCTCCCCCTCTCCCTTCGAAGTTCCTTCGGTGACCCCCTTAGGACAGGAGGCCCGCATTTCGCAAACGCGAGTTCGAGAAGAGTAACCCCACCCGCTGTGGGTTCAGTGGCTACCCCCCGTGAGTAATCAAGGTCACCAAGCCCTCCCCCTATTTGCCCCACCTTACCCTCCAGTTCAAAGGAAGTAAATCATTCATTACCCTCAATCTCCCATAATAACCATTCCCTATCTACGGTTATCTATTTAGTATTCGGAACTTAAGTCCGTCTCGTTTTATGTACCATTTATATATATATATATATATATATATATATATATATATATATATATATATATATATATATATATATATATATATATATATATTGTTGTCCCCTTTTAGTCTTGTGTATTAAAAGTCTATTTTTGTCATGGTGTTTGTTATATTCCTTGGTTCCGCAGCTGCCGCCATCTATTAAATCGCACTCTTATAAACAATAACAGTTGTCGCCTCACTTGACCTACCTTAGTGCCTGTGTGCGCATATTCACGTACATTTGGCCATACCTCGACAATTGATTTCTTTCTCTATGGCTACATTAAAGACAGTGTGTACCCAGGGAGACCCAGGACCATCACGGAACTCAAGGAAACCATCATGGAGGAGATCAGAGCCATTAGTTGGTTGGTTTGTAAGGACGTCATGGACAACTTTGTGCTGCGCCTCAAGAAATGCCCAGAGCTAAATGGAGGTCATCTCGAACAAGTGCTCTAGAATAAAGAAGAAAAGTCCAGAGACTCTCATTTTTTGATATGATGTTTTTAAACGCAATTAACTAGTTATCACCAAAGTTTAATTCAATCCTTGCAGAAAATTAAGAAATGAGGTCCATAGAAAGTTTGAGCCCGTATTTTTTTTTGGGGGGGGGGTCACCTTGTATACGCGATTTCGTCATTATCAAATCATTATCAGCACCTGTAGACAAGAAATATCATATTAATCAACAAATATGATGTGTTATATGAAATAATTTTGACTGTAAGTTACTTCATAATTCATACCAGTACTTCATACATTTCAATATCATCGCCATTTTAAATCTTTCAAAAATGTTAAAATGAAAATTGTACTATTATTTTGCTTACCAAATGTATCAATCAGACAAATGCATGAAAATACACACCAACATATTCATAGCCATAATCAGTAATAAGAAAAGGTCCAGTTGTCCGAAAATTTGGCCGCTGCTGTACGTCGACAAATCTAGACAGAAAAGCGAATATAAAATAATTACCCGGGGAGAGATAAAAATGCGAAAAATCTACGAATAAATGTATAGTAAACGAGAGAGTAGGAATAATCAACTAGAAGATAAACAGGTGCAAAAACATCTTGAAGGTAAGATTGACAGAGATTGGTGAAGATAGAAGATTAATCAGACCAAATGTTAGATGAAAGAAATACATGTCCAAAAAGGCAGAAGATGAGAAAAAGAAGTAGAAGGATGGGAGTATAGATAGATATAGTAAACAATGTGTAGGAAAACCTGAGGGTTGAATAGTAAATAGTCAAAATTCGGATTGAAATATAGGATGTTTAACGGGACTGAAAAAGAAAAGTAAAAACACAATGAGAGAGCGCATATCGGCGCCAAATATCAGAAAATGTCATCTTTCACAATTTAAGAAAAGAAATAATTTAGCAAAATTCGGGATCTAAATCCACTCCAAGATCCAATCACTTCTTTCTTGGCGCAAGACCGACCCATCCACAAAAAAAATTCAAGACCCTCCTATCTACAAAATTTTGTCATACCCTCACTTCCGTAAAATCTTATCAAAACATCCCTTCACAAAATTTTGTCAAGACCTTTCCGTCCACAAACTTTGTCAAGACCCTACCTCACAAAAGGAATTTCAACACTCTCACCTCCACAATATTTTGGTCAAAACCCTCCCCTTCCACAAAATTTCATCAAAATTTGTTAATAATCTCTTGAGATATCCTCTACACAACTACATAGACAAACAAATAAGCGTACACTGGTGGTATGTGGTCAATCCTCCGCCAAATCTTATGACGTAGGTCAACTCAGCAAAGTTACGGATGTAAGATGAATAGATAAGAAAACAAATGAGTTGGAAGTTGTGAGAGAGGATTAGACTAAGAGTTCATTTACCAGATCAGGAGATAAATGATTCAATATAGTAAAAGATACACAGAACACTTTTGGAAACATAGCTAATTAAAAAAAAAACAGAAAGAGGTAGTATATGATGATGCTAAAGTAAGGACACATACTCCAGATAGTGTGGGTTGAAAAATTAACTTGTAGCAACGACGGGTTTAATGTGGGATTTCTTTTTTCTCTAAGTGATACGGAACGATTGCTGTGTTGCTGGCTGAATATATGATCTTTTATGGCGGAATTATGCCACCAAGACGAAATTTGCTACATCAGCAATCGACCTCAACCAAGGAAACTTTCATTCTTCGAAGGGTCCACCCGAGAGGGAGAAAATTTCTCATGATGGTATTCCATTCCCCATTTATCCACCTAGCAATATATGAGAGATAAGTGAACTTCCTTATTATTTTCTCGTATAAAAACTCAGACTTCTGCACCAATACGTCACAGGTCATAAAGAAATAGGGTAATCCGCTCACCTTGTGGACCGTTACTCCTGCCCTAACTCCTGTATTTTTTTAGTGCGAAACATGGTTCATACTTCAGACGGGAGAAATAATTTAACTCAAGGGGATATCTAATATGAGGCCTACGATCCACAGGTAAGGCCTGGAAAATTTTAGTCAAGCGTAGCTCTAAAATCCAAGAATGTTATCAGGTATTTGACAGGCATCATCGAGAAACTAGACAACCCTAACAAGCAAGTCCAAAGAGCAAATATAACTCTCAATGCAAAAAAAAAGATTTTGGGATTGATTACATAAATCTTTCTGCAAGTAATTTCAGTCAATTGTACTGGTTGAATAAATGTGAGAGAACTAATAGTGCTGCTAAAGTGATTATTGACCATTTAAAAATGTTAATAAAGGACATCAATGTGAGATTTTATGATTTAAAGGCAATGAATGTCCACTCTTGGTTAATTCAACCATTACTGGTGGACGTTTCTGATGATCAAGGGCAATAATAAGTAGCGTTAGTGGAATTGCAACATGATTAATCAATGAATACTTTGTTGAAAATAAAAAGTACTATTATGTGGCAATATGATGATGAGGTTGAAAGTAAATGGACTGTAGCAGAATGCCACTTTTTATCACTCCACACCTGACACAACTTTTGTCGTGGTATACCTTGTCGAACGTGAAGTACTTCTTTGATGAAGTAGGCTAATTTTGTTGTTTTTAAGGAAGAGCCACTTCAACACGTAAGGATAAGAAGGAAACACACAGGAATTCCCAAAATAAACTAATATTTTAAATTTAACAATTTACTCCCCAAATACAAAACATGAACCACAGAAATACTCCGAATTTTAAAATACACAAAAATTACTTCAATTAACTTGACCCTCTAATATTGACTAATTCGATGCTCACTTCAATTTAAAAAAAAAAAAATTCTAAAGGCCTTTACTGGCCGCAACTACCTTTGTGGATACTCCTTGGAACAGGTTTGCGTCTGACCTTGAATTCAATGAGCACTTTAGCTCGGGAATGTTATTGTCTCCAAGACGCGTGCCGACCGGCCAGATGGAGGTTGTGGACGAATAAATTGAAAGTCACAACTGACTTTGGAGAGTGTGGCAGCTGGGGTTCACACGCTTTCGGCAGGAAGGGATATCACCACGGGATAGTGAAAGAAAGTTCCTTTCTCCTCTTCAGATTACTCTGAAGAGTAATTCGCACTGGCTAGCAATGCGCTAAGGCTTGAGTACCTTGACTCAGGGGAGTGCTGGAGGTAGTGTACTCTGGGGGAGGGGGCTTCTTCTCTTCAAGTGCGAGGAGTGTACTCGGGGGGGGGGGTCTTCTTCAAGGGCCAGGACAGAGAAGGGGGGTTTCTCTGACGAGAATAAGGGCAAGGAATATGCCTGGGCATTAGGATGTACCAGGATAGGAGGAGTCTCTCTGAAGAGAGTAAGTTGAACATGAACAAGTTAACTTAACGTTCGGTTTGATAATCAGAAACTAGCTCGAGGATGAGCTGCTTCTCAGCCCCCTTGGTAGCCCTGCCTCTCTTGCATGGAACTTTGTAGTCTGGCGACTCACGTATTGTACCGGTCCAGTCTTGGTAGCCCGGCCTCATCCCGGGACTTCGTAGCCTGAAGACTCTCGTATTCTACTTCATTTTTCCCAAATGTTTGTTATTTATACCTTGTCACCCCATTGGGGTAGGGGCAGGAGGGGGGGGGGGGCTTGTGAACGGGCCCAGGTTAGTTCTTATTCCAACAGTTTTTCTCACCAAGTATTACCTTGGCTCACGCTGGCCTTCGAGCTTGAGAGAAACGCGTCTCGAATTTCTTACTTAAGAAGAAATTGAATATACTCTCGTAGGGGAGATCTTGTAGTTAGAAACCATTCGGCTTTTCATAGACACCAGTGGCGAGGGGCTGTGGTTACGAGCTTGACCCACGTTGCCTGGCCCAGGTGTTTTTGCGGTCATCGTCTCGTGTCTCCACTGAGAGAGAACGAGGGAGTGACGATTCCTCTACATACCTCCCTTCAAAGAACTTAATGGATGGGGGGGGGGGACTCCAGGTCTTTCAAAACAACTAACTCAACCTAGTCGAGTTCAGCAAAGTTGTATATCTTTGAGGCCTCTCTTACTTTAAGTTTCTCCAACCTTGAGCTCGTGCGCGCGCGCGGCGTCACAGGCATTGGGTCGAACTAGACCTCGCGAGCCTACTAGGGGGGGTATGTTACACAGCCTACTTAGCATACTCGCAATACAATTTAACTTTTAAATAACAAAAACCTAATTTATCGATTACACGCAACAAAACAAAAACATAAAAAAACAAGCTACTTCATTACATTTTCAAGCTTTTAAGAATTAAATCCTTCCGATAACTACTAACACGAAAAATAAATGAAAACATGGTTCCACGCTTATTAGGTACTGACGTAACCCTCCATGCTATTTCGTCTCAGCTTATAGAGCGGCTGTACTTTATCGGTTCCTTTGATGTAGCTAATATTAAAATGGTGCTCTGTGACCATTACCTTACCTCGCCTGAGTCGGCCATTAGATTTATGGGGTCTACCCAAGTAAGTCACAAAATGGCAGTGGTACTCCAACTTATGCGGACTACCCGGAATATGGTACTGAGATACTTTTAAACTAACCTTCATGGCTATAGCAGTCTGTTGCAGTGGGGCATAATTGCTGGGAGTGGGGGTCCCATAGTTCTCCTTAACAAGGTACCTTTAAAGATCGAGTTTATGTTCGATCTGATTTGTTCGTAAACCATTTTCCTTGCCAGGGCCTGTTGCAGTTGGGCATAATTGATGGGAGCGTGGGTCCCATAGTTCTTCTTTAACCAGGTAAACGGGGAGATCATGTCTGGGTTCTATCTCCTTGGATCGAATAAATTTTTCCTTGCGGGGTCGTTCGTTAATGGGCATGGAGCTCACTACGACTTTGAGTTTTAGTGGTAACTCCGTGGACGTTCCGTTCGTGGAGGAGACTACTAGGGGTAGGGGATACTTATCCGCGTCTACCAACTGACTAGTTTTATCTTTGTGTATCGCATTAACACTTCTTTCCTACTTCCTTGTCAACACATTTGACTCGGTTCTCTTCGTAGGTAATTCCTCAGGTACACCTGCTTGTACCTCTTCCCTAATTACTAATTCGTCCATCATTACCTCATTTGACTGGGTTCTCCTCGTAGGTTGTTCCTTAAGTACTCCTGCTGTTACCTCATCCCTACTTACTACTTCTTCCATCATTACCCCATTTGGCTGGGTTTCCTAGTAGTTTCTTCCTTAGGTACTCTTGCTGGTACCTCATCCCTACTTACTACTTCTTCCATCTTACCCCATTTGGCTGGATCTCCATCGATGGTCTTTTCTTAGGTCCAGGCCGAGCTTCAACTGCCTCGTCCTCAATCTGATTTTCGATAGATGCATTTTCGAGTGCGAGAAATCTTTCTATTTCTTCTCTCTCTTCTCTTTCAGCTTGAGCAAATTGTTTTTCCCTCTGTATTCTTCTTTCATCTACTTCTTCTCTCTTTTGACTCTTTTTCCCTCTTCATTCTTCTTTCCTCGGCTCCTATTTCCGCTTTCGCTATTTCGTTTTCCCATCAGGTTCTTCTTTCTTAATCTTCCATTTTTATCTTTATTCTTCTTTCATCATCTTCTTGTTTTACCTTTATTCTCCTTTCTTCATCTTCCCTTTCGATCCTTATTCTGAATTCTTTTGCTTCTCTTTTCAACAGCATTATTCTTTCGTTTGTTTTACTTCCTCTTAGTATTCTTCTTTCCTCTGTTTCTATTTTCCACTGCATTCTGTCTTCCTCTAATTTTATGTCCCTCCGTATTTTCATTGATTAGCATTCTCTTTTCTCCTCACTTCTTATATTTTCCATTTCTCTGCCAAACTGTATTATTTCTTCTTCTTCTTCTCTTAGTATTCTCAATTCTGAAATGACGTAGGCATCCATATCCTCGCCTTCAAGCCCCAGAATTTGGGCTTGTTGGTTGAATCTTTCGACCGGATCCATTTTGTGTTTGTCTGTTGATTTTTCCTTGCTGTACTCTCAGGTACTTATGCCGCCATTCACCAGGTAGCGTGCAGCCTAACGTCCTCTTAATCCCACTACTATGCTGATTGTAATACCACTCCAACAACAAATTTACCACTTGGCTTAATTACCTTCAGATTGTTTCCACCCCTAACTTTAGCAATTTTCCTCTTGTCAATTATTGTCTTATTCCTGGTCTTTTTTTACGTGTTGGCTCACCCTTAATTAGACGCTGCTGGGTTTTTTCTAATAAATAAAAAACAGACCTGACACCACTTTTTGTAGCAGAATGCCCCTTTTTATCACTCCACACCTGACACCACTTTTGTCGTGGTATAACTTGTGGGACGTGAAGTACTTCTTTGATGAAGTAGGCTTTGATCTAAGAGTGCTAATTTTGTTGTTTTTAAGGAAGAGCCGCTTCAAGACGTAAGGATAAGAAGTAAACACACAGGAATTCCCAAAATTAACTTATATTTTAAATTTAACAATTTACTTCCCAAACACAAAACATGAACACAGAAATACTCCGAATTTTAAAATACACAAAGATTACTTCAATTAACTTGACCCTCCATTATTGGCTAATTCGATGCTCACTTCAATTAAAAAAAAAAATGTTAAAGGCCTTTACTGGCCGCAACTACCTTTGTGGATACCCCTTGGAATGGGTTTGCGTCTGACCTTGAACTCAATGAGCACTTTAGCTCGGGAATGTTATTTGCTCCAAGACGCGTGCCAACCGGCCAGATGGAGGTTGCGGACAAATAACTTGAAAGCCACAACTGACTTTGGAGAGTGTGGCAGCTGGGGTTCACACGCTTTCGGCAGGAAGGGATATCACAACAGGATAGTAAAAGAAGGTTCCTTTCTCCTCTTCGGATTACTCTGAGGAATAATTCGCACTGTCTAGCGATGCGCTAAGGCTTGAGTACCTTGACTCATGGGAGTGCTGGAGGTAGTGTACTCTAGTGGGGCTTCTTCTCTTCAAGTGCGAGGAGTGTACTCGGGGGGGGGTCTTCTTCAAGGGCGAGGACAGAGGAGGGGGGTTTCTCTGACGAGAATAAGTTTAACTTGGTTCGTCAACCAAGTTAACTTATGAGTTTGGTGTGGCCACTGGGTAACAGGCTCGAGGGGAAGCCTTTTTCCTATTTTTTCGTAATTCCTCAAGGGCTAGGAATATGCTTGGGCTTTAGGTTGCACCAGGATAGGAGGAGTCTCTCTGAAGAGAGTAAGTTTAACTTGAACAAGTTAACTTAACGTTCGGTTTGATAACCAGGGACTAGCTCGCGGATGAGCTGCTTCATAGCCCCCTTAGTAACCCTGCCTCTTTTGCAGGGGACTTTGTAGTCTGGCGCCTTACGTATTCTACCTGTCCAGTCTTGGTAGCCCAGCCTTAATCCGGGGACTTCATAGCCTGGAGACTCAAATATTCTACCTCGTTTTTCCCAAAGTGTTTTTTTTTTATTTATACCTCGTCATCCCACTGGGGTAGGGGCAGGAGGGAGGGGGGCTTTTGGAAGGGCCCAGGAGGGTTCTTATTCCAACGGTTTTTCTCACCAGGTCTTACCTCGGCTCACGCTGGCCTTTGAGCTTGAGAGAAACGCGTCTCCAATTTCTTGAGGTGAAATTGAAAATACTCTCGTAGGGGAGATCTTGTAGTTTAAAACCGTTCGGCTTTTCTTAGAGACCATTGGCGATGGGCTGTGGTTACGAGCTTGACCCACGTTGCCTGGCCGGATGTTCTTGCGGTCACCGCCCCGTGTGATACACTGAGAGAGAACGTGGGAGTGACGATCCTCCTACATGGCCTAACACTGTTACATTAGCAAGGGGACCTTTTATTTATTTTCCCTCCTCTTAAATGATTGAATGTGGCTTCACAGCTGTTGACGATCTGCTGCTCCGGGCCAAGAGAAACCGACTTAAATTTGAAAACGTTGTGATTTATGGCTAAAGCTAACAAAATTTTCTCCTCGAATCAAAGATATCTGCCGTGAGTACCAGGGACAAAGGTCTCACTAAACTAAAACGATTCACTTATTACTTCTTGACAATAAATGTGTTAGATTCTTTGGCACTCAATAATTAAGATTACAATATTAAAAATGGTTATAATATTTTTATTTACTTTTTTCAACCATCATTGGAGCATACTTTTTTTGTAAAGTTATACTGATGCCTGGGGAGAAAGAGGATGGGAAACACTGCAATAGACCATACAATAACAACAGAAGTTCCCAGGGTCGTCTCGTCAACTCTCGTTTGCGAGTACGTTCGAATCTTCACCATTTTCAACAAGAATGATATTATTTTCAAAAAACTACGATTATTTTGTAGGTGTAGGTTAATTTGTGTGTGTACCTATTACTTTGCGACCTTGCGACAGTTGTGATTGTTTTTCGGACTCGCATAATTTGCCCACGTGACAGTGATTAACATTTCATTTACATTTATTGCCTCGCTCCACTTAGCTTCCAACTTCTAATTCTCTTATATTATATAATTTGTGGTTATAAAATTATAGTGAAATTCTATCAAATTTTCCTTATGAGGAGAGAAAAGGTAAAAAAATAATGAGTGAGAATCGTTCTGAATTTCCACAGATCGTAGTCTGGGATTTGATGAGAGCTAGAGGAAGACTCATCTAAAATCTCAGGAAAAAAAAATTCATGCCTTTGCTAAACCAAACCTTCCAGACCTGTAGGCAATACACTAATTACATCCAAATAGCACTTAGATGTTTCCTGGAGCAAAGTTTTGCAGAGTAAAAATATCTTTATTAATACCTAATTGTTTTAAAAAAAAAACCGCTAACCGCATCGAGGTAATTTCGGTTAATTTCATAAATTAATGATTCGACTTCGTGTAAAAAGCCGCCATTTCATGTTTTGTGGTGAGGTGCCTAGATTGATGTACTCAGAACAGTGTTAGCTGGAACTAAAAGGATAATAAAAGCTATATTAGAAGGAGGAATTGGAGATATTCATATCGCTTAAAAGGTATCCCATTGCCTCTTTATGTAAGTCGGTATTTGAGACATAAGAGACACGGTTTGGATTGAATTAAAAATCAAAGTGTGAAGTAATAATATGTTCAACAATTCGATGTGCATGTAGGATCAAAGAGACTTTAATTCCATAGAAAACGTGGGATTTAATTCAAGGCTCGGATTATCACTGATATGGCCCCCTACCTTGTGGGGAAACGGCCACACAGGTAGAAGTAATGAAGCAGAGGAAATGTTGTTGCTTTGAAGACTCACCTTGGTTATCATTTTCTCGGTTTATTTCTATTTGTGTATGGTGGATAAGTGTTAGGTCAACTAGTACGCATGATAAGAAAATAATGCTCCTTTGTGCGTGCGTGTGGATGTATGTAAATTATAATTGTAAAAGTGAAAGCCTAAGATATACTATGAGATATTAGCAGCAGTTTTAGCGGCAGTCGTAGTGTATAATTAAGCTAAGGAGGTATAGTAGTATTGGAGTTAAACTGGCATGTCTTTCAGGAGATGGATGCTTTAAATTGCTCCCTGGGGCATTTCCCAATGCATTTCTCTTTCGAGAAGCCCCTGTTTCCCTTAACTCTCGTACACCTAGCTAGCCCGTGGTAAAAAAGTTGAAACATTTCCATAATTTATTAATATACCTATGTTCTCTTTTATGATATAATAGGTAGCCTCAAGATGTCCTTAAGTTATGTCAGCATTAAATTGTTCCTATAGTGAATTTGGTAATAATTCCCTATAGAGAACCCGAGCAAATATGTAGAGCCGCCTAATAATGAAGAGATATAATTCGGAGGAGTGGTTATATTAAGTTAGGTAATAATTCTATACAGAAATCGAAATATGTGTATATTAGTTTGGGTTGAAATATTGTTTAACACAAAGAAGCCAACGAGGAAAGAAAATCTGGCTATGGGGACTCAATTTATATGAGCTCCTTGAAATATTAGCCTTTATTTAATAACGGATATCTAATTTCTACAGCATCACAAATAAAGGGACATAGGATTGCTTGAAGTATAACCTGGCTGGGAGAATTGGTCTTCGGAAACAGTAGTGGCCTTTTGGTTGCACGGGAAAAGAACTCGGCGTGCAGATGAAGGGTGTCTTTCGAATTAAATTGGAGAAATAGCGAAGTGATCTCTTCTCCTATTTTGATCAGAGTTAGCCGCAGACAGTGGACGAACTCCGCTCTGGTCTTTGATGAATAGGCGACTTTTGCGAGTGTTATTTGATTCTTATGAGTTTCTCTTTTGGGAAAAAGGGAAAATTGGGAGACTGCGACGCCTCCCTCTCCGCAAGCATAATATAAGCCGAGTTTAATGTCCACATTTGCAACGCTTCGGGGAGGATTATGAAATTACTTTATATTTACTACACCTTGTAATCTTGCTTTTCACCGTAATTAGATGGCCCTAAATTATAATATAGTGAAACCTCTAAACAATCCCATTATATTATATGGTAGGTTAGCTAAGCTAAAGGCTCCTAAACTCTTTTGGGGAAGAAGTGAGGAAATCATAATGCCCAAATAGTCAACTTTTAAGTTTATAAGTGAGATCTTATATTAAACATTATTCACAGTCGTTCGATTGACGCGTGTTTGAATATGTATGTATAACCCTGTAAGCTTACTTTCCTACAATCTGAAGCAAAGATTCTAAATTTTGAAAACTTTTAATTTGGTAATAACCTCACAGTGCTGGTCACTGAGAGGCATAATCCCAATTTCACATAGTTTCATAATGAATATGCATTTAAACAAACATATAAATTTATAAGCATTATATTATTAAAGTTTGAGTAACTCTTTGGTCTTTACGCTGCAGCGCGTTCGGGCCTATTGCCACTTGAATTCGACACTGGTTGGAATTTCGCTATGCTCAGAACATTGGTCTCAATTGTTCCCGTTTTGCAATGATCGTTTAAAAGTCGAATCAAAGTTGAAAAGTTTCCGAGATTTTTTTCGCCGCTAGTTTGACCTTTCAGGATAAGAGAACCAGTAACTTTTTAATTTATATTTGCTTGTAGTTTTATAATCTCATCTTCAGAGTAATTACTGGGATTCCGGTAAAGCTCTTTGATGATAACAATATCACTTTCATTTAATTGCTGATGCTTGATTGGGTGTTAGTTATATCTTTGATGCTTTATGAACACATTTAGTAACACTATATATTCCGTTAATTTACTCTTTTTAGGTCATAAATTAGGACATGTACAGATTGCATCGTCGCTTATTTGATCGTATTCGCTCTTAACTAAGAGAAACCCCCGATAATTAATCTTTGAAAAAATTTAGTTGATTAATTATCGTAAGCGTATCCTTTAAATAATTAGGTTTTAATAAGAAGTGAGGAAATATATCGAATGTCATTTCATGTTCTCCTTTATAAATTTGCATTTACACTGGGTCTATTTCGACTATAGGAACGATTAGCTCGTTGGACTTATGAAATGATCAAGCAAACTCAAAAAAGGCCTGCACACCCTTTTTTGATATATCCTTCATTCATTCACTAATCACCCTTACTTTGCAGGACATGACAGAAGCAACGCCTGTGAACACAACTAGATCTCAATGGGAGCTCAAGCAATGAATATACTGCGTCAAACATTACTACAAGACAGGCTCTTTCAATAGGTGCCTGACACTTTCGTGCATCAGTTAGAATATGAACAAGACCCCTACGAGAGCAGAATTCTGGACTGGGTGGACGACGTCGAGAACCTCAATACAGCCAGTAGCAAACGTCAAAGCCATTTAGGACGCCCCAGGAAGCGTACAGCTGAGCTGTTCGAGATCGTGAGAGTCAGTTCAGCAGAGTCCAAAATACTTTGTGTGCAAGCGAAGTCAGTCCCTCGGTATTTACCGTGAGACTTGCAGGAGAATGCTAGTAATGGGTGTAAAGGCCTACACATACAGAATACAGACTAGGCAGACCCTTACAGCCTCAGACAAGGAGCAGAGAAAGGGTATGACAGTCAAGATACTGGATAAGATTCCGGAGACCCCAACTTTCGTTAACATCCTTTGAACTTCAGATGAAGCTCACCTTTCCAACTTAAAGGAAAGGTAAACTCAAAGACAAATGTCTTCTGGGGGACCTCCAAACCAATTGGGGTAGCTACCAAGACCCTACACTCCTTTAAATGCACGGTATGGAGTGAAATCTCAGCCAAAGGCATCATCGAACCATTCTTCTTCGAGGAATCTGCACGAAGTGATAGTCACCAAGGAGCGGTATGTTGACGTCCTCAAAACCTTACAGAGGGATATTCTGGTTCCAGCAAGATGAATTAAGCTCTCACAGCTCAAACCTATCTCGAGATCGGATGAAAGAGAAACTTGGTGGCAGTGTGATCAGTCTCAAGACTGATTTTGGTGGGCACCTCACAGCCCAGACCTTAGCCCCCCCCAGATTTCTTCTCTGGGGCTACCTTAAAGACAGAGTGTATGCAGGGAGACTCAGGACCATCACAAAACTCAAGGAAGCCACCAGGGAGAATATCAGAGCCATTAGTCGGTCGGTTTGTAAGGACGTCATGGACAACTTTGTGCTGCGCCTCAAGAAATGCACAGAGCTAAATGGAGGTCATCTCGAACACGTATTTAGAATAAATAAGAGAAGTCCAAAGACTCTCATGTTTTGATATGATATTTGTAAACACAATAAACTAGTTATCACCAAAGTTTCTTTCAATCCTTGCAAAAAATTAAGAAATGAGGCCTATCGAAATTTGGGCCCGTTTTGGGGGGGTCACCTTGTATATATTAAAGACTTTAACATTTAACTGAGGAGGATCTTTTCCAGCGTCAAAATAAGAAATTTATGCAATGCATTAATAAAGCGGGTCTACACTCCAGAACAAATAGAAGACTTTTATTTATGTAGCCACTTATAGAAGAATCCTATTTTTCAACATTCTTATACCATAGAAATAGTAATTTATTTTGCCACGTGGTATTCAGGTTGATTTGACTGAAAGCGTTGCAAATATCGAAATACAGCAAATAGCTCTCAAATCCGAAATGTAGTATGGCAGAGGACAATTTTTGGTTAAGAGATGAGTTGCTATGTATTGACTGATTGTTGCATATATGTAGCGAATGAAGGGGCTGATGCTTGTAGCGAGAGGAGAGGATGCTTGATTGTGGCAGGGGTCACCAGTTCTAAGTTGGAACAAATATCTCTTCTCTGCTACATGAATCCAAGTTCGGGATTCCAGTTCGTTTGTGGGTGTCTACTATATAAGTTCTTATTTAAATTTTCAAACCAGTTGATGAAAATAACTTTATTTTGAACTTGAGGTTTAATAAGATGAATGGCTGGAGCTTATAAATCATATTCACCGAGGTTGATGGAGCACAACGAAGACGAAGTGATGTATTTGATCGACTGTGTGGATAATGTGAATATGACTGTGTGAATAATATGTGGTTTCTTGGGAGGAGCTTTGTTTGGTGTGAATGTTTGTTGATGTATATTCGAGAGAGAGAGAGAGAGAGAGAGAGAGAGAGAGAGAGCAGAGATTGTCTATCAAACGAATTTTATAGGATTCAGTCTAACACGTTGGCGTTAATAAATGAATAGAACGAAATAATTAAATGACTGTTCTGTGGGAACGGAGTTTGTTGTGACCCAAAGGAAGTTAACGTAACCAAAGGCAAAAAAAAATCAATCGTCGGTCCACTCGTCACATCGCGTACAAAAGTATGCTACTTTTGTATAAATGGATCATCCCATCTCACTCAGCCTTCTGAATTTGCAAATGTACTTACATTTGTGTGGTTACATATAAAATAGAAAAATTATGAAATAAGATGAAAGTAGCAGGATTCGAATCAAAATAATGATATAATTGAATCAGAATTAAGCAATTGAGTAAAATAAATAATAATGAAGAGTCATTGGCATTGAAAAAATACATGAATATAAATGACATTAGTTCTTGTGAACTAAATGTTAATTCGATACATCAAATATCATTAAAGGAAAATAATGATTAAAAATAGTTATAAAGAATAATTAGGTCAAATTTGTACAGAGTGCGTAATAAGTATTAAGACGTATTTGCCCGATAAAATTTAAATATACAAATGTATCATTTTGATATCTTCAACGATACATTTTGAAATACGGTGGACAAAGGTGTTTTTTTTCCAGCTGTAGGTCACCTAAATGCGTATGTGTCAATTTATTGTGAACATAGAGGCACAAAAATGAGTCATTGAGTGCACATTTTCTCTTAATGATACAATGAAAGTAAACGTGAATACAATGAATTTTTAAAATTAATTACTCAACTTATATAAATAATTTTATGAACCAAATTGTCGAGCAAAAATGAAACCTTGAGTCAATGAGTCGAAAACCGTACGCGTTGCATGACCATGTGGTTTTAATACAACTCTTCTAGTCGGTTCCTTAGATGAGAGGCATGTCACCGTAGGTAGCATTATATGAATTCTAATGAGTTGAGAGGTATGTGTTCGTAGGTATCATTATGTGAATCCTCTTGAGTTGAGAGGCGGGTGGCCGTAGGTAGCATTATGTGAATGCTAATGAATTGATGGCGCGTTGCCATAGGTAACACTATGTGAGTGCGAATGAAGGAGGTGATGGCAGGTTGCCATGTGTAGAACTATGTGAATATAAATGGATGAATTATAATGAATTAATGTGAAGTGAAGCGCACAGATAATTTACCGATCTAGCAAATCGGCTAGAGAGCAGTTGGCAACCATACTTCGGCTGTAAGTTAAAATTTTGTTGAAGTTGTGGCACTCACTGAAGAGTGGTGTGAGTTGGAGAGTTGCGCGGCGCGGACGTTGAGTGTCCGGTTGAGTCGAGTTGGTGCTTCGGTGAAATGAATGTGGGCTCCCTGATGAAAGGATCGATTTAGTTCATAGTGGGACTCGCGTTCGGTTGAGAGAATTCGATTATGCCTCAGCAATTTTATGTCCTCGTAAGATGATTAGATACATTCCGGCTGTCATCACTTATAGCGCAAGAAGGGTTTGATGCTTGTAGCGAGAGGAGAGGATGCTTGATTGTGGCAGGGGTCATTAGTTCCAAGTTGGGACAAATATCTCTTCTCTGCTACATGAATCCAAGTTCAGGATTCGAGTTCGTTTGAGCGTGTCCACTAAAATAAGTTCGTATTAGGATGTACAAACAAGTTGATGAAAATAACTTTATTTTAAACTTGAAGTTTAATAAAATGACGAAGTGATTTGATCGACTGTTTAGATAATGTGAATCTGACTGTGAGAATAATTGTTTTTTTTTATATGTTTAAAGAAGCTGGGTGTGACTAATGGGTTTCTAAGGAGGAGCTTTGTCTGAAGTGAATGTTTGTCGATGTGTGTTCGAGAGAGAGAGAGAGAGAGAGAGAGAGAGAGAGAGAGAGAGAGAGAGAGAGAGATAGCATATATTTTCTATCAAATGAATTTTATAGATAGATGGTGAGAAAAGGAATCTTATAGGATTCAGTCTAGCAGGCTGACGTTGATAAGCAAATAAAAAGAAATGGTTAAATGACAGTTCTGTGGGAACGGAGTTTGTTGTGACCCAAAGAAAGATTACGTGACCAAAGGTAAACAAACATCAATCGTTGGTCCACTCAGAGCACCGTGTACAAGAGTGCGTACAACTTTTGTGCAAATGGATCACCACATATATTTATCTTATTATCTGAATTCCTTCCATTAGGATTGAAGAGGAACACAGCTCGACTTTTTGTAGTCTTTCTCTCAATCAAGGAAATTGCCATATGAGGTAGGAAAGAGTGTTGTGGATGATCCCAACATAATTGATGGAGGTTGTCTTTTCGCTCTATAATTCTCAATTGTTAATGTTCTTTAAACTATTTCTAACCTAAACCTGATTTAAGCTCATTATTTTGAAGTTTTTGTTTTAAATTAGAGGACAAATCAAAAACACCCTTGGTATGTCACTAATTATTTGGGAGCAGATGAGGACTTCGTGATTTCTACATTAATGATAGGATCAACCTATCTTTCGTCCATCTCCGAAGTTTTGAGGGACAGAAAATGATCGTATTGTATTACTTTATTGCAATTCTCTCCTAGCAACTCCTCCGTCACCATTTGTATTTTTGATTCTATTATATTTCAAATTCCACTATATATCTCTTAATCTCCAGTTTATAAATAAATAAAAAAAACAGTCCACTCTTTCTGACACACTTGACGATTCCGAGTGGCGCTCCCTCAGGGGATGGGAGCATAGAACGCTTCGCCACCCACGGACAGTTTATACTTGGCTTCTCCCGAGTGGGTGGGTTTTTGTCCATTACCAAGCACTGAACCGATTCACAAACTTCCTGTTTGTTTTCTTGTGAAGGAAGTGAAGTTACGGTAAGTTATTCAACATTGTTTGAATATTTCCCATTAACATGATACCGATTTCTGAATTAGCGTAAACTCAATTGTTTTTCGCCCCAAAGTTAATTTTATTGGTTTTTACGCAGAATGTTGAGTCTAAGTCTAATATTATTTCAATTTCAGGTATGGACTCTTTTCTAACCAGCAGCCGTTTATTTGTAAATTCATAGCCATGGAACTTTAGTGAAATGGTAGATAAATGTGGTAGTTTCAATTTTATATTTATGTTCTGTATGCAAATCGTCTTAACGATGTCCTGATTTTCGCCGAACCAACAATCAACCTCTACCACTTTTGTGGAATAAATTTTGGTAGAGTTCAAAAGATTTAATTAAAACATAAAGCTGCGGTTGGAAATATTCGTTTGTTTCTGCGATTTACGTTTGTTCTCTGTCTTTGATTTTCCCTTACCGGAATTATTTTTTTTACCTGGGACATAAATACTGCAAGAATTTAGCTTCGTGAATCTTAGTATGTAAATCTTTTAATTCATTGATCATTTGACTAAGCCTCATTTTATTGCTTTTATATTAATTTTGGTTAAAGAACCAAACGAAACACTATTGTTAATATTGTTGGGTGATTTGCAACCTTAAAGATTTTCGGGAGGCGACCCACATTTTAATTTTGGCAACTTTCATTCTGTATTGCAATTTAAATCTTTAAAAATTTTCAGGAAATTTTTTATTATCAAGGTGTTAATATAATTGCCTTTTTTAAGATTTTTAAGAATTATATCCTTTGGTATAGTACTATAATTATTAAATTCCATGCGACCAAGCAAGCGACATCTTCCTAGACTCTCATGCCCGATTCTAAAGAGGATAATGCGTTGGGTGTCATTTGAAAAAACTTATTAAAATGTTTTAGGTTTGGAGGGAGAGGTGGCGAATAAAATACTGACAGTCTATATTAATATAATGTAGACTACATAAAATCTTATAATTAATATAAAACTAACTAAGGAATTAAAGTAGTATTAGATGCAAACTGGCATGTGTTTCGGGAAATTGTTGCTTTAAATTAATATCCACGTTGTTTTCTTATTGTAAGGTAATGCGTTTCTCTCCTTTGAGAAGAATCCCTTTTGTTTTACTCGGAAAAGCTTTGGTACCTCATCATGAGAAACCCGAAACAATTCCTTAGTTAAATAATAGTCCGCTGTCCCTTTTATAAATATATAATCTGCCCGCAAGGTTTCCAGAAGTTATATAAACGTTATCTCAATATCGTATTCTCTTTTAATTAAGCGTTTAGTTAGAATTAATTGATATTATTTAACATTGGCAAACGAATTAATTTTAATGAATGAATCTCATTATAACAAATATTTTCTTCCGTGTCTGCTGTTCTTCAAGTCATACATTTCGACAAGAAATTTGTTTGCTAGAATTTTCTATGCCAATAATAATAACAATAACCACTTTTTAAAGGCACTCTTCAATTCCTTAGGCATTCACTAATTAAAATAAAATGGTTTTTGGCGAACAAAAGAAAGTTAACTGGGATAACCAACAAGGAAGTTCCCACTCGGAAAAAGAAATGAAGTCATATGTATCCTTCTACTCCGCGTTAAATGGAGGACTTCTTTTTTAACCCTTTTATGGCTTCAATTTTCTTGAGCAGCAACTCCTGCGCCCGCATCTCCAATGTAGTGGGGTTTGGGTTTCTATGCCCTCCACCACTGCGGCAGACAGCTCTGCATTCTTCTCTACGTCAGAAGGAGTCTTCTTGTGTAGTCCGTTTTGCTGCAGACAGCACCAGTACCCGCGCGACAGCTCGGTGTCACGCGTGCTCAAAATAAGGTTGGCATGTTCACCGGCCCCCGAAAATAGAGAAACCTGAAGAAGGAGCCTCAATAATCACTTCAGTTGCTAAGAAGAGGAATTTTTAACTTTTCGAAAAGGTTCGGCGAAAGCCGGCACAGAGACAGAGGCACCTACCGTAATGAGTAGTTCAAGTATAACAAACAGGGGGCAGGGGGAAGCTTAAGTTTAACTATGGAGCTACTTGGTGGTGGTTTTTACAGTGTTACATGTAACATGTGACACTCGACTCTTGGGTAGACAGAGTAACTCTTCCTTGGAAAGCGGTTAATATAGGAGGAATAAAATTCTTAGAAAGTTCACTGCATTGGAGCCATATCCGTTTATGAAAAGATGGGGGAGAAAAGCATGACTGTTAAAAAGCTACTCATCCACTCGCTGGGTCTAACACAATGAGGACACCGCCCGTTCTCAGCTACGTCCAGCATAGTTTCCAATCTTACAACTGACGCATTTTTGAGAGAACGAGAAGATGAGGCTTATAAGTTTGTTTGGCTGATGCTCTGCGAACTTTTTAGGAAAACGATTAGGAAATCATTTGATCAGACGGTCTGATACCGTGAACCATTGGTGAGCAAATCAGACCTGCATCGTACATATAACATCTGATCAAAGAGTACCAAGGGTTTGTAATAGGTCACGTGGATTGAATAGGTGGCCCCATTCCAAGCTCCTTTATTCTATAACTTCATTTCAAAATATATCTCATTTATTTATTTACATCTCATCTTTTAGAAAATTTAGTTGTAAAGGGAGTATTTACTTTCATAACAGTTTATTGCTCTTTCCAATAATTAAAATTGAATCTAAAATATAGAAGAATAGTGTAAATACCGAAGATGGACTGTATGCAAACTTAATATTAGTGTAGTGTAAATGTCTCTTTATATGTCTACCACTTCTATAGTGCGAGCTCTGAATTATTTGCAAAATCTTTTTCTATATAGACCTCGTGTTTAATGAGAAAATTCTTTTTGAGCAATATCTGGGGCTATCTTAGCGGTATATTTTTCCAATTAACTATGTGTAATTACTCAAATTGTCTAAATTCTACAGTTGTTCTAGAGACTTTTACATAGTTCAAATCATTTTCACCTTTCCGAAAAATTACACTCTCCGAAAATGTATAATTTTTAAATCATGCCCTAAAAATTACCGGAGTAAAGTCTAACCACCTATTTTTGTGTAAAGAGTTACCATAAAATCTTGCACTATACTTAAGTGTATGCTGCTTTTCATTTTTTTTTTTTTACATTAAGTGCCTAAATACTTTACCTTCCTGAAAACTTTATGTCAGCTGCTTATTCATTAAAAGTTCACTATTGGTTGAGCTCAGCCCTTGTTAAAATGGCAGATAACATCCGCTACTCTGCGATGCCCGAGGAAAAGCTCGTAGAAAGAGGAAATATATTTGATCTAGGGGAAAATAGAATGAGAACCCACTCCCAAATTGCAAGAGGGTAAGGTGTACCTCAGTCGCCATACAGTTACAAATCAATTGTAAGACAGAATCACGGAGGCAACATTCAAATCATCATAGTAGAGGAGCAAAGAGAAGCACATTTTTGAATAAGATGAAGCCATATTTATATTTTAACCACAGAGTTAAATTTGAAAAATACAGCGTCTATAGTATCGGAAGCAGACTTTATAGCACTTCTAAACCACTGCTTACTGCAGAACACTAACGACAAAGGGTAGCTTTTGTCCAAGCTTATCCAAATGATGGAGTTGAATTTTGAGGAAGAAAGTGATTTGGTTCGGCCATGCGATGTGGGTGTGTGTGTGTGTGTGTGTGTGTGTGTCGAGTTTTAAAGACTACATTCTAAAGGGTAATTTTTTCATATAAGACATATAGTTGGTAATTACATAGCAAAAGTTGTTCATTTTGCCATATTGCCTCTCTTAATCTAAAAATATAACTAATTTATGCAAAAAGAGGTTCGGCGAATTTTAAGGTTATTTGTCAATTTGAGATAGGCAAAATATTCCTGATATTAAAATACATTTCCTAGTTATATGTTTGCTGATTTTCCTATTTTTTTCTTTAGTGTACTAGAGAGAAAACTTCTTTAATCATATTATTAAAAAAATAGGCTCTGTGGTCAGCAAATTGCATTTAATTTGTTAGGTTTTGCTAAATTTCTTAAGTTTTAGGAATACAACTGCGCTTGCGTTACAGAAAGTCTCATTCCTATTAGTTAAAAAGATGAATCACATAGAAGAATAATGGTCAAACCACCATGCGGATGTATGGTGTGTGTGTGCGGTTGTAGGATAAGTCGTTAGCTCTAAAGCATTAAACCAGTTAGCACACAACCTTATGAAAAAAAACACAGTTCCTGCCTGTTTAGAGCAAACAAGTTTATTTCTTAAAATTTGACTTAATAATAAATTTTAGTTAGGTCAGGATAGATTAGGTTAGGTCACGCCATGGGAGTAAAAGAGGTTTCTTTAGCTTTTCTATGTTGTTATTAAAAGCACAAAATATTAATTGGGCCAACATACTATAGGTAACGCTATGTAACCAAATTTCACTTTTGTCTTCTCTTTGGGTTAAAAGTGTTATTTCTCAATTGTTTGTAGCTCTATTAAATAAAAAAGAAAGTCAATTTTAATCTCAAAACTTTGCTTTTGTGGCTACGACATTGAATTTTTTAATTAGCCCATTTATGGTAAATAATATTATTTTGATGCAAATAGTAAAAATACATCAAAAGTTTCAATGGTTATGTTTTATTTAGAATTATAGTATAAACATGATATACTGTATTTAAAAAGTTATAGAAACAGTAATACAGTAGTAATAGCTATTATTTCCCTTATATTTTATTTTTTTGAGACCTAGACAGCAATAGCAGTTCTCTTACATTCCATATAGCTTCAGCACTAATTTGGTGAAAAATAAACTACAGATAATTGTTTAGAATTGGCTACAAAAAAAAAACACGACACCCAATCGTTCAAGTCCGCAAAAAGTCAGAAAAAGTATAATTTAAAAAAAATAAAAATCCTCTACTAAGTTAAGAAAGTTGTATCTTTTTTAGTTTTAGGTTTTATTATATGAATAAAATTCAAAATTTTGTGTAGACATTTTTCATTTTGTCCTTTATTGAAACTTGACAGAGTTGGCAACCTAGTAGTAATAGCTATGATTTCCTTTATATTTTGTATTTTGCGACCTGGACAGCAATGGCAGTTCTCTTACATTCCACATAGATTTAGCACTAAATTGGTAAAAAATAAACTGTAGAACTTTCTAGAACTTTCGAGAATTTTTTATATGTTTGAAGAATTTCTAAAAATTTTGGAGACATAGATGACTCTAAATACAAAGAATGTCTACTCAACAGATCAGTTTAACTCTAGCCGTCACAGCGCAGATATCGTCACTCGTCATTGATAGAAACATTCGTCACGCATGGCATCAAAAGGTTGTAAGCATCCGTCAGAGGCATTTTGCTATGTTTGCGGCGAATTTCTTAAGACAAGGGAGAAAAAGTACTCTGTAGAGAGATCAGCTAAAATGTGGGAGGCTTACAAGGCATATTTCGGCATGCCAGTCGGAGATCAAGTCAAACCTTGCGCACCTCATTTCACCTGCGAGCTCTGCAAAAGAACTCTGGAAGTTAATATATATATATATATATATATATATATATATATATATATATATATATATATATATATATATATATATATATATATATATATATATATATATAATGCGCTTTGGATACTGGAATTTTTTTCTTTTTCTTACATCTCTAATGACACTAAGTGAAAAGTATTTGTATATTTATACTTATGTTTTCATTTTGTTTTTTACAGGATGGTACAGAGGAGAAAAGAGAGCTATGAATTTCGCAATCCCACGAATTTGGAGGGAACCAACTAACCAATCAAGCAATTGTTTCTTCTGCATGGTGAACCCTTCTAAACGTCGAGCAGGCAAAAATGCGCCTGTTATCATGTATCCAGAGCTTCAGTCATCTATTGTGCCAGTGCCACACAGTTCTTAGCTCTCCATATCCACTCCTCCAAAACGAGAACAGAAGTTTCTAGAAAGGTAAAGCAGTTCAGAAGAAGATGAAGTCATTGATCCAGATTACAGGGGTTCAACTGAGGAGAGAACTCCATACTACCCCAACCCCCAAAATCCCAACGACCTTTTCACAAATCATGGTCTAACAAAGTCTGATGCCGTGCTTTTAACTTCGAGACTCAAGCAGTGGGATTTGTTAGATGACAGTGTGCAAATATCAGGTCAGAGAAAGCGTCACCAGTGTTTTCAAGCTTTTTCAATGTGATCGGTATGTTTGGAGCAATCGGAATCGCCTGTAACCCCAACGAGTGGCGCCTCTTCCTTAACAGCTCGTCCAAGAAAGCACATGGCGAGCGCTTTCACCAGGATCTATTGAAATTTGAATGCCGCTGCGGTCAAGGATCGTATAATGAAAATCTGATGGAAACTATATTTGGGGACTGATTCGTGAAAGTAATTTACAGTATAAGCGTAAATCACGGAAAAATACTCACTTCCAAAATTTAAATTGTCTCACTTCTGTATTTCTAGAATAAATAATTGCTATTTTTGTATCTTGTCGTTTTGTTTCTACTTTATGCAAATGAAAGTTCAAATTCACCACTTCCTTCCAGAAGGAATGGGTAAATTTCCTATAAATATCATTATTCTGGACACAAAAGCAAAGTTTGAAATAAATACTAGTGTTTTTTTCATGTATTTTTGACAATCATATGTATCTACGTAGGCTAGGCGTTTTCATACATTTTTTATAGGAAAAACATGAGGAATTTCATATATCATTGTTATTAAAGGTTAATTAATCTTCACTGATGAGAAAACATGGTTGTCAGTGTGCTATTTGAATAAATACGTGATATATAAATGATATATATATATATATATATATATATATATATATATATATATATATATATATATATATATATATATAATAAGCATAATTATAATCTTTACTAGAGTCGACCTGTTCATCTGTGGACACAAGATCATCGAGAATTTATTTTCATGAATTGACCTCCAATGGAGCAGACCTTATCTCTAAGGGAAACCTTTGAATTAAAATAGCTAAGAAGTAGAATAAAGAAGCCCTCATTAGTAATCAGAATCAAGTGTTTTCAGAAGTAAATAGTAATTGGAAACGCCTCGTAGAAATCCACACATTATTGATCATTTTATTGACTCGATCTCCAATAGCTAGCAGGATCTTATATATCATGGGGGAGGAGTATTTTACATGACACTAAAAGGTACATGTCGGTGTCCATATATATATATATATATATATATATATATATATATATATATATATATATATATATATATATATATATATATATATATATATATATATATATATATATATATATATATATATATATATATATATATATATATATATATATATATATATATATATATATATATATGTGGAGTTTTTTATCTTCCCATGCCTGATTGTATTACCGTATTATTGAACAGTAGGTCACATACACAACTTTATTTAAAATCGAACAATATTTACTGATCGCATATGGATCTTAACTTATTAGTCTGCTGGTTTTATTAATTTGAGGGATAGAAATGAACAGTCTTTGCAAATACTAGTTTATTTAAAACAAATCTTGGTGTTAAGAGACAAATTTTTTTAAATATTAATATTAAAGTGAAAAGAAATTAGTTAAATGGCAAATGATTTCTTTTTGACACAAATTATAACTAAAATTTCTGATTAAACAGTGATCCTTTTGAGCATGAGGGAAAATTTTTGTGATGTTTTGCCACAAGTCTGAGAAGCAACTGTTTCTGTTCTTCATCTTTTGGTAGAGATGCATTACACGATTTGATAAGTGCAATACCTCTTTCTGCTGGATCGTTAACAACCATTAAGTTAATCGCTCGACGTTGAAATTCTTGAAAGCACGTATTCTCTTCCCAGGAACTTGGGTTAGTCTTCAGGAATGTATCCTCTGCAAACTTGCATCCATCTTTCATTAGGAGACTAAAGATTAGCTTAGTTTTTTGAGTTACCAGTTCATGCAAGTCTAAATCCTCGATGTTTTTTGTAAGATTCAATCGGCGAACAACTTTGGTGTTTTCATTACGTTGGAGATTGGAGACCATCTTCTGTTTGGTCTCAGCATTAATTCTATGATCGAAAAATGCAAGACCAACAAGATGTTCTCCAAGATACCAAAGGTGTCTGTGAAGGGCTGTGGTTGCTCCTTTAGATATTGTCGGATTTGGGTACTTTTGCAAGGTTTTAAGAAGTAGAATGTCATTTAAAGGAGCATTAATTCCAAAATGGGCTTCATTCCAAAAACGCGACTAGACCAAAGCAATAAAAAGAGAGCACTCTATAATATTGGCCTTTTCACGTTCAGTTAGTTTCAGTTGATGCTTAAACAAGTATATTATCAGGACATATATAACCTTAGCCATCCAGCGTGCATGATGAGTCGCTCCTGGGGCTCTTAATGTAACTTCTGTCTTATCAATGCACCCAAGAAAGATGAGACTGAGTCGCAGCAATTCTTCATAATCGTCACGCAACTGACGAGATTTCCAAGCTTTCTGAAAATATGGGACCATTTCTCCTCGAAGATTATGCATTACTGGATTGACGAATAAACTGCTATGTGCCTCTTAAAAAGAATTCTTTTTAAGTGACAAACATTGTTCTTTAAAACGTTCAAAGCGAC
The DNA here is from genome assembly GCA_963969495.1 of Ceratothoa steindachneri. Classification (NCBI taxonomy): domain Eukaryota; kingdom Metazoa; phylum Arthropoda; class Malacostraca; order Isopoda; family Cymothoidae; genus Ceratothoa; species Ceratothoa steindachneri. Next base: position 95,060,663 of record OZ018330.1, read on the forward strand.
TCCTCTTTGGACCACTTGTAGGCCCAAGTAAAATATTGCAAGCTCCCTTCATAATACTTTCTCAATTATGGTACAGGCTTCTTTTTGTAGGCCTGTATTTGTTGCATATATGTCAAATACAAGGCCTGGAAATTCGTCACGAAGATTCCAGTCATTAATTGATGAAATGCATGCCATAGCCTGTTCTTCTCCTGTTGCTCGTGTTATTTTTGGCCCACCAAGAGGTTTTTCCATTCCATTTACAGAAACTATTATTGCAATTCGTTCTACTGTTTCCTTTGCCCCATCGATAGCAGGTAGTAGTTTTCCACTCCAGTGAAGAAGGATCAGTCCTTTAACAGACAACGAAGCTTTGTCTTTATTGTATATTGCCTCTCTTACTTGCTTTCTGGAACGTCGTATAGAACTACTGGAAAGTGTCATAGCTGCAATATCCTGACCAAAGGCTTGTGCTATTGATCCAGCAACCATTGTTGCTTTTCTATCCGTAATACTTGCACGATCAAGAACAGCAGCACACCTGAAATTGTGAAGATATTTTTTTAATTTGAAGGACTACATTGTGCATTCTTTTTTCTAGTTAAAGAAGGTGGACAAAACTCTTTGTCTGCCGCAATTAAACTTTCTCCTTCAGATGATGATGACTCGAAATCTGCATAAGCAGCAGCCTCTGCTTGATTTTTAGAAATATACACTTTTTCTTTGTATTATAAAGCCTTCTCATGTTGATATCTTTTGCGTGTTTTCTTGTCTGAAGTAATATTATCACGGTACGACATACTGCAGAAGAAAATGTTCTCTCTCTGCATCAACAGAAATTGGCGGTCTTCTTCATTTTTTACCCTATTTAAAGCATTTTTTGAGGCTACATGACTACAGTTCGGTTTTTGCAGTTCTTCTTCAAAGAAAGGTATTCTTCGTACAACCTTAAGAGTTTTCTAACGCAAGAGTCTATTCGATGTGTGGGAATTCGGACTCTTTCCCATACTTTTATGACTTTTTTGCAAGCGAGGTTATAACTTTGTGTTAAAGTCATTGAGTCCACTTGATGGTGGTACTGAACAACACGAAGCACATCACCCCATGCTGGTAGACTGGCATATGAAAGCTCACTAGTAGGATGTCCTTAAAGCCAGACTGCCGCAGATGAACGAGTACTTCCAGCTATAATCTGAAACAACAGAAATAAAAAATCATTGTAACTGAGTGAGCTCACGGTGACCCTCCATTTAGTTATACTTAGAAGATATTTTTTTATACTCTAAAATATCTAAATACTCAATATTCATGAAAGAATAAGCTTTCATTTGACATAAATAAATAGGCTCCTGTGTTTGTAAAAAAATACGGCGGTCATGCTTAATTTAAAAATATATATATATATATATATATATATATATATATATATATTGTAAATTGAAATATAAACATAAAGTGTGTTAACATATAATTATAATATTCTTTAAGTAAGTCTGATATTGATAAAAAACTGCAAATTATCTATGCACTGAATAAACAAAGTATATTACTTACCTAAATAATTATATATATACTTGCATAAACCAGCCCTTGTATTTACTTGTATTACGTCAACTGTTAAACTTCAAACTACAAATGAACAATTATTCAATCCTCGCTGACTTATATAGGAAATGTTGCGATTGCATCACCATTTGAAACGAGGGGGCGGCGTTATTGCGTCATCACTTTACAAATAGGCTCAGAAATCAACAAGCTGAAACAACAATTATTATTGCATCATACACCGAGTATGTGAATGTCATTCATAAGGAGTGAGTTATCAATGACAAATATATGATAGTATATAAGTAACAACCAATAAATGCCTACTATTAAAAAGTTCCATTATTTTGACTGAAATTTAAAAATATGGACATAGCGACCTCTAAATATTCACCAATTTAGTCAAAAATTTGCATCAGCTCTTTTAACATCTTATAGCATAATTTTGGCCATGTGGAGAACATTTCCAACTAATTTCAATTTTTTGCATATATTTTTGGACCACCCTAATATATATATATATATATATATATATATATATATATATATATATATATATATATATATATATATATATATATATATATATATATATATATATATATATACATATATATATATATATATATATATATATATATATATATATATATATATATTATACAAAATTAGCTAATCGATAAACGAAGCAAGGTAAACGGAGGCCAGATATGATGCAATGCAGTTAATATTAAGACTGCGAGTGGTGGGCAAGCTGGTTTGTGGCTGGAAGTTGATATTTATTTTGAATCTTCTTTTCCATATTGTAACGCCTTCAGTTATACGCAGTCGTCGTCGATTACTCTCCCGGAGAATGAAGGTTGCTTTGCGATTTAGCATTTGTCGTGTGTGGGTCGTCCGATGCTTTGTGGTGGGACGTTTAATGGACCCGTCCAGGAGGTATGCTCTTAGTCACCGATATAGGGTTATTGATGTCATCCCAAGGGACGAGTAAGTGTGATGCTCCCAGGCACCGACGTTGTATGTATATTCGTACAAAAGGTTACACTTCTACAAGTGGCTTCGTTGCAGGAAAGCAGGTATTCTTTATTACGAAAGCCCGAGATATCTATGGCCTATAATAAATTACTAATTTAATCTGGTTTGTTTGGTCGGTTGGGGTGACGTTATGGTGAATAATGACTTTTGAGAACTTTTTCATCCTCCTTATATTTTGTGTTCATATGTTTGTAATGAAGGTCTATTGTACTTGGTTTTTCATTTTTCTTCCTTGGGTTGCGGTATGAGTCCATCCTCGGCTTTATAGCTTTGCCAAGGGACTTTTGTGTTTAGCCATTGTTGACCGGCAGTTGAGAGTCTCATTTAATTCTGCATCAACACACCAGTTAGAAGAGTGTGACATGGCTCTTTTGATGAGGGCCTTTATTATGAACTTTTTAATGCCGATCATGATATTCAGGAGATATATATATATATATATATATATATATATATATATATATATATATATGAATTAACCAGACAAAAGTACTGTAGTAGGTAAAACAGAAAAAAATAAATTGCATTGCTTCCATAAAGACCATTTCTGTTATTAAGACTAGTGTCTTAAATTATTAGATTCTTCAACGTCATTATCCAATTTTACACAAAATGGGGTCGGTGTTATCACCGACACTTAAAATTTGCCCATCCTCACCCAGCTCTCTATGACCAATAAGCACAAACCCAAACACTTCCCCCCTCCCCCGCCAAGTAGCGCTTCATAGTGATGCGGGTGCAATGAGCCGTAGCATCTCAAACCGCGCCGCTTCAAACACACCATCGGCACTCCTCTGTTAGATGACCCAGGGTGCGAGTTTGACTCGTTCACCAATGGTTCACGGGATCAATCCGTTCTAACAAGCGATTATATATTCATTTATTAATCGGTGGTCAACCCCTCTACCATTAAAATAATCTTCAGATCCTCGCTCTCCAGTCAACGACCAGTAGGACTTAGTAAGGGGTTTCTCTCTCTTGTAGGTTTACTACACTTAGTGAGTGACACCACTACTTGAGTTCCTCAAGGATTGTATTATCTTAGTTGTTTTTAAACTATACTGCCTCCAAGTAATTTTATTGTTTCTGAAATGTGCACTCTTATTAGGGTTGTTTTACTTAACGATCAATTGCGCCCTCTTAGAGTCTCCATCCTTGTTATTTTTAATATTTTATTTTACCGTTTTTTACTCAATACATTTTATTGGCGGTGCCATCCACCTGCTGGTTGATATTGCTTCAGTGTTCTCTTCGAATAAATCACGCTAACAGCACGACAAACCCGTGACACCTCGTTAAAAGATAGAGGCAGCTTTCGTAAAAACGAAATGGAGAATGACTCTTCACGTTATATCATAAATGTCTGTTATTATTATCGCCTCTTTTAAAATTTAATTTATATCGCATTTTCTCACTCCATAATTCACTTAAGTGAGGATGCCGCCCATTTAGTTTAATTTCCGTATCTAATTTCTTTACCTGCTTTTCCCATAGATTATACCTTTCCGAATACATTCGTGACGTGTGAAAGTTTGAAACGTTTTCTCGAAGGATGACGAGGGGGTAAAGATGGCGCCAGCAATTGGTAGCTAATATTAGCGCGGGAGGGGGGGAGAGATGCCAATTTATGAGACGAAACAGAATAGAAGTTAAGGAGAGAGATTTTTATGTAGAGAAAAACGGAAAAACCTAGAAAAGATCAATTTGGAGTTAGGGAAATTGTGGCTGGCAAAAATTAATGCCAAATTTTGTAACGAGCAATTCATGAACTTCGTAATAAAACTTGAGATAAAAAGGGGTAGTTGGAAAAATTAAGCAAAATAGATGAAGAAACTTTGCTGAAAATTTGAATAAAAACAAACGTACTATGTGAAAGACATAACAGGTAAGAAAATATGATAGAGAAATTATATTGTGTCAAATCTAGCTGGATGGTCATGTTCTTGTGATTTATAGCTCCCCGTGAGCAGATGGTATTTCTGCTCCCTCCGACTGTTTCGGAGATTAAAGAGAGAAGGCTTTGACCTTACGTTGACCACACCAATACTAGCACACAATTAACTGGGGCCCCGCTTTCTGTGATGGTGTCCCGAAGGACCAGGTTAGATTCAAGGGAGACTGTTGCATGATGTGCGAATTTTATATCAACCTCTCCCTGTGCTAGCGGTACAGGCAACAGTTAGGAAGTGGAAGATCTAGTGCATCTTAACCTCACGTGGAATGTATCTAAGTGGGCTTGTCCCACCCCAGGATTTCATCCAGGTGGTGTGGTCGATAATGAATGGTAAGGGAATTAAAAAGAATACTCGCAATAAGGAATTTAGGAAAGAGTCAAAATTTTGAAAGTTTCTTGAGGTTTTCCATAAAAACAACTACACAAGTAAAGAAGAAAACCTGTGTAACGAAAGAGATTAGCGGGATAAAAAAGAAATAATGGCTGATTTCTTCATTTCATTGCATTGGCATTATGTGCTATTAATTATAGACTCTGTAGCGTTTAAGGGCGACTGGTAACTATGGATGACCATCTGCCAGCGATAGGTGACTAAAGTTCTATGGTGAAGGTATAGTTACTTTAGGGACAAATTTTAGGAGGTAAGGAAATTATAATATATGTATGCAAGAGAAGCGGCTTTGCTTCGTATCAGAACTTGGGTCTGTGTCCTACTGCCTATCCGGCTCTGGCAATGGATTTTGGTCTGGAAATTTTTAAAAGGTTTCCAGTACATATCACCTAATATTTTTTTGTTGGAATATGCTTTTTTTTCAATTGGATGTTTATTTTCTAGGCCTAAAGGTAAAAAAAAAAATATTTTATCTGAATTCTTTTGAAATATCGAAAAAACAATCCTAACGTCTCTTTTTTTTATCTAAATTTGCTAAAATAATTTAATTTTCTTTACTATTTTTTAGAGGCCAGGAGATATTTCTTTCTGATAAAGATAAAAGGAGAAAATCTTTTAGAAAATAACTTTGATAAAACTTTGAACATATAAAAAAAAAAAAAATACGCATACATAAATTTTATTACATTTTCTAAACATCTTTTCGTAATTGATTTTGTTTTAAAAAAAATCACAAATATTTGATAATCATATTTATTTTTTTTAACTTCACTATTTTGTTTTTTAAAATTCCAAAGTTAAAATATATTCTTATCTAAAAGCTAATATCAAATATTTGGCCAGGACTGTATGCATATCCTGAAATTTTCCCTAGGTCTATTTTAACAGCAAATATTTTTTAAAACGAAAAAAATTCCCTAAAAATTATCTGCGTTATAATATAGTGTAATGGATAATTTTGTCTAAGATTGAAATCCTTTACTGTTGAAAAAAAAATTGTAATAATGAAGTGGAAAAATATATATGTTTCGAATACTGCCTGAAAACTTTGAGACAAAAATGTTAATAATTATCCTTCGTTTTTTTCACAAATACGTCTAGATGGGTTATTTTCATTTAAAAGCTATTATCGTGGTTCACCGTTAAAACGACTAATCTAAAATAAAAATATTGAAGGAGGTAACACAACATGATGAAAACATAACATTATCGTTGCCATATTAGGCAGACAAGCTGGGAAAAGCTTTATCAAAAGTGATTCACATAGAACCGAGAAATCATAAATTTCCCAACCAGCTAATAGCGTGGTTCAGGGTGCAGTATGATGGCATAATTTGTATTTCGTGTTTTTTTAATAGAAAAAACTAAAGAAACCCCTTTCACCCCTAAAGCATGACCTAACTTAATCTATCTTGCCCTGAACTAAAATTATTGAGACAAATTATAGGAAATAAACTTGTTGGCTTCAAACCGGTATGAATTGTTTTCTTCATAAGGTCGTGTGCTAAATGGTTCAATGCTTTGCAGGTGACGGCTTAGCCAGACACACACGTACACACACAATACATCCCGCATAGAGGTTTAAGAATTATTCTTCTACATAATATATCTATTAAAGCAAGAGGTATGTGGCATTGGGTAACGCGAAACATAACCAAGTTAGATGCCATTTGCTGACCAAATAAATTTATTTTTTTAAATTTGTTTTTAAGAATTTTTATTTCTGGTACAGTAAAAAAAAAAGGCAAACTAACACTTATATAAATACGCAACGTATGTAAATAGCAGAAATTATTTGCCTCGGTCAAGTTGCTTAATTTTTATATTTGTAGATTAAGAGAGGTAATACGTCCAAGAGAACAGCTTTTGCTATCTATCTAACAACTATTTCTAGATATGAAAAAATTACCCTTTATGATATAGCCTTTGAAACCCTACACACGCATCACATAGTTCCTCAAAATTCAACTCCATTATTTGTCGTTAGCGATCGTCAGTAAGCAGTGGATTCGATGCGTCACTAAATCTGTTTCTGATGCCATAGACGCTGATTTTGAAATTTAACTTACTTAATGTCAATTGCCGTTGTCTTTGGTCTCTGGGGTAAAAGTTCAAATATGCCTCATCTCATTCACCACTGTGCTTCTCTTGCCTCCTACATAATGATGTCTTACAGGCAATTTGTAACTGTATGGTGATTGACACACACCTTACTCTCTTGCAATTTGAGAGTATTCTTAATTTCATTTTTCCATAGAGCAATTAATTTTCCTCTTTCTACGAGTTTTTCTTTAGAAATTGCAGAGTAGCGGATGTTATCTGCCGTATTAACTACGGTCAACTCTTTACACAAAAATAGGAGGGGTGGTATTTTACACAGGTAATTCTTTGGGAAGAAGTTAAAAAATATATACTTTGAGAAAGTAATTTTTGGAAAGGGAAAAAATCCTTTGAACTATGTAAAGTTTATAGAACAGCTGTAAAATTTAGAGACAATCTAATTAATTACCCATACTTGATGCGAAAATCTAGTGCTAAGATATATTCCCTGGTATTTCTCAAAAGGAATATTGAATTTAAACACCAGGTCTATAAATAAATTGGCAAATAATTCCGAGGTCACACTATACAATTGGTAGAATAATATACATAGAGGCATATGCAGTAAACTAACATTAAGTTTGCATACAGTGCATCTCCGTTATTTAGACCATTCTTCTATTTTTTGAAACTCAATGTTGATTTTTGGAAAAATGCCATAAAGTGTTCATGTAACGTAGATGCTTATATAACTATATTTGCTAAAGGATGAGATGTAAATAAATAAATGCATGATAAAATTTTGAAATAAAGTTGGGGAATAAAAGAACCTGCAAAATCGAGTTGCTATTAAATCCACTTGACCTATCACAAACCCTTGCTACTCTTTGATCAGATGATATATGTACGATGCGTATTTATTCGTTCCCAATGGTTCACGTTATCAAACCGTCCATCCAAGTTATTTCCTTATCATTTAAATTTGAAGTTGCACAACGTCAGCCAAACACTCGTAAAAGCCTCATCTTCTCATCTCGCATAAATGCTTCATTTTAGAAACTACGCAGGACGTAGCTGGGAGTGAGTGGTGTCCTCTTTGTTTTTGGCCCAGCCGTTGGCCGAGGTAGATTTTAACAGCCAAACTATTCTTTCACTCCTCTTTCCATGAGCGGATATAGATCAAAGGCAGTGAAATTGCTAAATAAAGATCTTCTTTCTCCTTAGACAGACCGCTTTCCAAAGCGGAGAAGCTCTGTCTACCCCATAGTCGAGTGTCGAATGTTAGCCCGGTAGATGGACTTACCCTCTACCATCCAAACTCTGTAGGAACTACCTACAAGAACCTCCGCACCTACACTTGAACTGCCACCTCCCATCTTTCATATAAATGAAAGGCTCATTACAATAGCGTCGCTGTCTCTGTCCCGTTGGGTCCCCGGAAAAGTTGAAAAATCCTCTTCTAAGGGACTGGAGGGATTCGTGAGGCCCCCTTTCAGGTTACTCTGTTTGGGAGGCTCGGCGTACAGGCTCACCTTATTTTAAACACGGGTGATAACGTAGTGATAAATGGTGATAACGTTTGCCAGCAGCAAACCACGCTATCCAGAGTAGCTACTCCTATCGTAGAGAGGAAGAGTACAGAGCTGACTGCCGCAGGGATTGACCATGGTGCAAAGGGCATAACAACCTGAACCGCAATCCACGAGAAATTTAGGTGGAAGTGGCAATATTCAAGGAAATGGGAAACATAAATGGAGAGAAAAAAGAAAGAGGTCCTCCTTTTAAATCGGCCTCTGGATCAGACAGGGTATCTTTCCCGATCCCCGCCGGTAAATTAGATGAGGTAAAGTAAACAGGCGATGGGACATCCTCGGGGAAATTTTGAGACCACCTTATAATAGAAGAACACATATTAGCTCATTCCTTTTTGTGGCGGAATTCCACGTGGAATTTCTTTTCCAGCACGGATGTGACGTCCATGCGTTAAAGAAAATTCTAGAATTTGGTTAGACTTAAATTGGTAAGCCTCCTCCCGCCTCCATGCAAAAGCGGTAGCCTCGAACGACGTTTACCCCAGACCACCTTTTCGCGAGTTAGAATCGACTGGGCGTGAAGGTTCGAGGCCATTCGAGAGTACTGCTGGCCAAACACCCCATGTTTCCCCCGACCCTGCGGGGGGAGCCTCGGATATATAGGGCTCGTCTTCCAGGTGGGAGATACAGAGTTGAGGAGTCCCGCCAGGATCCAAGAAGCATTCCCATAGTTCCAAGTCAGGTGCTTAACAACGAAGCGAGGTGACGGCTGAACTTTTGGTGTCGTTGGAATTAGCCCAGCGAGTGAGGTATTTCCATTTGACGATCGCCACCGAGCGATTTTTCTGACTCCACTCATCAACTCCTGTAGAAGCCCTCCTCGCTCCCTCCTCGTCTTCGGGTGGCCGAAATACTCTCTCCTGGACCGGACGTTACCGACCCTTTTCCCTTGGAGAACCGTCATCACGTCAACTTCCCGCTCAAAAGCTCCGAGTGCCCTCGCCCTCACGTTTATTGCCTGCATAAGACATCCGTGAAACCTTACCTTGACGTCTCACCCGGAATCCTCCGTAAGCCAACCCCTTCCCCCCTTCAGCAACCCATTTGGATTAATCCTCCCCATTGGAATAGTCTCCTTCTGTAACGCATTAACTTCTAACTTCAGAGTCTGATGCATAATTTTGCCCATTGATTCTCTTATTTTATGTAAATAAAATATATTTTTGTACATGCCTCTTTAAATAACCTTGAGCTGTGCGATTGCCCAAATTTTACCTAACCTCGTTTTGCACTCTATTCTCGCTGCTCCGCGCGGCGAAACTCGTGGCGTTCCGCCCCTTTGTTGGTTCGCCTCTAAGTTATTAGTCCCTTTCCCATAGATATAATATGGTATTGATATAATATAATGTCACACCACGACACTTTTCACCTAGGAAAAATTCCCTCCTTGGTTACACTAGTTAATTATCTTTTCTTTTCACCCCAAAACATTTTATTCTTATTAGTGAATGCCTAAGGAATGGAGGATTGTTGTGTAAAAGCAGTTACTATTATTATTATTATGGACGTAAAAATTTTTGGAAAACAAATTCCTTGTCAAAATGTATCACATGAAGAACAGCAGGAGATGGAAAAAAATATTTGTTACATTTGGATTCAATCATTAAAATTACTTTGTTTGTCCATGTTAACAAATACAATTAATTATAACTGAATACTAAACAATCAATTAAAAGAGAAAAGGATATTGACTTATATAGACTTCAGTCTTACACTTAAATTATATGGAATCCATTTTTGTAATTTTTAAGCTGGGCGCCATTTAACCATGAACTTCTATTTATTTATTGAAGCTAACCCACTACATATAAAAGTCTCATAAAAGCGTGACTTATTAGCAATCTTTTTCCCAGCAGTTTTCTCTCCCCCAATATAAATTCTTTGATAAAGAGTACACCTAATTTAGGCCCTCTCTTTCTCTCATTCCTTCTCTCCATCTCCTCCCTTCTCCCCCTCTCCTCCCCTCTCCTTCACCTCTTTCCCTCTCTCTCCCACTTTCCTTCTCTCTCTCTACCTCTCTCTCCGCTTCTCTCTCCCCTATCTTTCCCCTTCTCTCTCTCTCTCCGCTTTCCTATCCCCTATCTTTCCCCTTCTCTCTCTCTGCCTCTCTATCCGCTTCTCTCTTCCCTATCTTTCCCCTTCTCTCTCTCTCTGCCTCTCTCTCCGCTTTCCTATCCCCTATCTTTCCCCTTCTCTCTCTCTGCCTCTCTATCCGCTTCTCTCTTCCCTATCTTTCCCCTTCTCTCTCTCTCTCTCTCTCTCTCTCTCTCTCTCTCTCTCTCTCTCTCTCAGCGAAAATGGCAGTCTTGTATGACCGATATGAACGACACAGTTGGAAATTTGGAGTAATTTGTTTGACCGAAAGAGGAAAGGGAAATATTTGAGGTTATTCGGAAGTTTTGGAAGGACTTTGGTAAATATATTATTTGAAAGAGAATGTAAAAATATATAAGTTTTTCAAATTTCCTTAGAATCAGCTTAATAGTTATGATGTTATTGCCCCCCCCAAAACAATTCCCGGGTTGCTTATTAATGTCACTTCATAAATTCAATTCTTTCCATCTTGAGCATCAGCTATTTTTTCTTAATTTTCTTCAGGACAGTGAATTATTTCACTTGGTGGCTTGAAACATTGGCCTACTTATAGTAGGCAACTCTTCTTCGTTCACCCCCTTGTTGCTTTTACTATCGACTTGTCTATTTCACTCAAGTTAATCTCGAAAGCAAACCTGATGTAATCCAAAGGAAGTAATCATTCTTCTCTGACCTTTAATTAAAGCAAGTTCCTTCACAGAGATCTTCATCTCCACGGGGGATTTAAATTAATTTGAATTTCGTTTTTGCGACCAGAGCGGTCAAATTCACAGCAAAAAAAATAACAATTTTACACTTGTGCCTGAGGATATCAACAGGTTGTCTAGTTTTGTAATGTAAGAGTCTTAGGCGTTTGGCACTCCTCTCCCAAGGGATATGCTTTTGGCCTGCTCCAAGTTCTTTTGGATCTGTTTAAGATTGTGACTCTTGAATTTACAATGGGGCCTAGAAAAGAACTGTTCCCTCGTTTCCACTTTTCAAGCACTTTAGGGTAAATATCCTTTGCAAGATTGGCTGCTGGGTAGTTTCTCACATCCACATTTCAGAACCTCAACCAAAGTTTGGAATTGAGATGGCAACAACTCTGCTATTTTCAACTTAGGTGTTCAAATGTGTGAATGTCGCCAGTCTTGTCCTAATTTTAAAACAAATTGTAGGTCAAATCCTACTGCTAGGATGGTAGTACTGAAGTCCTCGTAATCTTCAGCACACTGATGAATATGTTTCAAAAGATGAAATAAGGAAAGAAAGTGAAATAGATATAATTATTAATATAATAATAGTTATTTAATTCCCCAAGATGACAAAAATAGGTCAAAACCTTTAATTAGTTAACCAATTAGAACTAAAATTATATTAAAAAAACAAACAAAACTTAGAATTCAAAAGTAGGGCTGCAAATTTTGAGCACCCCTCATTTATGTAATTAGAAAGTTGAAAAGATTGACACACACCAATACACTGTATTACATAGTATAGCATAATATACCATAGCAGATTAGAGCATAGTATATTATAGAATATTATTGCACATCATAGTAGAGCATATCACAGCATTGCATAATACAGCATAGCATAGCACGGAATTGTATAGCATAATATAGTCTAGCCTAACCTTAATATCTTAGTATGGCCACATACTTTAGCATAGCATAGTAATGAATAGCCTAGCCTAGCATAGCGTAGTATTGTCTGGCAAAGCATAGCCTAGTATAGCCTAGAATAGTCTAGCCTAAACTTGCCTAGAATAGCATAGTATATCATAGCCAAATATAGCATAGTATAACCTACCCTGTTTTAGCCTAGTATAGCGAAGCCTAGCCAAACACAGGATTGCCTAGCCTAAAATAGAATAGCCTAGTGTGGTCAGGCCTAACCTAGCCTAGCTTACTACAAACTACCTAGCCTAGTATAACCTAGCATAGTAGAGCCTACTTTATCCTACCTTAGTTTAATATAGCCTTCCCTATCGTATCCTAGTATAGCCTAACCTAGCTTAGTAGACCCTAGTCTAAACTAGCATATTATAGTATAACCTAGCATAGAAGAGCATAGCCTATTATACTTTAGCCTACCCTAACATAGCATAGTATAGCCCTGTCTACCCTAGTATAGCTTAGCATAGCTTAGCCTAGCATAGTATAACTTAGCCTAGCATTAACTATCCTAGACAAGTATAGCCTATACTATTCTATTATAACCTAGTAAAGCATAGCTTGGGGTTGTCTAGCCTAACATACTATATGCTATCCTAGCATAGCATTTTATAGCCTAAATTAGCATAGTATATCTTAACCTTGTACACTATATCTTAGCATAGCTTAGCATATTATATATAGCCTTGCAGAGTATAGCCTATTCTAGGCTTGCCTAGCAGAGTATAGCATATTATAACCTTGTCTAGAGAATGTAAAACAACCTAAGGTTTGTTAAATTTCATTAGAATCAGCCGAATAGTTATGATGTTATTAGAAAAATAATAAAAAAGCAAATCGGGGACCGACCGACCGATATTGTGAGATGTAGAGTCACTCGTAACTTAAAACGAATAGCAAACCATAAAGTACAATACCCCATTAAACTAATAACAATTTTACCAGAACAAATTTCTACAATTATCCTCTTATAATTTTTAAATGAATTATTTTTGGATAAAAGTTTTTGAAAGTAGCTTAAAGTTGATGTTGAAATGATTATTTTGCCACCAGTGGCTCTAGTTTGAGATGCCTGTCGGTCACTCTTTAGTTTATGATATAGACCACACCGGTTTGTGACATGTTCCTTTCCTTTTAAGCTTTGATTGGTAATTTTTAAACTTGACCCTATTATTGTTTTAATGATTTAATTTTGAGGCGCTAGTTATTTGTTAATAATTTTATTTTGTTGAATAACGTTATATTACGACCTCAGAATTTAGTTTGGGTTCATTACGATCTTTTCCTTAAAGTCATTTACCCTCTTGTTTTGAGATAAATTCATTTGTCTTCTTATATTTTACCTTCGCAGAAGGTAAAATATATCAATTTTGGTATCATTTGGACTAAAATAAACCTTTGCAATACAATCCACTATATATATATATATATATATATATATATATATATATATATATATATATATATATATATATATATATATATATATATATATATATATACAGTGGCGGCAACAAAAAAAGTGACATGTGACAATTCGGGGAAAATGAAACAGAAAAATGTAACTTACATATTTTATTATGAATATTTCATGAAAGTTAATACTCGGTCATGTTGCCCTTCCACTTGATAACCATCCTAAGTCGATTGGGCATTTATTCAGCCAGGTTTGCAAAGTAGGTGGGGTCGATCGTAACCCAGATCTTCTTCAGTGATTCTATCAGGTCCTTGATGCTGCCGGGTGCTGTCTCTTGAACTTTGGTTTTCATGAGATTCCAAGAATTCTCAATAGGATTTAGGTCCGGGGAATTACCAGGCCACTCCAAAACACTAATATTATTATCATTGAAGAACTTTTTTACTAACTGAGACCTGTGAGCAGAGGCGCCATCATGCATGAAAAATTCACACTGATGAATTTCCCAAAATGGCAGCATGTGCTGCCTCAAAACTTCGAGATAGTTAGTCCCCCTCATGGTTACATTCTTGGGAAGGAAGTACAGACCTCCTCTGCCCTTGTTTCCACTAAAGGCACCCCACACCATCACACTATCAGGGTGCTTCACAGTTTTCACGGTATATTTTGGGTCATACCGAGACACATTGCTGGGACGACGCACGATCTTTGACTCTCCTCTGACCAGTCTAAAGGTGCTCTCATCACTGAACATGACCTTCTTTCAATTAGCAGCTGTCCAATGTTTATAGGTCTTGCAAAAATTGAGCCTTTTCATCTTCATAGCCTTGGTAAGAAGTGGCTTCTTGGCAGCGCGGCGAGCCGGTAGACCTAAGTCCTTCTGTAAGCGATGACGGATGTTCCTGAGGGCGACGTTCTGGAGAAGGTCTGGGTGTTTTTTCTTGATTGAAGCGAAAGTTACAGAAGGGTCTGACATCACTTCACGCCTTAGGATATTATCAGTCCTTGGAGATGTCTTCCTAGCTGCACCAGTGCCCTCCTTCCTCTTTGGTAGGGTACCTGGTGGCAATAACTCAGCAGCCCGTTTTAGGCGATAAATCGTATTTCTTGAGGTTCCTAAATCTGCTGCTACATCAATAAAAGACTTTCCCAGCTCTAATAAGGTCAAGGCACAGCTTTCCTCTGTCATAGAAAGCTTTTACTGCCCCATTGTATCCATTTTCACAGAAGTTATAGCACGTCAAATGTAGGCTCGAATGCAGGAAATCAGCACGCTGGAGCGCCGTACACTAAAACCTCACTGTACGAGCTCAAACGAGACACGTATGTTCCAATAAAGCGCAGTTCTGCTGTCTTAGCTCAGGAGAGTCGTCCACTCGCGGCATAAGCCCCGCCCCTTTTCATTGGCTTGTTGGCAAGTAAAATCGTGAAAGCGATTTTGTGTATCGATTTCTGTTGCCAATATTCAATGTCACTTTTTTTGTTGCCGCCACTGTATATATATATATATATATATATATATATATATATATATATATATATATATATATATATCGCATATACATATTTATACATTTAATTTTCTTTACGATTGTTTAATCGTGTCTTTATATAGTATATACTATATGTGTGCATGCAGAGGTATGTATTAATGTATATATATATATATATATATATATATATATATATATATATATATATATATATATATATATATTCTTTGTCTTATTATTAAATCACAATAGCTCTGATCCAACTTAGAACCAGAGTCGACATTGCAGTTGCGTTAAGCCACGAGAATCAGTGATCTCGCGCGAGGAAGCTCGTTAATGATGCTTTCCATTGTAATTGGGAGAGGTATTGATCGGCCTCTGTTTGTTCAGTTTAAATGAGAAGATTCGCTTTGTGTTGAGTTTGTTGACGCTGGTTTTGGAACTATTTTGATCTTGCTCGAGAATAATTCTATTTTTCTCATCTCATTTATTGTTCCCTTTGTTCATATCCATTTTAATCTTCTATATGCAAGGGGGGGGGGGTGTAACAGAAATAATGGCCCTGTTACGACTGAAACCTTGGAGGAGATGTACACTCTCTCAACACCATTTGCCTCATTTAAATCTTCCAATATCTTTTACAAGCCTGTATATACCCAACAATATATATATATATATATATATATATATATATATATATATATATATATATATATATATATATATATATATATATCTATATATATATATAATAAAAATGAAGTCTGTCTGTCCATCTATAGGAAGAAAGGTTAGACAATATACATAGTGTATTCTGATTTAAAATTTTCGAGGAAAATAATGGAAGTGGTCCCGAGTGTTTAAGTGCACTCAAATGGAGTTACAGGGCCTTGTCCAAACTTGCTTAGTCTGTTTAATCGAGGGAACGTCAGCTGGGTATAAATCCAAGAGAGACAACTTAATTTTACCCTACATTATTATTCACAGGTGGGAAGCGAAAGCAACCTGTTTGTCCATGCATTACAAGGAAAGACGAATAATATTGTCTACCAAGAAGTGTTATGATGTAGCATTAGTCAAAGAATACTTTTTAATAAATATAAGAATTTCAATCGATATCTTGTTTATGATTTTTTTTACCCAGGCAACGCCGGGTACCTCATTCAGTGGTTCATAAGTGAGCCTTAAAAGCACTAGACAAGGTAATGCAGAACATTAGAGATCGTGAGGCTCCTATAGGAGGCGTCACTGCTTAGAAGTAAGCTGATTTCAAGCAAACACTTCCAGTGATCAATAAATTAAGTAAGACATATGAGGTCCAGGCTTCCCTGAAATCATCTACTCTGTGTAGAAATATTAGAACACTGTCTCTATACATAAATATGAGAGCAGAGCCCTTTGGTTATCAACTGTCAGCACAATTTGCCCAAAACATTCCGACACTGCGAAATGGCAAAGTACCTCTTGATGCTGATAGTGGAATAGAAATATCTCCTGCCTGCACAGTTATTAATACTATTAAAATCTTCAGCAAAACTAAAAAAAACTACAACTGGCTTTGTGAAAGAGCTATATTGGCTTCGAAGAAACACACTGTATGCAGAATCAATAAACATCTATTGCTTTCCCTCTCACGAATTCCACAAATTTACAAGTCAGTTCATACAATTTCAGATCATACTCAAATAGTCGATTATTCCACAGAGTTGCTAAACTCTCTAGAAACTCCTGACATAACTCCTCACCTACTTGAACTGAATGTAGTAAATCTAAATAATGTTTTTGCGCAATTGCGATCTAACAAAACTCTGATTTCACTCGTCTGGTGGTAAATAATCTTATGCTCCTTGTCATAGAGTCAACCATTCCGACTGGAAGTGGAAAAGTAAAGGATGTCTTCATTCAGAGAATATCACTAAATCCATCAGTGTCAGAATTGCCATTTAAATTCAAAGAACTACATTTTCCAATCCGTATAAGTTTTGTAATATGAATTTAAAAAAATCTTAATGGCATAGTTACAAGTAGAAGAACCATGTTTTTCTTATCGTCAACTCCATGTTAATTGCTCTAGAGTTAGAAGCAAAAGTAATCTGTTTGTATATGCTCCACAAGGAAAAACTAAGAATATTTTGTACTAGGAAGTTCTGTAGCTTTGCTGAACAGGATTAAGTTTAGTTCATAGAATGAGAATATTGTTTGTGGAGAATAAAAAAATAAAAAGATCAAATCCGTCTTAGTTTATTTACGAACGCATATTTTATTAGGGCAACGACGGGCATCTATGCTAATATGCTAATATATATATATATATATATAATTCAAAGTATAAAAAAATAAAAGAATCCCTTTCATAGTCAAAATCAACTGCCCTTTCGTGCACACTAATAATATACGGACATATTCTCTACACGATATATTCCCCCTCCAAATTCCTCCACATGCACCACAGACAGAAATAGCTTTCCTCCATGCACAAATCTCCTCCTCCTTCCGTTCTTAGATATTTCTTATGCATCTATGTACCTCCCCCCTACTCCCGACCCTACTCCCGACTTACAACACTAGTGGTGCTAAACTCGAATCCCCCAAATTACTCACTATTAGGTTTATGTTCTGCTCTCCCACCCGAAACTGAACATTTGAGAAAGAACCCTTAATGACTGACATTTACGTCATACATGGTGTTTCTCCCAGCACTGTATCATCCCCCAGCATGCAATTGGGTCACGCACCAGGAAATGTTACCTCAAACCAAGCATGGCGGGACGAATAAAGATATTTTTATCTTTTCGAGATCATTTAGAAAAGATGATTAGGTTTAGAGTGCATATGTAGCGTGTAATTTAGGAATGGCCTGCTTATAGTGATTATAGTATGATGTTTTTGGCTTAAATATTTAAATTAATTGATTCATAATTACAGGTAAAGAGTGCATATAAGCCATGGGGAAAATGTGATGAATTATAAAAAAATAACCATTAATTAGGCATAGTTATTAGTATGGTATAAGTGACGAGCTTAAACAAAATATAAAATTAGCACTAATTTTTAATAGTTAAGTTTCCTTAGTAAAATTGTTGTTTGCAACTAAATTAATCGAATTCACAGGTAAGTTTATATAGTTACCCAATTTGGAAATTTAACCAAAGCTAAATTGATTAAATGTAGTTAAATTTATCATTTTTAACAAGGACGCTTGGCAACTTTGGAAAATTACCGGTTAATTAGAATATTATTATAGTTTATTACATTTATATAACCAGCTGATAATTATGCATGATTACCGTTAGCCTTTAACTGGGCATGAGCTTCTCTAGCGAGAGCCAAGTACGCGCTTCTCCGTTAAGACTTCCGCTGACATTCTTGTGTTTCTTCTAAGGAAGAAACCCGAAAAAGACAGAAGAAATGGAGCTCACTTTCCTAACTACTTATAGCTACTACTTTATCAGGCGCTTCCACTCACTTACCCTAAACAACACCACTTATTCGCATCCCAAAACGGAACTTCCATCAAAATTTCACTAATACCCTACTCTAAGTCGTTATGAGCATAATAGTGTTCAATTTTTGGGGGGGCTTCTAGTTAGGAATAAGGTAGTAAGGTTTTATCTAGAAAGAGATGACGAGAGAGAGAGAGAGGGGGAGAGAGACAGAAAGGAAAATATAGTACCTCTTTAAGGGGTAACTCTCCTCGTCCCAAGAGAACAGGAAATATTTCCAATCATCCACTAGAGCACATATATTTCTTCCCTAGTCTCCTTTTTATGCTGACTATTACACTTCTATGCTTTTATTATATCCCAAGAGAACAGGAATTATTTCCAATCACCTTTAGTGCGCATATATTTCTTCGTTATTCTCTTCTTTATTCTCAATGTAGACAGTTCCATATTTTTATTATATCATTCGCTCAAATTAACGAGAGAATGTAGTGAGACTCGTTCGTTAATTTATTGGGGATTATATTTGTTGTATAAAGAAAGAGTGAAGAGTTTAGTATCCACTTCTCTGTATAAAGTATGGTATGGAAGGTGGGGAAGAAAGAAGGTGGTGAAATTTACGCACAATATAATGGGTGCCCCCCCCCCCGCGCCAAAAAAAAACCCGGGTCTGCACTCACTTTTTGTGATATATCCTTCATTCATTCATTAATCTCCGTAACTTTGCAGGACATGACAGAAGCAACGCTTGTGAACACAAGTAGATCTCAGCTCCAGCAAAGAATAAACTGCGTCAAACATTACTACAAGACAGGCTCGTTCAAGAAAGTGCACGACACTTTCGTGCATCAGTTCGAATGTGAATAAGCCCCCTCAAACAGCAGAATTCAGGACTGCGTGGACCACTTCAAGAACAATGGGACAGTGGAGAACTTAAATGCAGCCAGTGACAACCGCCCAAGCTATTCATGACGACCCAGGAAACGTAAAGCTTAGCTGGTCGAGAGCGTGAGAGAGTCAGTTCAGCAGAGTCCAAAATTAACTTTAAATTTAGCGTGTTTTTGTTCATGCCATCAATGATCTCTTCTTTTACTATTTTTGTTTTATGTCAGGAATTTTTCAATCATGCATCTGTCCGATGATATTAAATGTATTATGACTATAATTTTGAGTCTTCATAACTGTTGAGCTACATGTGTGGAAATCATGCAATGGAGGCAATGTCTCGCCTTTGTCTCTCAGAAGTTGATTGGATGTGGTAATAATCCCTTTATTTCAAAGTGAAACTGGGAAATATGGTCCACATATAAGGTTAGCTTGCCTCCCTCCTTGAGACAGGTACCCATATCCAATCTCTCTCACGCATGTCATCAAATGCTCGCTAAAATATTTATATTCCTCATCGGGAGAAAATTCGCTTATCAAACTGTGATGCCTCTAAAATGAGGGGAGGAGGGTTAATTCACGTCAAGCCAAAGAACAAAGACAGAATTTTATTCTGTTTACTATCTACATTCAAGAGCTTAACAGAGTAAATATGGTTCCTGATAAAAGATTATAAGAGAACTGAGCCATGAAAAGACCCTGGGGTCGATTTCTAGGTAGTCTCCTCTTCAGAATATTCCTATATATTTAAATATATTTATAAATGATGACTCGATCTCCTTAATGGGCAAAAGATTCCAAAAAGTTAACCACTCTATGGGTAAAGTAATACTTAGCTATATTTTTCTCAAATCTCCTCTTCTTCAGGGTATAATCGTGGCTTCTGGTTCTTTTGCACGCGTCCAACTCGAAAAAGGAATCCACTTTCACGTTATCAAAACCATGCAATAGCTTATTGACTTGGATAAGTGCTCCCCTTAATCGTATGTTTCAAGTTACCGTAGTATTATAGCTTCAAACACTCTTCGTACGGTTAATTTTATAGCTTTGGAATCATCTTTGGGGCAGGTCTTTGCACCCTTTCCAATATCTTTCATTAAATAAGTATGCCATAAATGCACCACATATTCCAGATAAGGCCGAACTAACGATTTGTAGAGTAGTATTACAATAATTTCGATTTATATTTGAAATATATAAATATAAATCCGCGGAAACTGTTAGCTTTTTGCAAGCTTCAATGCATTGTTTTCCAACTTTGAAGTCATGGCATACAATCACGCAAAGATCCTTTTCAGTGGTTGTAGTATTTAACGTTCGTCCGGACATTTTGTAGCTGACACCCTCACGCCTCGTACTGATACTTATGTAATACTTTACATTTATCAACATTAAATTGCATCTGCCGCTTTTCTGACCATTCTATTACCGCGTTCAGGTCGTTTTGGTTTTTGATCCTGTCTGAAGGGGTTGTAGTTTTTCCTCCGAACCTCGTCTCGTCAGCATCTTTGAAACATAGCATTCGAGACCAGTGCACATGTTATTGGTATATACTAGGAAGAACAACACTGGACTCAGCACAGAGCCCTGAGGCACACCGCCAATCACGCATCGCCACTCCCAATCTGTTGATGACTGTTTGTTGTTTTCTTTCGTTTAGCCGTACCTATCTCCACTGTAATGCCTACCACGGATACCATGCGCAGTAATTTATTTTCACTAAACGTTTGTGTAAACGTTATCGAATGATGTTTGAAAATCAAGATAAATCACTTCAATATTTGTACTAAAATCATACTCATTCATAATATTATGATAAAACTCTAATAAATTAATCAGACAGGTAAAACAGGACTTGTTTTTCATGAAAGCATGTTAAGTTTCCTAGATAAGACAGTAGCCATTGAGATGTTCACTACTTTGCCCTTCCCAATTGACTCAAGCAGTTTGCCAACTATGGATATTAGGCTTAATGGTCTGTACTTTGTAGGTAATTCTCGATCACCTTTCTTAAAGATGGTGTAATATTTGCAAGTTTGAGATCCTCAGGAAAGAAACCTTTTTCTAAGAACTTATTGAATACATTTTCAAGTGGCTATACCATTATTTTCTTTAGCTCCTTTAGGTGAAGAGGATAAATCATGTCCGGAGTTAGGATTTACCTACTTTTTCAGCTTATAAATGAAGCCATTTACATCATCCTTCCTCAAAATATCGTGGTTAGAATTATGCCTTCTTTCGTGTCAGCCAATTGAGTAAAATCTGAGATAGTTTCGGGATCTTCATTAGTAAATGCAGATACAATATAGTTATTTATAATCACTAAACTTTAGGATCAGAAGGCAATTCTCCACTTGCATTTCTTAAGGGATCAATTGATTATTTTGCTTGATTTAGATTTTTAACACAATGGTAGAACATATTTGGGTTTACGTTTCTGTTTAAAGGTGAGTTTAATTTCGTAGTTTTTCTTCTCTTTGCGAATTTATTTTTTAGCAGCACATCTGAGCTCTAAATACTCGCTGGGGGCAATTTTCTGCCTGACTTTCACTTCTCTTACTCAAGACTCCTTCTTATGATTAGCTATTTGATTTCATTGCCCCCACCACTTCTGATGGGGGTAGGTTCACGTTTTTGATTTCCTGGCAGGCATTGCTGATGTGTGCTTTGAAGTCATTTAAAAATATTTTCCATTATAAAGCTACAGTAATTTCTGATGTGATGTTTGTAGGGAGGACATTTGATAATATCCACCTAAATTCTTCAAATTTGCCCCCTTGCAGTTGGACACCAGCATGCAGTTTGAATGGTTAGATGCTCTACTAACAATGCTGAATCGTATAGAACTGTGGTCACCCTCCCTAAAAGGTTCGCACACTTCAACGCTTTTAACATGTTCTTCATTGTTAGTAAAGGCAATATCCAGTATACTATTTCAACGAGTAGGTTGATCAAGGATCTACGTGAGAAAGGTTTCATCAATGAAGCTTAACAGACTCGATCTACTTTTGCCACCATTAGCGTCTACAAAATTTACATTTTGAAAGTTTAGACCGCAAACTATGACTGTATTTCTGGTAACTGTTGAGTCTTGAAGTGAATCAAACATTTTTTTAATCGAAGAAACCGCCACTTTTTTTACTTAAGTCAATGTATTAAAGATATATGGATGACGCGCGGGAGAGGTGACCATGCGGTTCATTTGAGCTTTTAATTTTTTATTATAAACTCCACCTAACAATTTAGAGCTATTTGTACTCTGTTCCACTAAAACCATGATTCATCATCATCCCCCCCGAGAAAATAGGTACGCGACCAGTAACTAAAGTATGAGAGTAGTTTTACTATTCTCATTTCTCTTCCAACACCTTCGTTCCTGGGCGAATAATGGCGCTCTTCGAGTGGCGGATTCAAATAAAAATTGGAGGTGGGAGGAGGGGGAGCTAACTTGAATTCCTCCATCTAAGTAGTCTGAGAAAAGGACAGTGATGATTAATAATGGTTATTTTACACAGCATTGATAACACGCCTGCATTTCAAAAAAAATTCAAAGGTCATACATAGGCTTTTCAACTGATTTCCAATCATTCTTGCATTCTGAATTTAAGAATATAATTAGTTTTCTTAGGTCAAGTATGGTTTCTAAGATATGCTTGATTTAGACTAGAAAGTATATTCCAAAATAGCGTTACCATCCAACCGTTTATTACCTCTGGTTTGTCACATCTAGTGATAAGTAACCATTCTGTAAAGGAATTAATACCACAACCATCAAAATTGAGCCGTTGTTCTGTAACCACAACGTCTTTTCAGTAGAGACGGCGTAGCCCAACCACTTAACCTCATCCCTTCTCTCTCCTCCTCTCGAGGAGAAGCTGAACGGCTGCCCCAGGACCACATAATGCACTAATCACTCAGGTCGGACCCGTGACCCTAACATCGGTTAAAACAGCAAGATTTTCCCTAAGAGTTGGGATCCAATTTCACCGCATATGCGAAATAAGAGGAGCGTCGTCCTAAAGCCAGAAGGTCCCATAGGGATAGCTGAATGACGCTCTGAGAAAAACTGTTAGAAAAGGAGACGTAATGCAACCGGTCCATCCATCCCCTCGCCCTCCTTCCCCTACCCCCAGTGGGGTGGTGAAGTATAAAATCAAATAACTTTGGAAAAACGGGGTAGATTACGTTAGTCACCAAGGTGACCAAGATCGGCAAGAGGCCCGGCTACCAACAAAAGGGACTTGGAGAAGCTCATCTGGAGACAGTTCCTGGTGGTCACACCGAACTTTAAGTTAACTTGATTTAAGAAGCAAGTTCAACTAACTCTCGTCAGAGAAACCCCCTATCCTGGTGTATCCTAAAACAGAGAAATAGTCCTCGCCCTTGAGGAATACCCCAAGTGAACTCGCTCCAGCACTCCCCTGAGTCAAAGGTTTCACGCATTGGTTCATTGCTAGCCAGTACGAATTATTCCCAGAGTAATCCGAAGAGAAGAAGAAACATTATTTCCCTGTCCCTTGCTGAGATCATTTCCTCCAGAAGGCGTGCGTCTCTCCATCTGACACACTCTCCAAAGTCCTCTGTTGCTTTAAAGAATTTTCCCCTTGAGAGCACAGCTGTAACCGCCGATCCACGCGCGTCGGCTCGGAAACAATATTCTTGAGGTGACAACCATTAAGTTCAAGGTCAGACTCAAATCCGATTCTCGTGGAATCGCGTAAGGTATTTAAACCCCTGGTATATGTTTCGTTGAGGTCAGTTGCATTTAATATTAAAGTGAGCTTTGGGTCAACCATTACTATAAATTCAAGTATGTAATTTAGAAGCCTCACTTAAAAATTTGTTAAATTCGGTTCTGTGTATTTAGTTTGTTAAATTTCATTAGTTCATGTTTTTAATTAAAGTTCTAGTTTTTTTATAAACAATTTTTTCTATTTAATCCTCGAAACGCTGAGCAAGGCACTAGGAACCTTCAAATATTAACGTAATAAGAATAATAATAATCGATAATAATCTAATATAGCACTCTTAGAGAGAAAACGTAATCACGGAGTTTTTTAGTACGTTACCAACCCCTACGTACGAACTCCATCCCTCGGTCCTTTCTATACCACGACACATACATAACCTATTTTAATCATCTTTTCAGGTCTAGATTTGCATAACAATGGATTGTACGTGTAAGAATCATCCCAATAGGTTTTGTTACATCTGTGGACATGACGCTCTTCCAGACGGTCAAGCAAAATTTACGGATTTTGTGAAAAAGGTATATCATGGTTACTTTGGAGTGAAACTAGGGGATCAGGATACGCCATTTGAGCCCCATATTCGTTATAAAACATGTGTGGAAAATTTAAGGGATTGAAGTAATGGGAAAAGTAAGTTTATGACATTTGGTGCGGAAGAAAGGCAGAGATCACTTTATCGAATGCTATTTATGCATGCCAAATTTGAAAGGCATCACTTGCAATAACAAGCACCATGTTCAATGACCTCAATGTTCCTTTTGCTATAAAACTAGTCCCACATAGCAGCGATCTTCCTCTTCCTAAACCTGATTTTTCATGGCTCCTAGCTCTGATTCAGAGGTTAATGTCCCTTCTGATACAGCTCTGTTTGATGCATAGAAGCCAGAAGAGGGCGACCAACTGGTGCCATTTACGCACGCCGAACTTAACGACCTGCCATAAGACCTGAACATTACCAAAAGAATCTGCTCAGCTATTGGTCTCATGTCTTCGAGAGAAATGTATGCTGTCACCAGGGACAACATTCTCTTGTTATTGTGACCACCAGAAAGATTTTAGGAAATTTGTCACGTTTGATGAAGCCTCTTTACTGGACTGTAACGACATTGCTGACATTTTCACCTTAATGGGACTCAAGTTTGATGGTATGGAATGGATACTTTTCATTGACTCATCTAACAGAAGTCTCAAGGCAGTTCTTAATAACGGCAATAAGTTTTCATCGATCCCTGTTGGACACTCAGCTGTAATGAAAGAAACCTGCAAAGCATGGAACGTCTGTTGTCTACTCTCAACTACCAAGAACACAAATGGCTGGTCTGTGGGAATCTTAAAGTTGTTGGACTCATCACCTTAGGCCTTCATCGTAGGTACACAAAGTTTCCATGCTTTATGTGCTAGCGGAATTGTCGGGCTGACGACCAGCATTATGTCAGACAAAACTCGCCGTCACGACAAGGATTAGAACCCGGTTCACACAACGTTCTGTCCCATCCTCTGGTAGAACCAAGCAAGTTATTGCTTACACCCCTGCACATCAAACAACTTGATTTGATGAAGAACTTTGTCAAGGTAATGGACAGGGAAGGTAGAAGATTTTCTTTCCGCCGTCAGAAGTTTCCACGAGTCAGCATAGAAAAACTGAAGGCAGGTACTTTTGATGGTCCTCAAATAAGAGAGCTCATCAAGGACAACACCAGTTTTGATGAACCACTGAATCCTTCTGCACTCTCTGCCTGGTTGTCATTTAAGGCAGTTGATGAATTAATGGAGAATTTTCGCAAACTTGGTGTGCGCATGTCAGTGCAAATACACTTCCTTCCGTCACACCTGGACTATTTTCCCGATAATTGTAGAGACTTCAATGAAGAACAGGGTGAGCGCTTTCCCCAAGATATCTGCGTAATGGAAGAAGGCTATCAATGGCGTTGGTATGTAAAATTTATAGTTGACAACTGCTGGAGACTGTAAAGGGATTTGGTGTCTGCTAAGCAAAATCGAAAGTCCTTGATTTTGTTATAATGTTACAAAATGGAGAGTCAGACGACCCAAACATACACAAAGGAGATATAAAGATATATTCAGAATGCTCTGAAACGGACCAGTACTTGAAAGAATGCACTTCGACAGTTAAAAATATCGGAATTGTAATGGACCCCAAAAGACAATAGCCCTTTCATGCCACAAAATAAAAGAAATATTCAAAAAGAAAGAGAAGTAAGTAAACAAGGTCTGCTGACCAAAAGTCGCGTACTTTCACTTATTCTGATTTATGATCTTACGATCTTTAAAGCTTTCAATAATTCCCGGACTAACATTAGGAGGGACCTTGGAAATTGTATCTTTCGAAAGAGAATGTAAAACAACATAAGAGTTTCCAATTTCCTTAGAATCGGCCATATAGTTATGATGTTATGGTCCAAACAAAATAATTCCCGGGCTAACCTTGGAAGGACATTGGCAGTTAGATTATTCAAAAGAAAATGTAAAACAACATAGGGTTTTTCAAATTCCGTTAAAATCGGCAGAATAGTTACAATGTTATTACTAAAACGAACAAAAAAAAAAATGGGCCCCGACCGACATAGTGAGATGTAGAGTCGCCGGCGACTAGAAAATCTGAAGTGAGACCTAAATTCTGATACACAAGCGCAGCAAAACGGAACCCAGGAATCAATAAGCACATTAACTTAAACTCAGAAGCACACATGGTGATATGACATGCATCATGCATGCACACATAATAATTATTGCACAACCAGGCAGATACGCAACAGAACTAATCTTAATCCTACAAAAAAACAATGGACTACCAACCTTAAATTCCCCAACAACCCGAATTCTGCAGCGATATACGACGAAGCTTTCATAAACTACCCTGCCGAGTCAGAAAAAGAAACAAACAACAAAGATACAACAAGCAGTGAATCCGAGGAAGAATCGCCAAAAAAGAAAGAATCGAAGAGAAAACTAAAGAAGGCAATAAGCCCAGAACAAAAAAAAAATCTGCTTGGCTCCTGCAGAGGCAAGCAACTGATGGAAATCCCATACCACAATGCCTCTATGTAATTATGAATGACGGCACAAGAAATATGAAAACAACTGCCAACGTATACATAACACACGTAAAGCAAAGAGCACAAAAACCATTCAAGGTCTATAATTGATATCTATTTTCAAAGAACTAAGCAGAAAAAACAAAAAGAAACTATACACCGCAGTAGTGTAATCAGTAGTGCTATATCCAACTGCAGTATTACACTGCCTACCGAAAAATAAATAAAGATGATAAAGAAGTTACAAAATTAAGCAATGTTCCTTATAACAAGCACGAGAAGAATCGAAATAAGAAAACATAAAGACCAACCTAAAAGTATTAACAGTCAAGTAGTAAACAAGCTACTATAGAACAGAGCGCGCAAGATGAAATAGAAAATGCTAGATAAACTAGGAGAAAATATTAATAATCTACTTGAAGATAACAAAAGAAGAAAATTGAACCAAGCATACCTATGCCTTGTGCACAATCTTTGATAGAAAAAAGAAACGAGGTAGAAAGTTATACATAAAAATGCTGACTAAAGTCGCAAATTCCAGATAAAAACAAGACAAGTTAAGGAAAAGTACATAAATCATATCAATAATTGACCTAACTAGAAGATTTCAGGAAACAAACACAGGATATGCAACAATAACTAACTGATTTTAACAATCGAATTGACCAACAGGGTGTGGAACGTTGGATACAATTTGCGAGTATAAAGTATTTCATTCCCGTCCCCCTCCCTTCCTTACCCGAGTTAGAGAAATACTCAATGAAAACAGTTTGCAGGCCTTTAAACAAAAATAATTAAACATAGATAAGTAAATAAAACTAACTAATGTCAGATTAACTTTTTCTCCAAACAGTAGATAGGGATGAAACGATTTGACGCCGAATAGAAGAATTCCACCTTAATCAGTATATTCTCCCAGACCCAGAAAATCAAATTGTACATAAAAAGTACTTGGCTGGCACAAAACAGCCTATTCTTCTTTGCCTAACCTTCTGAGGGAGACAACTATGTCACGCTTTATTACCTTGACTAATATTCCCACTTTCTGATCAGTGTCTTTTTCTCTTACTCTCTCCCACTTCGTCTCCAGATAAGGGAGGAAGATGGAAAAAGGGGTTGGCTCGCATCGGTGCGCTATTAAGCTTCCCATTCCAAGAAGTGCGGAGAGAAGTAAGGTGTGCCGGTAGCAGGCGACAAAGTTCTCCTCTCATACTACAGGGTGCGGCAGAACCGATTGAGCAGTTTTGAGGAGCCAATGCTCGGGGGCGAGGAGGGGGGAGGGAGGTGTCCCCTTGCCGGTTTCCGAAGAATGGCTCACTTCCTTTGGCAAAGCCCTCCCCATTCCCAGGGCTGCCTTCGGGAATGTATCCCCAAAATATGGCGGGCCGTCCCTATATATCCCCTTACTTTTTTATAACTCCTTAAAACTGCTCAATCGGTTCTGCCGCACCCTGTATAAAAAATGAACTTTATTATTCGCTAGCATCGGGAATGTTAACTACCCATCGCATAAGCATTTATCGACAGCCTGATTTCGGAATTCACATTTTTACTTTGCTTAGTAAAGGACCAAGAGCCAAGCTGACCTGAAAAATATAATATCTGGAAGTCTTCTGGTGAATTTCATTTTACCGTTAAAAAATATATAAATAATATTGTTTTTTTCATCGGAGAATTTATAATTAATTGAGAGCTCAAAAACCTCACTGATCACGTCAATCGAGCTGGGTGGGAACCTGGCTCGGATGTCTGAGATTATTAGTTTCGTTTTAACTATGCTGGCCACTTGGATGACATAATTAAGGGCTTATATGGAAACTGGTTTGAAGACTAGCCCACAACAGAAGCATAGTGATAAATTTTCTTGAAACTGAGACTTAACTGCAGTTCCCGAGTCGGGAGGAGAAATCCTCAATCCGGTGGGAACGGCCAGAATCACTGAAGGAAGTAACACCCGCATCTATTTTGTTGGAAGCGGTTATGGCTTAAGTACCCGAAGGGGGCGGCAAAACGGTAGCGGCAGTTGATTCGGGCACTACTTCTATCAAGTCCACCATGAATCATCCCTCTCAAGTTTCCCTTTCGGGCTCCATCCCATCCATCACCATCCATCATCCAGGCAGTATCTAAGTTGGGGACCAACAGGAAAATGGACGGGAGCGTTCACATCAATATTTAGGAACAGACCGACCTAAACCGCTGCCTTTTTTACCACCCTTTTCACATCAATTCCATCACAAATTACAAAATAATTATACTTTGTTTTCAGAAAAGAAGGTAAATCAAGAGGACATAGTATAATAATAAGGAATACCATGGAGACTCTCACTAAGAGGGTCCCCATCCCCCGCACCATCTAAAGGATGAAAGTCCCAGAGAAGAGTAAGCTTTACGAGACGATATTCGCCGGATTAAGAATAGCTCTCGTTAAGCCCAATGAAGACTCGTCTGGCTTTATTGTAATCTGTAGAGAAACAAAGGATGTTAACTGGCTCCTGTATGAAGAGGGAGCCGAAGTTTTAAAGTCCATCGGCCTCGAGGACCCCCTTCCACACACACACACGTGGCAGCCACCCGCAGCGTGGAAAGCTGAGTTGATGAGCACTCGGCCGAAGCATTGAAAAGTGAAATTGAGAAACACAAATTGGCGAAGGTCAAAAAAGTAATATAATTCCGTTACCACACATATGGAATTACGATGTATGTGTCAATCACAAATACAAGCAAATCAGAAATCTCGAAGAATCCTATCTTGCGATTCTATCACTGGCCTATTTGGCATAAAAGCCCCCACCATTTTAATGGGAGATCTGGAAGTCAGATGTCAGTAATCCGGCTACAGGACCTTCAACGGAATTAGAAGGTGCCTAGACTCTTTGCTGGACAGAAATATTGTCCAGCGAATAGGCCCCGACTTCCCCCGCCTTTGTCAGAGGAAGGAGTGCCACAAAACCAGACATAAATCGGGCCAATCGTCAGCTACCGTTAAATTACTACATGGGACCAGTCTAGGTAGCATGTAGTGACCATATAGGGATCATCCTTACCATCAACAGGAACCCTATACAAGTCCCAGTTGTAATCAGAAAAAGTATCCCTAAATCCCAGTATAAGTCCATGAGGGATTTATAGAGTAAGCTGAAATTAGTGTATGAAATTAACATCAGAAATAAATAAATTGACTCGATACAACGAAGTAAAGATATCACAGAAGATCTTAACCAGTTTATCATTCAACAACAGTGGAGCCGCTTGGACAATGCGATCAAAAGCCTCGATCATGATGTATTTCCCAAAGATATCTGGAACAAAATCAGGCGTCTCAAAGACGTCTTCATTATAACTGAAGAAAACGAAGATTATGATGTAGAGTTAGAAAGCAATATCATAGACGAGCTTAATACACAAATACATAGGACGCACCTTCACCACTAGGTGGGGATAAAACAAATATGTCTAATTACAGACCAGTAAGTTTGACATCAGTCGTAGGGAAAATGATGGAATCTATTATAGCAAGGAATATTAAGGATCACTTGGATAAGCATAAGTTGATAAAAGAATCACAGCATGGCTTTAGTAAGGGTAAATCCTGTCTGACTAATTTGCTGTCTTTTTATAGTAAGGTGTATGAAGCAGCAGATAATGATGAAAACTATGATATTTTATACTTGGACTTTAGTAAGGCTTTTGATCGAGTGCCACACTCACGGCTTCTGAGCAAAGTTAAAGCACACGGGATCGATGGCAGTATATTTAGGTGGATTCAGTCATGGCTTGGTGACAGACAGCAAAGAGTTAGTATAGATGGAGTTAAATCTGAGTAGGGGTGTGTTAGCAGTGGAGTTCCGCAAGGATCTGTTTTGGGTCCCTTGCTATTCTTAATTTATATTAATGATCTTGACATAGGTATAAGTAGTGACCTAAGTAAATTTGCTGATGATACTAAGCTAGGTAGGGCCATTAGGGCTGATTCTGATGCTGTTGTAATGCAGGAGGAATTGACCATTCTGTCCAATTGGGCCGAGAAATGGCAAATGAAGTTTAACATAGACAAATGTAGTGTGCTTAGTATAGGTAGAAATAATCCACTGAATAGTTATAAATTAAATGGGAGAATTTTAGGGAGGACCGATTGTGAGAGGGACTTGGGTATTTTGGTAAGTTCAGACCTTCGTCCTAGAAAGCAATGCCTAAATGCTAAGAATAAAGCTAATAGGATATTGGGATTCATTAGGAGGAGTGTAAGCAATAAGAGTGCTGAAGTCATTCTAAAACTGTATCTGGCGCTAGTTAGGCCTCATCTAGACTATGCAGTACAATTTTGGTCACCATATTATAGGAAGGATATTGATTTGCTTGAGTCTGTGCAGAGAAGGATGACAAAGATGATTGGTGGGCTAAGGAACTTACCTTATGGTGAAAGGCTCAGAAAACTAAATCTACATACATTGGAAAGGAGAAGAGTCAGAGGGGAATTGATTGAAGTCTTCAAATGGGTAAAAGGATATAATAAAGGGGATCTGGGTAAGGTTCTTATACTTAGTGAACATGACAGGACACGTAGCAATGGGTTTAAGCTTGATAAGTATAGGTTTAGGAAGGAGATTGGGAGGAATTGGTTTACAAATCGTGTGGTAGATGAATGGAATAGGCTCACTAGACATGTGATAGAAGCCTCCTCTCTGGGTAGTTTTAAGAAGAGATTAGATAAATCTATGGATGAAGCTGCTAGATGGAACTGACTTTTTTTATGTACATATGTATATATTTTTCTAAGGAGTGGGGAGATTATATTTTGCGGTTGCATGAATGGAAATAATCCTCTGGATGCATTTTATGTATATTGTAGATTAGATCTGACGAAATCCTTAAGGGTGACAATGTTGATGACTTTTCTCTGGTAAGAAATCTTTTGTGTGTTGACTGGAACAGGAGCTGCCAAGTGTAGGCCATGAATGGTCTTTTGCAGTCTCCTTCTTTTCTTATGTTCTTATGTTCTTATGTTAGACAGCAGAACAGAGACGCCGAGATCACCGAAGAGGAACTACTCAGTGCGCTCCGCTCATTCTATCATAAAGCCCCAGGATAATCGGCGCTAACAAAGTTAAACTTTAAAAAGGCACTAGCCAACGTCACCGAAGGAATGAGAAGAATTTTTAACTCGTGTCTAAGCACAGGATACTTTCCAGATGCTTATAAAACGGTAAAATTTCCTTTTTTTACCAAAACATGGAAAGGATCCAACGTTGAGAGAGAGCTATCGGCCAATTTTACTTCTAGAATCTGGCGGGAAGCTCTTTGAGAAGATCCTCAAACAAAGACTGGTTTCTCACCTGGAAGAGAGCTCCCTCTACAATCCGTATCAATTGCGGTTTAGAAAGCAGCAAAGTACTGATATGGTGATAAACGTCATAGCGGAAAAGCTTGCCCAAGCCAAACAGGAAAGGAGTTACGTGGTCATTATTTGTCGGGATGTATCAAAGTCGTTTGATTACGTTGGGCAGCGGGGAATGCAATTCAAGATCTGACGGTTGGGCCTAAGTGAAAACTTAAAGAGAACTTTCTGTAACTATGTCATGGAGAGAGCGGCGTACGTCAGTTTAGGGTTCATGGACGGACTGAAGTTTCTGCTCAATGCGGGCCTCCCGCAGGGTGTGTGTGTGTGTGTGTGTGTGTCTGTCCCCCACTCTCTACCCGATTTACACCGCAGATGTCCCAGCCATGCAAACCCCCACTTGCGTCAACATTCAATATGCCGATGATTTCAGCCAGATAATCACTTGTCCTAGGTGGAATGCACCTATCCAAGTTCGCATAATAGCCGCAGAAATCAAGAGATTTAACAACTACGAGGTACAATGGAAAATTCGAACGAATCAAGAAAAATTCAAAGTAGTCCCAATTGCTAGGAGACTACTTTCAGGGTGGGGAATAAACGCTATCCTTACACCACCAAATGCAATGTAATCAGAATGAAGATAACTTCATCCGGGTACAGCAAACAGCTAGGATTCATACATGTTCAAAAATCTTGGTGAGAGCAACAAGAAAAAAGATCTACAAACTACAATGCCATTGTAAGATCTACGTTGCTATACGCCGCTTCCGTCCTTTCATGTGTCTCGAAGACACAAAAAAAGAAACTACAAACTGCACAAAATAAATGCGTGTACCTAATTACAGGTACACGCAGGTGAGATAGAAGGCGCCAAGAATAGCTGCACCTGGAAGCAGGAATAACTCCCATTAACAAAGTCATAGAAGAATGGACACGGAATATGCACAACAGAAAGGAAGAGCTGTATGTCGTGCCAGATTTCCAAGATCCGCTAGCCTATTGGCTGGAGGGGCCGAAGTGCCTTTCTACGCATGAAAGGAGTGTAAATTTACCAAAGAATGTGACAACACACCAATTAAGATGTAATAACTCCGAATCAAGAAAAATCACCGATTTTTTACCAATTCTCATCGAACAATACTCATTTACACCAAAGGAGACGTGAATAAATAAGACAAGAAGAAACACAAAATACTAAATTACACACAGTACAAAATAAATAAAAAAATGAATACCAAGCACAAAATCTAAAGTAATTTATTACAAAAACAACATCAAATGGGCATGAAGTACCTAAGAACATTAAGATTATTAAGCCAAATGGCTTGAAGGCCATAAAAAATGAAAACTAAAATCAACAACAACAAAAAAGTCACACAGTACGAAAATAAAGAAAGGGATAAGCCTGACAACCAAGCGTCTAGCATCTCTTTGCAACCCTAAAACAATATTTCCTTTCTTCAGCACTTTAATTTTTGTCTATCTGCCCACACACCTTTTTGTCCACTACATACACAAACCCACTTACACACATTTGTAATTTGTAATTTGCTAGCATTGTTCGTCCCTCAAGCGCTCCACCCTAAAGGAAGCAAGAAGAAAGAAGACTTTCTCCTAAGAGGCCTAAAAAAGGCAAAAGCTAACAGATAATTTTAATATCCATTTTAATTAATTCTTAGTAAACTGGATAGTCCTAGACCGATTCTCATCTCTAACCAGAGATTAAATACTGCAATCGCAAGCTAGAACATTGCCAAACGAAATTGGTAAAGACAATATATATATATATATATATATATATATATATATATATATATATATATATATATATATATATATATATATATATATATATAATATTGAGGATAAATCCCAGAGCCAGCGAGAAACGGATGCAGCATCTTTTAATTTTTCACAACATTTCGAAAAATACAAGTTTTCATCTTCAGGCTAGAATAAGTTTACAAAGTTAATACATATGAAGAAAACTTGAAAAGACCAACAAGACATTATTTTAAAGGGTGACCAATTATAAAATATCAGTAAAATGTACTATAAGTTAAAATTTTAAATATGACTTCGCAACAGTTAAATTTGCTTTAAAACTGACTCAAAAAATTGTTATTACTTAAGAAGAAAACTTGAAAAGGCCAACAAGACATTATTTTAAAAGGTGACCAATTATAAAATATCAGTAAAATGTACTATAAGTTAAAATTTTAAATATGACTTGGCAATAGTTAAATTTGCTTTAAAACTGACTCAAAAAATTAGTTAATAAATTTAAAGTTTATTGCAGAAATTAATTAAAAACTATAAGAGAAATTGACCTGGCATTAGTTAAAGATAATAAATTTAAACTTTGTTTTTAATTTTGTAAAGACTGTAAGAGTTAAAAAACAGTTAATATAAAAACAGTTAATTTGGGTGCTTACTAAAGTGGATCCATCCTAGAGAGTGAATGGTTGGTTTAACAACGGGCTAGTATTTATAGGTTACGGTGACGCTTGGTTTGTTAAAAAACAAACCAACTAACAAACTGTAGTTAAAATTAGTTAATTAATAATGATATTGCACTTAAATCTTCATTGAGTGTAGGTTTGTAGTGTTTGATATATAGGAAAGTTATTCTAGCCTGAAGATGAAAACTTGTAGTTTACGAAACGTGAAAAATTAAAAGATGCTGTATCCGTTTCTCGTGGCTCTGGGATTTATCCTCTCCTCAATATTAAATACAATCTTCACGGCCGAGCTCCATATGGATATATATATATATATATATATATATATATATATATATATATATATATATATATATATATAATATATTGTCATTGTTATATTAAAAGACTGTTTGTAAATTAATATTTTTAACGCTCATTTTAGATGCAAATGCTAACACCTTATAAAATACCCCGTACTCTGGTAAATGATCACATATTTACAAGTTTACACATACGTACACGTATATTGTTGCTTGTTCATGATACGCAGAACACGGCTGATGGGCTTTGAAAATTAATCTAGTTCACTAATATTTTGCTAATCTTTTACATTTTCCAAGAACTTTGTGGTATCTTAACAAAGCTAAATAATTGAACAGTGACCAAAATTTCTTTAAGTATCGTCAAATAATAGTAATTAGCAAATTATTCAAATTCCGATTTGCAGTTCATGTCTTATTTTTACGCTAATCTTAAGCCTAGGAAGGAATTTAGACATATTGGAATATCAGTGCTGATAAGTTTTTTATCGGATTTAGGTTTAGACACAAATGGACGTAATAAAGGGAAGAAGACAGAAGGGAGAGAGAGATTAGTGAGGAAGACGATGACAAAAGATTAATAAATTATTGAATAATCATGATAATCTTGAAACTGTGTAAGAAAGTCGGAAAAATTAAAAACAAAGAAAATTTGGGGGGGTATCAACAATATTTTCAATGGTCATTTCATTAGCAAAGGAAAGTTCTGAGGAAGTTTAGAACCTGCTTTCATGATGGATAAGATTTTAAATTTACAAAGTAACTTTTCGAGATAAAAAAACAAAGAAATGAGTTAAATCAAAGGTTACAATTGAGACATTGTAATAGAGCAAAAAGATTTGGTTGAGTTCAAAAGTATCAAAACTGGGCGATCGATGAATGGAAAAAGGTTCTTTGGACCGATTGGGTAATGAAGTGAAGTGGTGAGCGAATGGCTCTGCAAGTATATTCTACCACAGATAGTGTTATAGTTTAAAGCGCTTTTGCTGGAGATTCAGCTTGATTTCTTTATAAAATATTAAAAAGATTAGACCAACATGGTCTATCAGTAAATAGTGCAGCCACATGATATCACAATCTACAACCAATCTTATCGTATGAATTGTATTCTGCCGTAACACAATGATCTTTATACGCTCAAGTCCAGAATCTATTCTAGTTATTTGGAAAAGACTGAGGGGGGAGGAGAGCTACGAATCATTGATTATACACTCCAGTCTTCAGATTGCAACCCTATAGAACTCTTGTAGGATTATCTGAGAGGATCCGTGAACTAACTAACAAATGTGAAGATGCTATGGAACTGTTCGTTTTAATGTTGGAATGAATTTCCATACGAAAATAAGTAAATTTGATAAATTTCGAAGCCAAGAATATGACATGTAGGAGTATCAAAGCAAAGGTGGACTTTTGATGGGTCAAAAATTTAATGTTAATATTATCGAAATCATATATATTTTGTTTCTTTCTTGTTTACATTAAAGTTGATCTATAATAACTTTGTTTCCTTTCCCTCTTAATTTGTGTTTTATTTAAAATTTGTGGGATGTTAGTTAGTATTAATGGCGTCAGTGTCTATAAAGTGGAAACATATGGCTTAAGAAACTTTTAATTTCAAGATTACAACAACTACTTTCCCAAAAGGAGACCTTTCTGCATCATGAGTAAACTACCTACCCCTCCTACCCTTTTAATCCCAATCAAGCAGAAAGCCATCCATCATACCTACCCATTCCTACCCTTTCACTCCCAATCAAGCAGAAAGCCATCCATCATTTTACAACGCCACATTTGAGTTTATTGAAGTGGCGATATGAGTTATAGCATTTCGTCCAGTCAGGCTTCATTGCCCGGCAGAAGGCCTCCAACACGTTTCTTCACACAACCTCTCTATGATTACCTATCATGTTCTCCCCCCCGCCGCAAAATAATCCCTCACATGACCCAATACACCTATTATGAGGTCTTCCCACCCTTCACACACGCTGAAACCCATTCTTGTATTTTCTCAACAATACTCCATCTATTATTCTTACATACCACCTCATAAAACTAAGTCATAACCTCGTTCACCACTCTTCTTCAAGCATATATACCTCTTTTTATGTGGTTCTCCAATTTATCTGCTCTTCGCACAATATGCTTCTCTTAACTTGTCTACATATACTACTCTTTTGTTAGGCCTTTCCTTCTCTTTCCATAGCATATTCTTACTTCCCTACACCATCGTTGCCATCATCATACTGACATAGGCCGTCCTGTCCCATTCCACACTCAGAGTCTCGGCCTTCACTAACACTTTGAGCGCCTCAAAGTCTTTCTTACCGCTGAAAACCCCTGATCACTATCTACCATCACTGCACCACCACTATTTACGGTACATACTAGATATTTAAAAAATAACGCTTTTTCAATGGCAACAACACGCACTCTAATATCACCTTCCGCCATCCTCACGTCAAATCACCATCAATTTGCTCTTTTCTGTATTCTCAGGCAATAAATAAGACATGTGCCCTTTAACTAAAAGAAACCCACACAAATATAAGGATTATTTCCCACTCTAAACATTCTTAGGACCTACCATAATGCTTCTCTATCTAAGCGTTCCTGCACTTTCCATTGATCCATTAATCCAGCACACTTCACCTCTCATATTCCTGTTTTTCATTGCTTCTCCCAATGAAAATTCTTGATATTCCCCCATCCCTTACCTTTCTCATCCCTTATAAATCCATTTGCAATCATTCCTTTGCCACCATTTAGGTTTTTTCTACACCTGCCTATACACGCAACAGACCTCTCATTTAAAGATCGGAAATACTTGCGGTAGAATAAGAGAGGAGTACTATCAGAACATTCTTCCAATCAACAGCCAAGAATGTTCTACCCAATAGATTAATTTAAGGAGCGTAATCTCTCTTTAATCATATAAACACAAGTTACGAACTAACTACACTCTGGATGACAATCATGAGAAATCCTATGATTTGAAAACGAATATTATAAAAATCAATAAATACCATTCGAAATTGGGACTAATTTAGTCTTTAATCCCAGTGTCCATACACCATTAGGGACTGAGTTTCGAGTCTTAACTGCAACTTTTCTTGATTGTTATTTTTAGCGGACAAATAAATGTTTCAGTTATCGAAAGGAGAGCATTCAAACATAAATAAACACAGTCTGGCAGTAGTCAAAATAAGCATATTTAGCTATGGAAATATGTAATTTGGCTGACATTAAAAATAAAGTAAATTGAATATTTTTACACTAAAACTTCATTCTGGCTACTTGCTGCAAATAATCAAATGGGCTTATTTAAATGCATGGCGGTCACCGCCAAGGCTTTGCTCGTATATTTGAATTACTTTGACCCTCATCAAAAATGAGTGAAAAGATTAGGTACTGTAGCATTCCTTCGCATTCTAGATCCCAAGTCACTCCCCCCTCCCCTCCCTCATTTTCCCCATCCCTCCCGAGTCATTTAATGTTGTTTGTTTACTACAAACATCTTCACTAATACAAGAAAACCTCAAAGTCATTGATTAGGACGGAGAATACCTGCGATTATTGCATCGATCTAATCTCCTGTTCCGTTTATCTCTCCGAAAAATCAGCGGATGTATTGCTTATGTTCAATGGTTCGTAAACACACCACCCCATCATTTAAACGTTCAACATGTTGAGCAAGTTCAGTATGTTTAACTCAGGTCAAGAACATTAATTACACCTTGTTGGTTTAAGGAACATTTCAGCTCCAAAATTTATCATCGCTTGTGGCTCAACTTTATACTTGTGTGCTCATTATAGATTTCAGGTGTTCACTTCACAGCTTCAGATTTTCTGTAGGATTGCTACTACAAATTTACCGCCCTTAAGGTCTTGGAATAACGAAATTCCTCAAAGTTTCTTTTTTATCAACAAAAAAGAGCTGTTAAATAATATTAATCCAGCTAGAACGATATGCTAAAAAATTCTAAGTGCTTTAGCTTTCATTTACAAAAACAACTTTGCAATAAAGCTAATTAATGTTGTAACTGGATTTCCTTTTACCTTTAAGTTGTCTACATATCTTTAATCTCAAGTTATCTATTGCAGTTTATATGAAAATATTTTTTAACATATATCTATTCATATACTTCTACACACAGCTGTCTATGTACGTTTTCGTATACCATAGTGTGTGTATATATAAATAGATGTATAGTTGCATACCTGCGGTTTATATCTCTTCATATCTTTGAGCATCGGGATATTGACTGGAGGGTAAAATCCTGGTCGTAATCCATTTCACAATCAGCCTGCATCACAACAGTAATTGGCTGATGCTACCAGTATATCTCTCCTAGGTACCACGTATTTCCTACCATTACCTTGTCAGGATAGAAATTTACCTTAACCAATTTTAGGATGCCCCTTAATGGTAATCAGAAAGATCATTCTCGTAACTTAAATTAAGGTATTTAAAACCGCAGGTTACAGCTAGTCTTTTCTCATTATCTTCTCCATTGTCCTTTCTTCAGAAAAGCAAGCAATAATAATAATGATAATTCCAAGCGGTGAGATCCAAACAAAACTAATTATCTTAGGATATAAAATTAAGTTAAAAAATCGTATCGTTTATCTTTCAGAATTCTGCCAACTCTGTGTTCCTTAATTTCCTTTACATTTTTTTTTAGTTTTAAACTAATTAAAACTATTCATTTGAATTTATACATAAATAAATTTAATTAGTTGAGCTTTGCCTCTATTTTTTTTTTAAAAAGTGAGATGATATGAAAGATAAGCAAGAAAATAATAATTCATTTACCTATATTTTAGGGTCTAAGGAATATTTCAAGGTTTATTTGAATTAAAAGTTCGTAAATATATGTACAAATCGTTTAATATATAAATTAGATATATTCTATTTTACTGAAAACTAAATCAGATTATAGGATTATTATTTTTTTTTTAGGGCTCATAAAATCCTAAACAAATAAAAAAAAACCTCATTAAATTTCATATGGCGATTCTGAAACGTTTTCATCTGGGTGAACCAGAGTAAACCTAAAGTCCAGAACTTATTATAAAACGCGATAGGCCGTAGTTATTATAGTCAGAGCACGATCTCGAAAGAAAGTTGGCGGGGGGTAAATATTATTTTGTTTCTTACCAAATAAACAAAGACTTTCCACTGAAACTCTTAGATTCCATAAGTCTTTGATAAAAATCTTTCTCGTTTACAGTTAAGGGAAAGTGAAAAACGTTTTAAAGATTATATATATATAAATATATATATATATATATATATATATATATATATATATATATATATATATATATATATATATATATATATATATATATACAGTAGTGGTCATAATATAAGGGGCAGTAAGAACAAGTGTATTTAAATATCTTTTATAGAAGTTGAACAGAACGTTGAGACTATATATTATACACATATTTAGATATATCTAATATCTATCTTTCGTGAACATTTCAAGTGAATGGAATAAATATTTCTTAAGTTATGAGGAAATAAACAAACTATTTTTCAAATTGCAGCGACCAAAACTTGAGTTTCACTTAAAAAAAATGAACCTCCAACCGAGGTATTTGTGTTTAGGCGACCGTTGATGGGCGAACAGTTGCTTCTTATAATCATACATTATTGCATCATTCAACTGTCAACATTGCAGCTTGTGCGAGACGATCGGTGTCCTGTGATAAAAAACAAAGGATTGTGGGCCTTCACCAAGAGGGGAGTCAAATTCTCTGATAGCAACTACTGTAGGAGGGTCTGGAATTGTTGAGCAACGAATTGTAGCTCGTTTTAAGTCATCAGGATCGACATATGCTAAACCCAAAACCGGTAGACCTCGTAAAATGTCACCAAGACAGGATCGTATTATGGTTAGAATGTCACTGAAGGGTAGGTTTAACCCTGCGTTATTACCATGAGGTGTTTAGACACCCAAATCTTTTTAAAAGTACCTCCTTTCATAGATCTTTCAAATAATATACTTTTTATCCTCAATAGCCTTATGATTCTGTGTATTGAGCACGCTAAAAATTAGGCATAGTCCTGCAGCAACTGTTGTGAGATGAAGATGTCATTTCTCGATGTGGGGTGTTCAAATGACCCATAGTACTGACCAGGTTTCTGAGCGCGAGATTTATAAATATATATTTAGTTTGTTTTCTTTTCAAAATATATATAATTTGAGTACATTTATTATTCAGAGTATAAAACAGTTTTTATTTCCGTTTATTATTTTGGGATTATTTTATTTTGTCTCTTTCCTTCACAGATGCAGAATGGATGACTTCGAAAAGAGAAGGAGAGGATACGGAAATTGTTGTCTGAGGCTGACGTTGCAAATGATAGAGAAGAGGACAGTTTAAAAACATACCAAGTTGCTTGTCAGTTGCAATGAGTGCCAAAGCACAATATCAGGGGATTAATCAGAATTATTAGGATGTTTGAAAAAAGCAGATCCTTTTACAAAACCATGGTTTTGTAAAAGGATCTGCTGTAATGAGTTTTGATCATTTTTTTTATATTGTCTTGATGTTTTTATCTACTAAGGTAGTATGTAATCATACTGAAATATAACCATAGGTAAAATGCTGCAAGCTCCTACCAAATAAATGAGTAAAACTTCATGCTATTTTTACTTAAATTCTTTATTTAACAAAAATAATAGTTAGGGTGCTAAAACACCTCACGGTACTAATGGCAGAAACAAAAAAATCAGGGTACTAACACAGGGTTAAGAGTGCTGCTGAGATATCCCGCGAGTTCAGCTCCACCTTCAATGTTAACATATCGCTCAAAACAGTTTCGCGGAGGTTACGAGGTTTTGGGTTGATTGCTCGGGCACCCGCAAAGAAACCTCTGATCTCCAAGAAGAATCAAAGAGCCCGTCTTCGCTACACTCACGAACATGTCGTTTGGAGAGAAGAACGGTGGGCGCAGGTTCATTTTAGCGATGAATCTAAGTTTAATGTGATTGGTTCCGGTGGCGGAATGTACGTCGAACGAAGATGTGGCGAAAGCTTATCTCCTGCATGTTTGAAAAAGACTGAAATATGGAGCAGGCACTGTAATTGTATGGAGAGTGATCTCTGATGCTAGCCCTGGTCCACTTATTCACCTACAATCTACAATCATATCCTCGTCAGTTTAACCTCCTATCTTCATGCAGGACAACGCTACCTGCCACACTGCGAACAGAGTCAAACATTTTGAGGGATAAAGGGATTGATCTCATGGACTGAGCACCTCGAAGTCCCGATCTCAACCCTATAGAAAACGTTTGTAAAATTATTGGAGATGGGGCGCGAAGGAGAATTCCAAAGAACTCAGATGAACTCTGGGAGTTATTGAAAAACGAATGGAAGAATACTACCCTATCATTTTGCGAGAAATTAATATATATATATATATATGCAACAAGGCCCACAAGGAAAATAATACTTTCCAAGTACTTTCGAACTTCATATCGAGTTCTTTGTTGCATTTATTGTTACTCACGCGATACTTTGTGAGTTTTCCACACACACACACACACACACACACACACACATATATATATATATATATATATATATATATATATATATATATATATATATATATATATATATATATATATATATATATATATATATATATATATATATATATATATATATATATATATATAAGTATATCTACACTAACAGGAATACAAGTGTTTGACAGAGTAAAATATGCGTTCGTCAATAAACTAAGACGGATTTGATCTCTTTCTTTTTTTATTCTTCACAAACAATATTCTCATTCTATGAACAAACTTAATCTTGTTCAGCAAAGCTACAGAACTTCATGGAACACAATATAATATTCTTACCTTTACTTGTGGAGTATATACAGATTACTTTTGCTTCTAACTTTAGAGCAATTAACATGGAGTTGACGATAAGAAAAACATGGTTCTTCTAATTGTAACTATGCCATTAAGATTTTTTATTTTTTTAATTCATATCACAAAACTTACGCGGATTGGAAAATGCAGTTCTTTGAATTTAAATGGCAATTCTGACCCCCGATGGATTTAGTGATATTCTCTGAATGAAGACATCCTTTCCTTTTCCACTTCCAGTCGGAATGGTTGGACATGGGTCATAAAATTATTTACCACCAGACGAGTGAAATCAGAATTTTGTTAGATCGAAATTGCGCAAAAACATTATTTAGATTTACTACTTTCAGTTCAAGTTGGTGAGGAGTTATGTCATGAGTTTCTAGTGAGTTTAGGAACTCTATGAAACAATCGACTATTTGAGTATGATCTGAAATTGTATGAACTTACTTATACATTTGTTGACTTTGTGAGAGGAAAAGCAGCAGATATTTATTGATTCTGCAGACAGCATTTTACTTCGAAGCCAATATAGCTCTTTCACAAAGCCAGTTGTAGTTTTTGCCTTGATATTATTAATAGTATTAATAACTATGCAGACAGGAGATATTTCTTTTCCATCATCGGCATCAAGAAGTACTTTGCCATTTCCCAGTGTCAGAATATTTTGGGAAAATTGTACTGACAGTTGATAACCAAAAGGCTCTTCTCTAATATTTTTGTTTAGAGACAGTGTTCTAATAAAGGGTCTTTCAACAAGGACGCTTGAGTTTTTTCAGGCGATAGTGGCCATTTTGTTAAAGTGACATCTAGCAACCTCACTGTGAACTGTTCAGTAGTACTTGACAAGTTACGATGGAAGGTTATAGAGTTGAACAGCCTGTGCAAATCATCAAATGTTATTATCAAAATCAGTGCTCCGTTCGGCAAACGTTCCGCGCATTACTTGATTTCTATCCTCGCCACAATCGTCCTGCCGAGTCCATTGTTCGACGCTTGGTGGCCAAATTCAAGGGAAAAGGGTCGATCAACAATCAGCCAACACCCATACGTTGCCGAAACGCAACGTCTGCTGAAAACATCGTTTCCGTAAATGAGAGTGTACGGGAAATCCGAGGCAGTCAATTTCTCGTAGTTCACAAGAACTTGGCCTTTCTGTGACTTCAGTTTGGCGAATTATGCGTAGAAACTTGAGTCTGCACCCATACATAGACAACGCTGTTTGTTCGCTAATTGGGTTTTAGAGCAGTTGGAAGTTGCCCCAAATTTCCCCCAAAAAAATCATCTTCAGCGACGAGGCTCATTTTTGGATGAATGGATTTGTGAACAAGCAAAATTGTCGGATTTGAGACGAAAACAATTCACATAAGATACACCAGCACCGATTGCATCCGAACAAAGTCAC
Organism: Ceratothoa steindachneri; assembly: GCA_963969495.1. Classification (NCBI taxonomy): domain Eukaryota; kingdom Metazoa; phylum Arthropoda; class Malacostraca; order Isopoda; family Cymothoidae; genus Ceratothoa; species Ceratothoa steindachneri. The sequence goes on from OZ018330.1 coordinate 95,105,401, forward strand.
TGTTTGGTGCGGATTTTCGTCTAACGGAATCATCAGTCCGTATTTTTTTGAGAACGAAGATGGGATTGCCATAAACGTCAACGGCGAGACCTACAGATCGATGATAAGCAACTTCTTGTGGCCTCAACTGGATTATATGCCTGATATGGATACTGATGACATGTGGTTCCGATAGGATGGCGCTATGTGCCACAGTGCGCACGCCACGATAGACATTTTGCACCAGCGATTTAAGGGCATGGGCATCTCGCGCGGTGGCGACGTCAACTGGCCACCGATATCATGTGATTTAACGCCATTAGACTACTTTGTTTGGGGCTACCTTAAATTGCAAGTCTATGCGAATAATCAGCAAACAGTTGATGTCCTCAAAGTCAACATAACGAACACCATCCAGCAAATTCAGCCAGATTTATGCGACAAAGTCATCGAAAATTGGGCCTCCCGAATAAGTTCCACCAAGCGGAGCCGCGGCAGATATTTGAGCGACGTCATATTCCACACTCAATGCCATAAAATTTAATTTCAAATTTAAAATAAATTGAGTGCATATATCACACACAACTTGTTTTATTTACATTTAAAAATTGAGCGACCTTATTGAAAGACCCTATACATATACACACAGAGATGATTTTAGGTAAGCCCGGACCTCATTTGTCCTGGTTAATTTATTGATCACTGGAAGTGTCTGCTTAAATCGCTTACTTTAAAAGAGTAACATCTCCTATAGGAACCTCACAATCCATGATATTTTGTATTTTCCTTCCTAGTGTTTCTAAGGCTCACTTATGAACCACTGAATGAGGTAGCCGGCATTGAAAAAACCATGGAAGATATATAGATCAAAGAGAGCAAATGACACCATAAGGAAGACAATCCATACTGAGAAGAGAGAAATAAAGCAAAGTGGAAAATTGTAATTATCCTGATAGCTATATAGCTGAGCATCTAACCAGCAATCAGGAGACCTAGGTTCAATTCCCCGCCAGAATAATGCAAATTTGATCCCATGGCGCCATTTATCTCTTATTAGTATAGATTACATTCATTGTAATGTCCTTTATTCTTTTTTATCTTTGTGTCTTCTCCTACCTTCAGAAAACTCCCATTCCATGCACTATTTTAATTCCACTTTCTCTTTCTCTTTAAATATAGAGTTTCATAGTCTGAAATAAACGGTTTCTACATCTTTCTTTCTGCTTTAAAAAAGTTTTTGAAAGGCAGAACTAAAAAAAAATGCCACCATCTTTACGAGCATTAATGACTTTAAAAAAATTGGATGCACTCCTGTGAAGAAGGTTTCGGGACACCCAAGAGCTTCAAATGAACGTCAGCATCGGTTTCTGGTAAGGGTGCAGCTCAAGGATCGGGAGGCTCCCAGTGCCAAGCTTTTTCATGATTGGAAGGGAGCAAATGTGAACGCTTTAGCGCGAACAGATTGGCAGAGAATTTTCGACAAAGGTTTCAAGTTGAGAAAGGCTGCAAAAAAACTCATCTCACCCAGAAGAATCTTATGGTTGGGCTCCATTTTTTGTATGAAATATAAAAAAAAATGACTGCTGAAAAATTGGCAAAATTATATTTTTTGATAAATCTCTCTTCAACTAGTTTGTAGCTTCTGAGAGACACATTATTACGGTGAGAAAATGAGAGTGCTTTCATGAGTTTTGTGTTTTACTCACCGTGAGTTTTGTGTTTTAATCACCGTGAAGCGTCCGGACACTTTCTCTGTCGGGGAATTCTTCTCATATAAGGGAACTGGAGGACTAACAGATTTGTCCAATAACAATGTTTGAACTCAAAAGTGTACCAAAAAGTGCTTCATCAACAACTTTTAACAATACTTTAAGGATAATTTGGAGATCATAACTTTATTTATCTGCATGATAACGCACTTTATCACAATGTAAAAGTAACAACAAGTATCAACGTTTGGGACCTTGGCCAGGAATTCGCCAAATTTGAAACCAATTGGGAATTTGTAGGTGATACTCAAATTGGCGGTTGATAAACTGAAGCCATCTAATTTTGAGCAGTTTTAGGTATTTTCTGAACAAAAATAGAGCAATATCAGTCAAGATATGATCGCAAATTTGGTATCTAGCATGCCAAAATGAATTGCAGCAGTCCTAAAGAACAAAAGACATCATTGTAAATATTGACTGCAGGCATCAATTGACAGTATTTATTATTTAGGCTAAAGTATTGTTTTAAACAAATGAAAACTTATAAATTCAATGAAAAGGGTAATCGTGAAGATTCGAGAATTTCTAGAAACCAAACTAATATATACTGCCGAATATTAGCACTGTCATTCATTGATTAGAATCCATAGAGTAAGGACGTTTGCTTTAAGGAATGCCGCAGGTCAATGATGTTTCTCAAGCTATTCGGCAGTAAATAATTCAATTTCAATTTGATAGATCATTTGATAGGACTATTTCTGAGAGAGTTAAAGTGCATTATGCAACTATTAGTTCTATAATTCGAAGGCTTACGAGCATGGAATCACCTCTAACTAGCCACAAACTGATATTCCTCATAAGAGTAGATATCGGTCTCAATGATACGTGCTTCGAAAGCTGAAAAATAATCAAATGATTACTATAAAAGATTTACAACCTATTCGTTATTGTCAGAGACGAAAATGAGTAAAAAAAAACTATTAGTAGAGAGCTAGATCATAATAATCTGATTCTTTCACTCAGAGCAAAATTCCACTTCCTAATAAGAAGGATGTAATGAAAGGTAAAGTTTGCTGAAAGCATTTTGAAAAGGAAAGTGAATTTTAGAACAATTTTATTTAATCAGATGAGACTAAAATACAACTTTTCAGACAAAATGATGCTCCCAGCGTTTGGGAGGCAGAAGGAACGGTCTATGATTCTAAGCACACCATCCTTCACAACACATGACACTGGAACATTCCGCATCAGTAAAGGGGAAATGGATGGTGCCATATATCGAAAGATACTGGAGAAAAAGCTGTTCCAAAGTGCGAAAACTTTCTGGAAAACTATCTTCAGCATACATACATATTTACTGAAGGAAGGTTTAAGAAATGATTGCGAATCGTCTTCGTGCTGTTATTACATACAAGGTTATGCCACGAAATATTAAATGACTAAAATTCTGAAAAATTGAATACTTTTGTGACCTGTGAAATTTTGTGTATTAGCAATTATGGTTATATAGAAAAAATTATCTTTTTGTGCATTTCTACTGCAAAATATTTTTTTACTGAGATTCCCGTTAGTTTTGTATGCAGGCGAAAGCACGAAATAGTTCAGATATATTGAAAATATAAATGTGCAAAGACTTGTCACTTCTCACTGTCATTGCCGAATTAACCACTAGGCAAGCACGGCAATTGCCTTGTCGCCAACCAAAAATCAAGGCGACAGAAAATAAATCAAAAATATATATATCATTTTACCTTTTAACAAAAAAATAAATTCGAATTATAATAAAGAGCGTCCTAATCATTTAAAACATTTATTTATAGACAAAGAAGCTCCATGCAAGGTCTATATAGGTGTCAAAATACACTATGTACAAAATATGGTTTTATATATATATATATATATATATATATATATATATATATATATATATATATATATATATATATATATATATGCGGTTAAGGTAATGGCATAATTAGACAATTGCTCTGCTTCAGGTCCAGCAGGTGATCCTATCCTCCTTGAACTGGAAGACAACACTTAGGGATGACCCATCCATCAGCCCAAAAAAGCTGATTTCAAAGACACGCCTTTATGTCGTCTCGCTTACCGTCACAGAAAACTGTTATTATTAATATATTAACAGCGTTGACTGAGCCAAAACGCTC